>OY986436.1:53600828-54027664 GCA_963920525.1 Dichetophora obliterata | reverse complement strand
ATAATAATAATAATAATAATAATAATAATAATAATAATAATAATAATAATAATAATAATAATAATAATAATAATAATAATAATAATAATAATAATAATAATAATAATAATAATAATAATAATAATAATAATAATAATAATAATAATAATAATAATAATAATAATAATAATAATAATAATAATAATAATAATAATAATAATAATAATAATAATAATAATAATAATAATAATAATAATAATAATAATAATAATAATAATAATAATAATAATAATAATAATAATAATAATAATAATAATAATAATAATAATAATAATAATAATAATAATAATAATAATAATAATAATAATAATAATAATAATAATAATAATAATAATAATAATAATAATAATAATAATAATAATAATAATAATAATAATAATAATAATAATAATAATAATAATAATAATAATAATAATAATAATAATAATAATAATAATAATAATAATAAAAATAATAATAATAATAATAATAAAAATAATAATAATAATAATAATAATAATAATAATAATAATAATAATAATAATAATAATAATAATAATAATAATAATAATAATAATAATAATAATAATAATAATAATAATAATAATAATAATAATAATAATAATAATAATAATAATAATAATAATAATAATAATAATAATAATAATAATAATAATAATAATAATAATAATAATAATAATAATAATAATAATAATAATAATAATAATAATAATAATAATAATAATAATAATAATAATAATAATAATAATAATAATAATAATAATAATAATAATAATAATAATAATAATAATAATAATAATAATAATAATAATAATAATAATAATAATAATAATAATAAATAATAATAATTAAAATAATAATAATAATAATAATAATAATAATAATAATAATAATAATAATAATAATAATAATAATAATAATAATAATAATAATAATAATAATAATAATAATAATAATAATAATAATAATAATAATAATAATAATAATAATAATAATAATAATAATAATAATAATAATAATAATAATAATAATAATAATAATAATAATAATAATAATAATAATAATAATAATAATAATAATAATAATAATAATAATAATAATAATAATAATAATAATGATAATAATAATAATAATAATAATAATAATAATGATAATAATATAATTAAAATTATGGTTTATCATAATACAAAAATTTGTTCAGGCTGCAAAACTGAAGAGTCAAACATTTGTTTGCCTTAATTTTGGAACGCATCTATGAAACCTTAACTGAAGCATTTATAGTAAAACGTCTTTTATGTATACTGAGCATAATTTATGTATTCATTCTTTTTAATTTTTTTTTTATGAAGCAAACAAAAATGTTTGCCTTGTATTAACGTTGTTAACAGTTGTAAGATAAACTAAGGAGTCGCTTCATTTCGTTCTGCCAAGTTTTGCAACGAAATACAGCTGTGCCAATTTGTTGCTCGATAGGCTCCATTGCAAAGCTAAAATACTTTTACAGATGCAAACACACACAAACACAGATGCTCAAAAAGCATCATGCGAAACACGCTCAAGCGCGTGACTAGCGTGTCAACGACCTCAGCGAAGCCAATATAACGAAGTCGTTACAAGATGAACGTGCCAAAAACAACAGAAAAGGAAAAAAATTGAAAAAGTTTCAAAACGATCGAAAGTAGAGCGATTGAAAAGGCAAAAAATTTAGAATAATTTTGATATGAAAAAACAAAAAAAAAGCCAAATTGGCAAAATAAGCGCTGAATTTATTTGCTGTTTTACTAGCAACTGAGCAGATACTAGGACAACGTGAGCAGCAGGAAGTCATTAAAATTAGGTCGCATAGGAAATCAGCTCAATAAAGACATTTTTATATGTGTGTATGCAAGATAAAAAATCAGAAAGCATATTAATGAAAATTAAGTTTAAGAATTAAGAAATTTAAGATCTGATTTTATGGAGCAGAAGATTAAAGTAGATATATAACAAACTGTAATTGGGAAAGATTTTTTTGAAAAATTTAATTTTTTTATGGCTTAGCTAAATTTTAAATAACTTCAACTGGTGATTCCTTAATGAAAAAATTGTTTTAAAAGTGCAACATTGTTTTACCGTTTGCTCTTCAAATTAATTATTTTTTTTCACATCACTTATAATTGCTTTTTCTGTGAACTCGTTCAGCATTCTTGTCAAACTTGTTATGGTTCTTCTATTAACGACCAGTGTTGCATCACGTCGCTCACGGGCAATTTGCACATTTGTGACTGTCACAAATTCGACAACGAGGTTAACAAAAAAATTGTAATGGATTCTCATTGCTTTGGAAAAAAAACCTCAGCAAAAAAATGGCTATCCACTCAAAAAACCAAGGACCAATCAGAAAGTTTCAATAAGTTTTTTTTTACAATATTTATATAATTTAAAATGTATTAAAAATTTAATTTAACTACACTTTTAAGAATTTTTCTTTTTTGACAGAAACTAAATAATATATAAGATGTATATTATGCATCTATTTTGGCTTCTTTTCAACTTTATAACTTGGCTTGTATTAAATTTCTCCTTTTAGTTGCATTACTTGTAAGCGAATCCTTCCAAACAGGCACGATAACAAACAGAACAACGGCTAATAACGGTAAGGATATTGTAATTCCTGAGAGTATATGTGAGCTGAAACTGCGCTAAGTTGACAAACAAAAGCAACAACAAAAACAACAAAAACCACCAACCGCAACAACTAGTATTAATAGCGACTACAACACAAACATTCATCGACATGCATGCATGTGAATCACGCATACGCTGACATTGCACTTGCACTTGTCGACTTAAGTATTTACCATTAAATGTTCAGGTGTGTGTGTGTTTGAATGAGTTTGGCGGGTAGTGATTGCTGATAGTTGAAGGTTTTTTGGTCGCGACGTTGTTCGAAACTTTGTGGCACTTGCGCCTTCTGCATTTGGCAGCAAAATGGCTTAAAGCTTTTCACCTTAAAGACGACGAATGACTGACTGACATTGGCAGTTTAATTGCATGTTTATTGTAGTTTTTGTGCTGGGTATTATTTACCTTATTGCCAAAGGAACATACAAGCTCTATTGAGATTGAGACAAGTTTTAAATAGGCATATTATCAAAATTACCACTTCTAAAAGTATTAGTTTTGACATTTATGCCGGCTTATTCAAATAGAGGGGCTTTTGGGACTCAAAAAGCTCATACGGTCAGAATTTATAAAGAAAAATATGCAATATGGGTATTTCCACAAAAAATCTACCGCAACCAAAAAATTAAAACCAAAAAACTGGACATGATCAAAAAGCCAAATTTTGGGATTATGTTCTCAAGAAAAGCTGACATTATCCCAAATTTGAAATTTCAAATTTTGTTTTGAAAACAAAAATTACAACAAACACATAGAAATATTAAAAATACTGGGTATCAACTATTTCTTTGCCAGAATAGAGCTGTTAGAGTCGATATTAAAATGACTATTGGTAAGGCCTATTGTGTTATTTGTACATACAGTTTAAGAAAGATTTTTATTTTAAAATACTTTAAAAACACACACATTTTTTCTTAAGTAGTAGCATTGAATTTTTTGTAGGAATATTTTAGAATTTTTGTTTTTGTAGAGGCAATCCCTGGATCCCGAAAATCCCGGGATTTTATGGTTTGCAAGCTATTACTCTAAAGCTATTCAAATTCTCAAATTTAGGTGGTAAAGGAGATGCCACGCCTCCTTTACCAACGCCCATAAAATGTTATCAGTGAAACGGCACGTGTAAATTGTTGTCGAATATCAAATTCCAAGGCTGTGTGACTTATAATTTCAAAGCTATTCGATATCACGACCGAATTTAACTGGAAAACTGCTTAAACTTTGCTTAGCAATTACATAGAAATATGCAGAAAAAAAGTATTCAATTTGGTTCAGTTTTTTTTCAAGTTTTAAGCATCCGAACAAGCCACGATCAATTTTTCACCGATGTAAAGATAATTCTGTATATTGGTGATCGCGATCAGTTTTTCACCGAAGAGCTGGCTTTTTTCTTTATTTTATCCGCACACAAAACATATGCACACAAAAATTATAATGACACCATTAGGGTCCAAAAAATGTTATAATTATAAGCATCATACCCCATATTCATAAAAAAGGTGCCTAAGGACCTTGTCAGGCTACGAAGTACTTGAAACTTGTCAGGCATCTGAGGGTTAAACTCGCCTCCTTGGAGTTATATAGAAATGACTTTAATATCAAGGAAATCAAAAATCAGTGTTTAGCTGTGTTATTTTTGTAACATACAGCTCTTCGTCATCAGAGTTTATTTAAGTGACAAAGTCAGCTGATTAAAGTATTAACTGTTTAAAATCATCTGTTTAAAATCATCATTTGAGTTAATTTGAATACGAGAACAAAGGATTACTAATTCCTATTCACATCGCAGCAAAAATGTACGTGTCTCTTAGTATACAAGAACTAAAAATAATTTATGGCTGAAATCTAATATTTTTTCATGTGATTAGAACAAATAGCTCAATCCATTAGCGTAACTATATTTTGTGCGCCCGCCCGCAGGTTTATAAAAGCGCCCTGTTATTTACTTTTAAAGTAAAACTTTGTTATTAGTAGGTTACTAGAAGCGTAGGAGAAAACAAGAGAACTCTTGACAAAAAAAAAAAAGAAGAGAACAAGAAGGAACTTTTTTGATTCAATAGCATCATTTATTACAACAGTTATATTTTAAAATATAAATTTTAAATTTATTTTTTATATGTTTTAAATCTTATAAGTAAATTTATATTTTATTTTAATAGAATTTGTTAAAAAAACAATAACGTAAACAAATACTTTATATAATATCAAATAGAATAAAATTTATAATAAATATTTTAAGATTTTGTCACAAAGTAGGTAACAAGAAAACATATATTAATTATTTTAAAAAGTTAAACTTCAAGTTTGAATAAATGAGATCAATCATTTTCAATAATGATAAGTAATTCAATAAGAACTGATTGATTAAAATAACATTAGTAGCTGACTTGCTGAAAATATGAAAGCAAACGGGTAAATCGATTTCGACCATAATCGAGTTTTGCCTAAAAAAGACAACTTTTGCTTAAATTTTATTTCAGCACATATTATTAAATTATTTTTCATTTATTGTTGTTAATTTAAAACAACAATATTTTGCGAAGAAAATAAATATTTAAGAATTTATTAAACTTTTTGGAAACAAACATCGCCCAGTCCCCATTCGTGGCCAACATTAGAAGAAGTGATTGTAGAGCTAAGAAAATTGGCACGGATATCTTTCGTGACAAAATTAAGAAATGTTGAAAAAGTTATATATAAACTATTATGTTGATTTTATATGATTTAAATACAAATTTTAAATGTTTGATAGTTTCAATAAACTTAAAAGTTATACATAAACTTAATTAAGTCTTGTCTTAAAACAACGATATTTGCTACATCAATTTCTTTTGTGATTATAAATAAATGGAAAATTTCATAGGCGACTGTCACGCCATTAATTACATTATAGTAACTCAGCCTTGTAAAATACTACCAATACAAGTTAACTACGTTTTTGTTTATATTTGTAAGCTTTTTTGACTACAGCAAGGAAATTTTGAAAATTGAGTTTTTTGTGTTTGTAAATAAGTTAAAATTTCATAAAATAATAGCTGCCATACATCAAATATATCTCACATTTTAACTAAACAGGTTACCATGAAAAAATATATATATCTTCCGTATTAGAAAGAAATTTTTGGATTTGGTGTTACGCAGTTCTAATGATGTTTTCTAGGAAAATTTATAGTCAATCTTTCTCAAAAAAAATTTTTAAGCACTTCTAAAATTTGAATATTTAAAAAATTGTATCCCGCTTTTAGTGTTAACTTTTATGATAATCTTAAAACCATATGTTCAAAATGTGAACAAACACAGAAATGTTGCCAGACATAAAAAATTTTAAACTTTATTTTGATATAAAAAAAAATTAAATAAAATGTGAATGGCAAGAAAAATTTTATTCTTAAAAAATGCAACTTTGTTAATGCAACGAAACGGTTGCTACTATTAAATTTATTTTGATTTTTTCACCAAAGATATTTTCTATTGAAAGCCATAAAAATTTTGGAAAAATTCAAACATTAATATATTAGTCGTTCGTTCGGTTTATTATAACGTCGTTCTCCACTTCATTTATCATTTTCATCAAGGGACTTGAGGGCGCCCCTGGCTTAGTTGCGCCCGCCCTCTGCGGGCCCGCTTTTTACGCCACTGGCTCAATCTTTTATTTTTTTAATTTTGAGCTAAAATTTTGCTTTGTCTAGCCGATGCTTCATCGATATGTTACAGTCCAACAGGTGGCGCTCCAATCGAGTTATTTTGTATATAAATATTACAAGTATGACAAAATTTTTGGGTTCTTGCGTAGGCAGAAAAAGGCAAAACAACGTCTACCAGGCCATCTATAAATTTAAAAATATAACCAAATTAAATTTAATTTCACAGTTCATATTACCACATAGATTCGTACATGCCATTCTAAAGCTTATTACTCTTTAGAGGTATATCGGATACAAAGGAATGTTTTTTTTAACCTTGACAACTTGAACAGGAAACTCGCTCAAGTGTTACCACTATGTTACGCATATTAAGAGGACTTCAGCCAAAAGATTAAGTATCAGTAACATCAAAAACAAAAACACCAACAACTATGAGATAACTGACACTGACTCTGGCAGCTGTCGTAACAATAACCACTAACAATAACAAGCAGAGCAGCATTCGCGAAATAGGAATTTCAAAGTACTTTGAGCAAAATAGTTGTAAGTCATGACAAAGAATGGCGTGTGAGCGACTGAAAATAGCAGAATAAACGATAAACGATAGAAGTACCAGAGCAGTTGTATGACTTTGTGTGCAAGTAATTTAATTTGTCAAAATGTTTTTCGGCCGTTTTTTTGTTGTATTTCATGTCTTTGTGCCGCTGTTTTTAACAACAAAAATAACAACAGCAATATCAACATTTAATCCGCTTTTGTACATTAAAGAGACTTAATTATGATATGCCTTCTTGCTACCAAGATACTATCTTCAACGACCTTCTCTGCCGTTCATTAATTGAACGCACTCCATCCAATAATATTCCAGCAACTAGGCTCGTTAGCGTCACCCTTTTGCTGGTTTTGTTGTTTCTTGTGTAAGTTTGTCTTGAATTTCTTAGGAAGTTTCGTTAATTAAATTTGTATTAAGTTCTTTTTTACACAATAAAATAGAACGTACAAATTTTGGTTGCAATTAAGCGCGTGTTTGCGAATTAATCTGACTGTGCGTGTGTTTTTTGTGAGCAGAAATAATCAGGCTTTGTGTGAAGCAATTAAGTTACTGACAGTTTAAGACGCTTGTTGTACATTGTTTGGAAATAACTTACTGAAATAAAAACAGTTTGAAAAATTTTTTTTACAAACCAGACGTAAATTATATAAAAAAGCACACTTTGAACACAAAAGCAGCCATTTCATTAAAATAATTAATTTATTTTAGTTCAATCCTTAAAATTTATATCAAGAAAAGTACGAATATATGGAAAACCTTGAGAAAGTATTTACCCGAGGGCAAACGCTAATTTAAACACCATTGCAAAAAGCGATGGTAGGACCCGCTAGTATGTTTGATAAAGTAGGCACTAAAATCTATAGTGAATAATTAAAGCGCACATAAACTCTAAAAAACGAACACTTAAAAGTTATTAGCAAGCAATTTTGTTGTTTTCGCTTTTTTTTAGTTTTATTACTAAAATACTCTCATCTAAGCACTCCATACTCTACATACCCACCCACACCAACACATTGGATGACAGTAAATTTTAATGTTCGACGTTTTTACGTTATGCAAGGACTTCATAACGAGGAATCAGGCACATGGAAGTCACATTTTAATAGCAGCCATAAAAGGGCATAAAAATAAAGCTATTGCTTATGTATGAGTATGTTATGAGTACAAAATGTTGAAGGAAAGCTCCGCATTTAGAGAAAGTTTGGCAGTTGCTTTGGAGTAATTATCGCATCGGCAATGATAACGAACGATAAACATTTTGAGTGATGAGGGTTAAGAGTAAATAATTAAGTTGATATAATGCAGCGGTTCGTCAAAATAACGAATTTATCTTTTGTGGGGTGCGTGCGTGTAAGTGAGAGTATTTTATATACTTTTCTGGTGCCTACTGTCGTTAGTATTAGTTGTTAAATCAGGAAACTTTCACATTCAACCTAAATACGTTTCCCAATAATTATTTTCAGTACTCTTATTTGAGGGTTGAGAATGTGTGTTAATTATCCGCTTCAACATTTTACAACTACTTCATGATGAAAGTCTTAATTCTTCACAAATAATATTTGTTTAACACATGGTACTAAGCTGTTAGTAAGCCGGCTTAGCCTAAAGTTTTTCTCCCTTTTGATTTTCTTATAGAACTTCTTTTGCTTTATTTTGATTTATTTCGAGAACATATGAAGCACATGTCTCCATAAATAAAAATCTATCAGCGAACTTTTAAAAATAAAACTAGTAAAAGTTTTCATCGTTTTAGAGAAAAAAATTTAAATTTTGGGACGAATTTGGTAAGAATCACTAAACAATCACAATCCCATGTGTTTTTTTCGAAAAATTTCTTAACATGTAATTTGTTTATTTATTCCAGTTATGATTTAGTAACAATTATTCTAAGACTCTTTAATAACTCTCTTTAAACAAGGAAAACACCTACTCATATTTTGGTGTAAAGATATACCAAAACATAATTTGTTTCTGAAATCTTTTAATACTTAAACTTATTTAATGCATTGTCTAAGAGCCATTTCACTTTTTTGTCTTCATACAGAAAAAGCAACGAAGAATATTTTGACGTTACAACGTAACGTCTTACCTTGTGAAAAAATTTGCCACGTAATAATAACTCACGTTACGATTAAAGGTATGGTGCTACTGTAAAGGATAAGAATTAGACCTTAAGATAAAAAAAAAAATATTATAAATTTATCAAGACGCAAAACAAGGAGCATATGCAACAAAAATGAAAAATTGTTGCTTAAAATGATTACTCTCTTCTAAGTTTATTTAAGTAACGCTAGTAAGGTCTGCGCCTATGCCCCCCTCTTAAAAATAGACAAAAATTGCTGACGTCATAATACAGTGGAGAGAGCCGCTTTGAAGACGCAACAAACGTGTCACGGCATGACATAAAATTATTACTCGGTGAGTATATGCGCTAAAGTAAATATTTTGCAATTAAAACGAATAATCAATACGTGATTTACGACAAAAAAAAAATATAAAATAACGACTTCTTCAGGTCGCGGATGAAACAGTCTATGCAACGAAATTGTAATATCGTTACACGAAGTTATTACACGCTGACACAATGAAAACTATTTTACGACACCAAAGGTTGGTTCTTTGTACTTCTGATAAAAGTAAATGAATGTTACCAAAAGAACGCGATGAATGCAACAAAAACGCAAAAACATAATATTATCTTTCTAATTACAGACAAAACGTTAATATGAGGTGATAATAAGATGGCTTGTTAGGAAATATTCTATGGCACTAAAGGAAATGTAAGTGTTCAACAGCAAAGGTTGCTTTTAGCCATCTGGAGTAAATAATCATAGACAGAAATTAAAACAAATCCAAAAATATATGAAAAAGATATAAAATGAAACAAGAGCAAAAAATAAAAAAAATAGTAAAAGCAAAAGTAAAAATCAAAAGGACAAATAAAGCTTAATCAAATGAGAACAAGCAAATAGAAACAGAAAAATAAAACTAGTAAAGCAGTAGCTTATGCCAAAGCAAATACACGAAAGCAAATAAGCAAAAAATAAGCAAAATTAGCAGCAAATACAAAAAGACAAAAAACAAAAGCAAACGAGAAAAATATATTAAAACAGCAAAATCAAACGAACAAAAGTTCATTAGCATATATTCTTAAGCAAAAGCAAAGGAGTTAAAGTAAATAAGGAAAAGCAAAAGCAAATAAGAAAAACCAACAGCAAATGATCAAAAGTAAATAAAGAAATAAGCAAATGAGCAAAAGCAAAGTAGTAGTATATGGTATTGTTATATTTCCTTGGCTATTCTTCATATTTTTTTTCTATTTTATACTTATAATTTTACTTCTATTTGTTTCTTCTGTCTTAACTATTGTAAACTGTCACTGTCACTACTATTTTCAATATACATATTTCCTTTTCTCTGTACAATTTTTTCTATTACTTATTTCAACTTTTATTCTTTGTACAATATATGCTATTATTTGTTACTCTTATTTAAGAGTCAATAGTTATTTTGCTTAGAGCAAATACAAATACGCAAAAAGGAAAACAAAAATCAAAACCAAATTAGAAAAAACATATAAAAAAAGCAAATGCAGATGAGCAAAAGTAATTTAGAAAACAAGCTTAAGCAATAGCAAATTATCAAAAGTAAATCAAAAGCAATCTAGTGAAATATGACATAAGTATCATAAGTTTCCTAGTTTATATTTACGTTTCTTTTACATATTCTACTACTATCAATCTATTCCTATTTCTCTTAGTAACATTTTCTATTACAATTTTCAAGTTTTATTCTTAAAACTATTTATACTTCGATTAGTGACTCTTATTTTATAGTCATGAAATAAATACATTGCTTAAAGTAAAAGCAAAAAAGCGAAAACAAATGAGCAAAAAAAGCAAAAGTATACACAAATACGAAAAAACAGAAAGCAATGATAAAAAAGAAATTACAAAAAGCATTACAGGAAAAACAGCAAAAGCAGACGAGCAAAAGTAATTGATCAAACAAGCTTAGGCAATAGAAAATGCCCAAAAGTAAATAAGGAAAAGCAAAAGCAAAATTCTCAAAAGAAAATAAGCAAAAGTAAATGTGAAAAAGGAAAAGCAAACAGCAATGATATAAGTATATTTCCTGGTTTATATTGACGTTTCGTCTACATAATCTACTACTATTTTCTTCTGCTACTTAGCAAACGAGCGAAAGCAATAGCAAAATATAATTATTAAACAAGCTTAAGCAAAAGCAAATGAATAAAAGTAAATAAGGAAAAGCAAAAGCAAGCATGTAAAAGCAAATAAGCAAAAGCAAAATCAATCTAGTTAAATATGGAATAAGTATTACTATTCAACTACAATTTTTACTCTACAATTTTCCATTTAGTCATTTTCCTATATTTTCTATAACTAGTTTAAAGTTTTTTTCTTACTTCTATTTGTACATTTATTTGTGACTCTTATTGAAGATTTTAGAGTTATTTTTCCTGAAGTAAAATCAAATAAGCAAAAAAAAAAAGCAAACACAAATACGAAAAAACAAAAGCAAAAGCAAAAATCAAAAGCAATTGAGAAAAAACAAATTGAAACAGAAAATGTTATTTAGTAAACAAGCTTAAGCAATAGTAAATGACCAAAAGCGAAATCAAATGATCAAAAGTAAACAAGCAAATGCAAATGAGCAAAAGCAAAATGAAACTAGCAAAATATGGTAAAGGTATGTTTCTTAGTTTTTATTGACGTTTCTTTTATATATTTCTACTTTTATTTTTTGCTTCTATTTTGCAAATGCGCAAAAGCTTATGAGCGAACTAGTTAGGCAAAAGCAAATAAGAAAAAAGAAAAAACAAATAATAAAAATTTAATAAGCAAAGGCAAATGAGAAAAAGCAATCTATCAAGGGTATAGGTATATTTTCTAGTTTTTCTTTTTTGTACAGATACTACTCCTACATATTTCTACTAGTATTTATTTTTTAAACATTTATATTACTATTCTCACTCTAGAACTTAGTCGCCCTAGGTTCTCATCATAGGAATTTTTCTATTATTATTTTAAATTTTTACTCTTACTACTATTTAAACAATTTATACTAATACGTATGGAATAATGGTATTGTGCGATGGTATGAAAAAATCTGAACAATTTCTTATTATATTAAAAACAAAAATCATTTATAGCCCAAAACGTGGTCAACAAATGTGTTTAATACTTCTTTTATTTTAGAATTTTAAACCGAATAAGCCAAAGAATTTTCAATTATATGTTTTGTATAACTTCTTCATTTTCAGCGTTCCAAAAAATATTTAAGGAAAAATAACTACTTGCGCATTAAAGGATTTCAGTGTGAAATAGTGTCAGGAGCTAGCCAAGTTAAAAGGACGACAAAATACATTAAAACCCATACAAATAAAAATGTTCTAGCTAAAAAAAAAAACAAAACCAAATCTACTGTTCCGTTAGCAATTACCAATAATTATCACGGAAAACTTCGCAGCAACAACCACCAACAACTGTGAAGTACCAATAAAAAAGTAGTAAGAAATGGCGCAAAAATAATTAAAATGAACAACAACAAAATCAATTGACTTGCGACAAATTTATTGCCGCTAAACAAACTCGGAGCAAATCGGAGCAAATAATAACTTAACCCTCATCGGTTCTTTGTATACGACCGTCTACAATTTTCGAAGTAAACATTGAATTAAATGAAAACCAACCGATGAAATGTGCTCAATTTTTGTAAAGTAGCTTTATTTTGCCTACAAAATCTGAAATTTTCATCAGCAGATGTTTTGCATGCTTAGTTTTGCGCCAGCAGAAATAGTTACGAATCGGTTCTTGTGTATATTATCGTATACAGTCTACATATTTGCATATCACATGCAGTGTACATGTGTATGTTTGTTGCTTTTTTTTTCTTTTGATTTTGTTCCATTGTACCATGAAAGTGATGATAGTCATCAAGATGACGATAGTGAAAAAGAACACCGATCCATGAGACTAAAGAACCACCAGTAAAGAAATTACTGGGAATTCACAGAATAAGTTTTGGCTAAAGGATAAAAATATCGAATATTCTTCGGGGTCATTTGCGTTCAGCAGAAAAAAATTCATTTAAACGTGCTGAGAAGATTGTTTTAGGTATAAATATGTTTTTTTATTGAGTATTATTGTTTGCTTTATTGATGCTCATATGTTTGCAGGTCTGAAACCAATTGCATGTACTAATATTGTTGATCCTTTTACTGCATATAAAATATTTATCAGAGGAGTTGATTATATTATTTTAATATGACAAATTTGAATGGCGTACGAAAGTACAAATACCAACAGGAAAACATTAATTTGGTTTCTTTACATGCAAATTTCATATGGTTTGTTACTGCTTGTGGCGTTTATCGATCATACAGTGAATGTATGCCACAACTTTGGAATGTCAAAACTTGTTGGCCAATATTTAGAGCTACAATGTCATTGAAGATGTTCAAGAAAATTCATGCTTGCATTCGATTTGGTGATCATGAATAAAGTTTAACTTCCACTATTTGCGATAAATTGACACCCATTAGAAATGTGTTTGATCCATGGAACAATAACTTGAAAAAGCAATAATTAAGCAATTGATTCCATTTCGTGTGTGATGTCCGTTTCAACTGTCCATCGAAACCTGACAAACATTGAATCAAAATGTAGATTTTGTGTGACTCATCCAACTACTATGCACACAACACACAAGCCTATGTAAGCCGCGATCGAAACTCCGTTCCTGAATCAAGGAAAAAGCTTAATTTAGGATTTGACGAAAGGGCTTTCTAATAGAGATTCGTCGATGACTTTTTATAAAGCAGCTTAAAATGGCTTTTGTTGATCCGTACATTGCAGAACTATCATTGAAACAAAAAATACGTGATGCTGCTGCTAAATGTGATGAAAAGCAAACACTTCGGGATTTGACAACAACCAAGAAGAGAGGTCGATGCCGTATTTGCACATTCAAAAACAACAAATTTATTATGTATAACGTTGTGGAAAGTGTGTGAGCTATGTTTGTGTGAAAAAACACTTTCATATTTGTTCAAAATATGCCAAAAAATAAATGACGAAAAACTGATGTTTTTCTTAGTAGTTTTTTTATAATTTTTCACATGCTTTTTTATAAATTTGATATAAAATAATAAGTAACATTCGAAAAAATCTAACAATACACAAAACATCTATTGGTTTTCACTTACCTATATTCTAAATAGGTAAAAATTCGTTTTGTCTTATACGTGAAAACCAATTCGACAAAGTTTTTGCGGGACCGATGAGGGTTAATAAGCAAATAACAACAACAACGAATAAGTTTAATTATTCTATCGAAGTCATGGGTGTTTCTGTTACATTCCTTATCATTTGTTATTGCAGCAAAACCGCAAAACTCAGCTGAACAGTAAACCAACATGGCGGTGATAGTTTCCGGTATTGCTTTTGCACGTGCGTTTAGTAAGCAAGAAATTTTTATTAAGTTCTCGTGCTTTATACGTACTTGTTCTTTGGAGTTTTTTTTCCCTGCTCTTATTTGTTTCAGTTATTTTTATTTTTTGTTTTTCTTGATTTTATTGTTTATCCAAAAATGACAAAAAGGAGGGGGGGAAAAAAAGAAATCAGTGAAAAGGCAACAGCAGCAGCAGCGGCAGTAGGACGAGTGAGCAAATAGCTAGTTAAGGTTAAACGCAAGAAAGTGGAAAACAAAAGTCAACAAATGTTGAGCAAATAAATGCGAAGCACAAACAAACGGTGAAAAAATAGATTCAAGTGAAGTGAAAGAAACGCAAAGAAAATTAAATCAAATTTGTTGTTAAAGGTTTTTTCGTGGCACCACACATTTTGATTATCATTATTAGTGTTGTCAAATATTCAACAAAATTAAAATTTTTTAATAACCGGTTCAAAATAGTTGAAATAAAGAAATCGGTTAAAACCGTCACAAGATCAAATTATGCAATGATTTCTCAAAAAATTATGTCTAGCCAGTAGTTCCGTTCTTAAATAAATCGTAAAAGAATCATGCGTGATTTTTCCGATTCATGCACGAAGCATGCTGATTTGGAAATATATTTCACTGACGAAAATCTCATAAAATGTTCCAAACTCGTGCAAGTACGCAATGCAGATTGCTTAAGTTTCATAAACAAAAAGAGAGAGAAAGTAAATGAAAGTTCGTTTATGAAGAGAAGACCGAAATGTTTAGGAAATTTCGTTCATGAAAATTTTGAGAAAGTTGATGAAATTTCGTTTATGAAGTGATAGCCGAAAGTTAAAAAAAAAATCAAATTCGGGTTTGTTCGTTGAAAAAGATATCACCTTCATAAACGAATTTGTAAACATATTTAAAAACGAACAGATTTTATCATAAAAGAATTTTATTCAATCAATAAAAACTAATATAACCACACGACATAAATTGCGAAAACTCTTTTATTATTTTTTTAAAATGTCTTTAAATTTTTAGAAATTCACAATAATTGTTTTATTCCGTGGTTTGCTATGTTAATTAAATAAAAAGTACGCTTCATCCTAACGCACAGCTGAAACCAAAGTAATATTTTGATCGCTACAAGCAGTGATAGCATTAGTGTCAAACATGTTCTCCTCCCTCCTACTTTGACTTTTTTATAAGTTCCTTGCAGTTTTGTACTGGACCCCATTCGTTTTTATATTGCTTAAACTGATGCCAAAAAATTGTTGGCTTAAAAAACTTTAGTATGCGCGGTTTTTACAAAGTTCAAGCACGATTATTTTCAAAGTTCCAAGAAACTCTGGACGTAAATCATCGTAACCTGCCTTCCTCGAATGAAAGTCGTTCAGCTCTCAGGAGAGCTTCACAGCCCAGCAGGCACATTTCGAGGAAAAGGAAGCTTATCAAAAAATTATCAGATTTTTGAGCAAAATTTGCAACTTGCGCTTAAATTTTCTGAATATGAAAGTAAAATAATCTGTTTAAAGAATGAAGTAAGGGCTCTCTAATCACTTTGTGAAGACTTAAAACAACAAATTTGCAACAACAATAACACCAGCAGTAACTCCAACACTAAAACCATAAACAGCAATAATCTATGCTCTGATGCTGTTTTGTTTGGTGTCACGCAGACTAGTGACGAAAATCTTAAAGGGACTTTTAATCTCATCTGCCGCTCTATTGATTTCATGGCCCCTCCAATAAAAGATATATTCCGAGTTAAGCCAAAAGATAACAATACTAGCCCTGTGGTCATTGTTAAATTTTACACACCTTCCGATTGTAATCGAGTGCTAAAAGCTTTTGGAGACTATCACAGGCGTTTTAAGAAGGCAGTTAATTTGAGGGATGCTGGGTATGAGTTGGACTGCAATGTTTATATTCACGAAAGCTTAGCTCTGGATGCTAGAAAACTGTTACAAGCTGCTATTGTTTTCAACACAAAAAACGTATTTTCAAAGCCTTTACTTTTCGTGGCTCAATTTTCATCCGCATTTCGATGGGCTCTGATGCGATCAAAATGAGCTTCAGAGTTTTGTCCGTAATGCTGCTTCTGTTCCTGATACTGGATATGCCTTGTAACAATTCTGCTTCAATGTCAATTTTCATAAAATTGATTTATCTTAAGTTTATTTTGTCAATGCTATTAATTTCTCTCTATTTATTACTATTTCTCTTTTCACTTAATCTATTTATATTTTTCTGCCTGAATTTTTCCTTACTCTGTCTACCTTCAATGTTTGACCCTGGTAACTCATCCTAATGCAATAATGAAAATTTAAAATCTTTATTTAATATTTTGTGTAAGCAACATAGATGACTTCATATTGTTCACTTTAACGCTCGAAGTCTTAATATGGTGAAGCTTAATATTTATATAGTCCATTAAACATATTTTTGAAAATTCGTTAGTTGATATTATATGTGTTTCTGAAACGTGGTTGAAAAGTAATATATGTGATTTAATTTGTAGTATTAATAGTTATAATGTGTTTAGAAATGATAGATCTGTTAGAAAAGGTGGAGGAGTTGCTGTTTATTGTAAAGTAAATTTGAATGCTAAAATCATAAATAAATCGAATAGTCCTGAAATTGAGTATATTCATAGTAGTATATCAGATAATAGTAAAAAAATTTTGTTATCTTGTGTATATAATCCTCATAAATGTATTTCTGTAGATCCCTTGTTAACTGACTTGTTACATTTTAATTTAAACCATGATACAATTTTAATGTGCGGTGATTTTAATGTAAATCTTTTATCAAATGATTCACATCATCAAATGATTATTGACAAAATATCTTCGGCAAGTCTATCTATTGTAAATGCAACTAAACCGACTCGT
Source organism: Dichetophora obliterata (assembly GCA_963920525.1). Lineage (NCBI taxonomy): Eukaryota > Metazoa > Arthropoda > Insecta > Diptera > Sciomyzidae > Dichetophora > Dichetophora obliterata. The sequence continues at coordinate 54,010,421 of OY986436.1, read as the reverse complement.
TTTGTCAATCCTCGTTTTGTCATGCTACTCCCAGCCTTTAAGATTACTTCATTGTGTCTGACCCTTCTCTCGTTTTATTGTTTGATCAATTATTTTTTGTCCCAGATCACGACTTAATTTTTTGCTCCTTAGATATCAACCTGTCTCGTAATGCCTCTCCTTCTTCTTTTTCATTTTATGATTATAAAAATATTAACTCTCCGTCTTTATTTCATGAATTGTCTTTAATATCGTTTAATGAGTGCTGGTATCATAGCACAGTAGATGATAAACTTTTTTCTCTTACAACCCCTATTCAAAATCCTATTCAAAATCCTATTTGAAAAATATGTTCCTCTGCGCACAAAAGCTATAAAAAACTCATCTGCCCTTGGTTTACAGAGAATATTTTGAATGCAATAAAGAAAAGAAACAAACTACACACACTCTGGAAAAGATTAGCTTCTTCTGCCAATTGGGAAAATTATAATGTGGTTATAAGGTGGTTAGGTGGTTAGGTGGTTAGGTGGTTAGGTGGTTAGGTGGTTACAGTCCACTTAACCATTCAGTCTAAGACCCACTATTTCACCGCCAAGCTTAATCCTTCGCTTCCCACTAGAACTTTATGGAGTAATATACGTACCCTTGGAGTGAAGAAAATAAATTCCCCATTATGTAATATCGACCCGGACTTACTAAATCATTTTTTTGTTGACAATAGTGTTCCTACAAATAATAATATGAATTCACTTAGTACTTTTAATTTTCCACATATGTTTGAGTTTACCCCTGTTAGTGAACTTGAGGTTGGGAATTGCGTGATGCAAATAAAGTCCAATGCTATGGGTGAAGATGGTATTCCCATCAGATTTATAAAACTCATATTGCCTCATATAATAAGTCCTCTAACGCATGTTATTGACCATTGCTTCACTTCTTCTTCATTTCCTGGTATCTGAGAAATTGCAACTGTCCTTCCAGTTGCAAAAAAATCTTACCCTTCTGGTCCAAATGATTTTAGGCCAATAAGTATTTTATCTTCTTTATCTAAGGTTTGTGAAAAGCTTGTAAGCATTCAAATTAATAAGTTTCTTTCTGCAAATAATCTTTTGTCGCCTTATCAATCTGGTTTTCGGGTGGGGATTGGGTGTGGTTCAGCAGTTGTTAAAGTACTTGATGATTTACGTCCTAAATTTGATGCTGGATTATTGTCGCTACTTTGCCTGCTAGATTTTTCTAAGGATTTTGATAAAGTAAGTCACTCATATTATAAGCTTAAGTATCTTTTTGGGTTTTCATCTCGTGCTGTGAACTTTATTTCTTGTTATTGTCGTACAGATCACAGAGAGTTAAAGTTGGTCAATTTAAATCACAGAGAGTTAAAGTTGGTCAATTCTTCTCACGCCATAAGCCGGTCTTGAGTGGTGTTCCACAAGGCTCCATTCTTGGACCTCTTCCCTTCACAATCTTTATTAATGACGTCTCTACTGTATGCAATCACGTTTCCTTACATGCTTACGCTGACGACATACAACTTTATCTTTCTAATAGAATTGAACATTTAGATGAACTCTAAAGAAATTTAATGCTGATCTTTGTAGGATACAATGGGCGTGTAGTTATGGTCTTCAACTTAATGTTGCGAAATCTTATGTCTTACCTATCTGTAAAAATAAAACTTCTCTTGCTGCTGTCCCTGACTTATTTATTGGTACTAGCAAGCTTAATGTTGTGTCAAAAATTGTTAACCTTGGTTTTTGTTTTAATTCGTTCTTTTCTTGTACTGATCATGTTAATAATGTTGTCCAAAAAGTTTATTATATCCTACGTAACTAACGTACGTATGCACCATTGAATAAAAAAAATTACTCAAGCAACTTATCATGCCCGTTATAATTTACTTTGAGATAGTATACAGTAAACTGGATTCTTTCTCTCAGCTGAAACTAAATATTGCTTTTTACTATACCACGCGTTTTGTATATGGGTTGAACAAGTTCAATCATCTTTCCGGCTTAGACACAGCTCTCTTACTAGTTCAAATCTTTTTTCATTAATGCTGTAAGACTGTGGAATGCGTTGCCGCGTGGTTTAAGGGAAATAACGAGGGTACAAACTTTCAGGCAATCTGTTCTTTCTCATTTTTCTGCTACTTAATTTCTATTTTCTTTCCTTTTTTTATATTCTTTACCTCTATCTTATAATTTTAGTTCTAAGTTAATTTATATATGCAACAATGTGTTAAAAATAAATTTATTTGTCTTAATTTTAGCTATAAGTCAGTTAGTCTGTTTTGCATTCTATTAAATTATATATTGTTTTTAGTACATAAGCATCACAAAGCCTTGCGCTAATTTAGGTTGTTGTTATGTATACCCAATTTTGTTTATTATTTAGCATACATTCATTATACTGTGAGAGAACTAAGTTCTTATTTGAATTCATTTTTTCTACAATTATAAAAAAAAATAAAATTTAGATTTTGTTTTTGCAAAACAGCACCATTTTTTCAAACTTCAACTATTAGCTTTTGTCAGGCACCAGTTTTGAAATAACCAGTTTTTTTGATTAAGCGAAATGGTTGATTTAAAGAAAACGGAAACTGTTAAAACCAAAAATAAATACAATAAAAAATACGTTATTTGAATAATCAGAAACCGAGTCTCACAACTCTACTCATGATAAAAGATTTCAAGTTGAGAGTACTTCTATTGAAATGTTTTTGTTTGTTTGTTTCCTACTTTTTGTTTTGTTTTGTTTTGATTTTGTTGCTGAAAAAATACGTATAGGCTAAAAAAAATGGCTGACTTTGCTTACTGTACGTAGTTATGCTTTAACTTTTTTTTAGAGAACCCATTCGTTTTGCTAACTTCATTTTCTTTTTGTTGCTTAGAAATAAACTTTTGATAAAAATAACGACGATGATTTTTTTTAAAGTGACTATGACCTACAACCATACTATTGACATTAAAATGTAAAAGAAAAGCACAATATACAATAAGAATTAAGCAAATTGCAGTTCAATCACTTTCTTCATTCACACTAAGCATTTTCTTTGCGTATATTGCTTACACTAATTGTCTTAAAAAAAAAATAACAAAACTAAACTGCAGTTTGATATTGTATGAAAAATCTAAACCGAATAAAAACGGCACTGAGGTCAATAAGAATGTACCTAAATTTCTAGCCAAGAATAAACTTCTGCAATGGCTTGTTTGTTAAAATGTTCACGAAAATTGACTTAAAGCATTTAGCCAGAGCTATTAACAAAAATTTCCAAAACACACAGGTGTACTTGAAGAAAGTTGATACGAAAGCTTTTAGGGCAGACATTAAAAAAATCGACAAAAAAAAAACAAAAGAAAAAATCAACGATATAAAATGAAAAAGTAGATTAGAACACTCTAGCATAGCATAAAAGTTCAGAAACCATTAAATGGTTAAACACAATAACCTATCCAAGGGCAAAGATGAGGGTGGACGCAAATAGAAAAACCAACAACAGCAATACGGGACATTTTTTATTGCAATGCATTGATTTTACGCCATACCCGCTGCCTTTTCCGGTATACATAAAATTCACACTTAACCAACCAACAAAAGCAGGTTAAGTCCAGGTACAGAGGAAAAAATATCTTTAAAATACAAAATCACTTCAAGCTGCGCCAATTTATTTTTAAGCTATTAAGAAGCTTAGCGTCATATTAGGCTATGAGAATGCTTGAATTTATGATGAGGGTCACCAAAGAAATTTATGCAGGCAAGTAAAGTTTTGAAAAAAAGATAATCCTTAAAATCGATATATAATAGAGTTTGTTGTAGCGTTACGTCAAGGTAAAACAAAAGCAAAAAATTTAAAATTCCTCTGCGTAGCTATTTGAAGGCATCATAAGTATGCCGCATGCAGAGTGCTGACAGCAGCAGATCAAACTGAAATGCTGTGGTTGTAAAAAATTTAATGCCTTTGGTCCCTTGTATTAGTAATGTATTTTGTTGTTTCTTTATTTATGTTTCTGTCTCAACAAGCTGTTAAGCATAAAATATAAATGAATAAAAGCACTTGATATCCTGCACCAGTAGTAGCACCATCTGGTTATGGTCAGGCTCATAACCGTAGCACTAAATTGCTAAAAATGGTCAAGCATTTGCAGTTCTATTCAAGAGGATATTGCACAGTTTTGTTTATGGCTTGGATATTAACATTTATTTGAACGTTTGTGTGTGTGTGTCAGGGCCGTAACCAGGAGGGGTTTTTGATAAAAATTTTTTTTATTCAAAATTAAAAAATTAAAATATACAAGTTTTTGTTTCATTTCATTTTTAGTTAAAATTTTTATATATGCTATCAGCCCTATTCTGGAAACTTGATAATAGTCAACCAGTATTTTTATTATTTGTTTGTGTTTGTTGTAATTTTTTATTTCAAAACAAAATTTGTAGCTCAAAAATAATAAATGTTGATAAAAATTGTCAACTGCTTTTCAGATATTGACAATTTCATAAAAAAATTTTGTTTTTTGAGCTTCAAATTTTGTTTTGAAATAAAAAATTACAACAAACACAAACAAATAATAAAAATACTGGTTGACTATTATCAAGTTTCCAGAATAGGGCTGTATATATAAATAAATATAATAAGGTGCTTCGATTTCCATTAGAAAAAAGTTCATTTGTACCCCTCTAAAAATTAACCTTGATATATTTTATAACGATTTCAAAAATATTTAGGCTGTTGCGATAGCAGCCAGTGAACTAAAACATTTTGCAAAAACCTTAAAAAATCATGCTTCTCGTAAATATATTGGCTGGTGGAATAGCTGTAAAAAAATAAACTGCCAGATATTAAAGGCCGAAAAATGTTCTTCCAATCTGCTTATAAAAGTTTTGAAGTTTTGCAATAGCATTAAATAAAATGCTATTTTTCGTTTCTTCATTATTTCTAATACGATCCTCACTTTCAAGACATCGTTGGAAAAGTTTTAAGTGCTTGCAGTCCTGGCCAGAATTTCTAAAATTTATACATATTAAAGCTAAAACATTAATTATAAAACATTCCCCTTCTGAAAAAATTTTGTACGAAATTAAAAAAAAAAAATAAAACGGAAGTTATTTGAATTTTAAAAGTTTTTTATGTAAATAATATAAAAAAATTATTTATTTAAAAAAAAAATTTTATTAAAATGTGTTTAAAACGAACTAAAAAGTACGAAATAATTTCTCCCAGAGTGGGGCTTTTAGTTCTCCTAAAAATGTGGAGCGCTATTATAGAGAAAAGTAAGGAGTGTTTTTAACAATTGTAGTACGTTAGTGAACAAATGATTTCTTAACCCAGGTCCTTTCACCGTCAGGATAGAAGTTGTTGTATGGATGGAAGACTTTCTAAGATTAGTGATGCAGGATTAATATTCTATATAGCATGCGCCCCATGTTTTTGAGGGAACTAAAAGCTTCACTCTAGGATAAATTGTTTTATACGTTTTAGTTCGTTTTAAAAACTTTCAAAAAATTTTCAAAAATTCACCCCTCAAAGTGACAAAATAATTCGTTCAAGAAACCGCAATAGTTATATAAATATTAAAAAAGGAATACAAAAAACCGAAAAAATCCATTGATTTTGTTGAGGTTCAAACTCACAATCTCACGGTTATAAGCAAAAAAATATATTCTTAAAACCAATAAATCAAACTACTTTCTTATAAAATAAATAAAACAATTTTACTAGAACAACTTTTTACAATTTTTTTTTTTAATTTTGTAAATATATTTTATAAAAAAAAAAATCCGTCCACGTTGTTGAGGCTCAAACTCACTACCTTTTGGATATAAATAATTCTCCATACGCTATAAGCTACAGAGCTTACAGCAAAACTTTTTCTAAATGAAGTAATAAATTCGCTTCAGTTGTGAATTTTTTAAATTTTAAAATATCAATGAGCTTTTCTGTATTTTTGTTTGAATTTTAATGTTTTTTGTTTTTTTTTTAGATTGAATTAACGCTCAGGGGATGCCCCCTATAAATGCATAAACATAGTGTTGACTCGGAAGATGGATGATAGAAGTTGGAGGGTGGATAGATGGAGAACTGTCGGTAAAGATTTGTTTTAAATTTGCACAGCTCAAAACTGCCGGGAAACACGCTCGCAGAGACTATTCTACAACCTTACCGTGATGAAATACTTTCATCCCCTATCAAATATAGCACGGCGTTGAATTCGATCCAGAAGCTCCAAATAAGATCTTGAAGCCCCTGCCCAAATGTGCGAATTGTACTCCATTTTTTAATATATGAGATATTGATCATGCGAAGATCAGCTGAAGTGAAATATTTTTTGCACCGTTTTAAAAATCCTAGGCACTTGCCCGCTTCTTTGGACACATCGAAAATATGATCACTCCAGCGAAGATCAGATTGGATCGATATGCCCAGAACGTCAAGAGCGGCTGATTTCACAAGATCCACACCATTCATATTGAGTGGAGCTAAGGAGCAATACATCCGCTTGTGGATTAACAGGCTGCACTGAGTCTTGCTTGCATTGAACTCTACTCTATTAGCAAGACCCCACTCAAAGATTTTTAAAATCATTTAGGAGTGTGTCATTGGTATTGTGCCTTTTTTCTCTGAATCTCCAAGGAACTTGGGCATTTTTTAAATGAATATGAATGACAAATGCTGCTGTCGTCCACAAACGAATGTATTGGGTTATGCGTCAACGACAGAAGGTAGTTGATAAAAACCAGAAACAAGGTTGGCAATAGAATTAAACCCTGAGGTACTCTTGCGTTTATGGTGTGCTCCTCGGACGAAATACTGTCAACTACGACTTGAATCGTTTGTCCTTGAGGAAAAATGTGATCCATCGAGCAACGCTCCCACCAAAACTATATGCTACAAGTCTCGACACGAGCGCTTTATGCCACACTCGGTCAAACGCTTTTGAAATATCTAGATCAACAACTCTGCTCTCGCCGAAAAAGTGAAAGCATTGATTCCTTTCTTTGGGTAAGAACGCCACAAGATCACCAGTAGAGCGATCCCTACGGAAACCAAATTGACAATCACTAAACAGTTTGTTGAGCTCCAGATAGTTCATGATGTTAAAGTTTATTATGCTTTCCATAACTTTGGAAAGCGTAGAGCATATCGCAATGGGTTGGTAGTTTGCAGGGTTTTTAGGTACCGGCTGGACATTTACCACCTTTCAACAGGATGGAAATACTCCTGTTCTGTAGGAGATGTTGAAAAGGTTGCGCAAAGGCCGAGCCAGCGAAAACAAAAAAAACTGGCCATTTCAGCCCTTGGAAGGACTTTGACCTAGCTTCTATTGATCAATGGTGTTGTGCGTGTTATTAAATGTGTGATCACAAATGACCGAGAACTGGACCTACGTGTTTTATGTCGACTCCGAACGGCTTATGTTCTCAAGAAGCTTTACATGCCAATTTTTACTCTCTGAGGCAGCGTTGCCATATGGTCCGATATATCGGATATGTTACGATTTTAATACTTGAATCCGACGTTCCGATATTTGACCAAAATTCTTCAAAATGTTACGATTTCAGAAAAAGTAGATCCGACGTTCGATTTTGCATATATTTTTATATAAAGGTTGTCTTTTATAGAGTGATACCAGTTTAAGTAATAATAAAACATTGTAATATATTTAAAATATCAATTGAACGAACTTTATTGGATAGAAATTTTATGACATTAATGTTTAAATATGATTTTGGTCATGTGGCCGCCACCGCTGGTGCGTACAAGGCGCAATCTAAAACACAAATTTTTGCAAACTTTTCGCAGCGTTTGCGGCCGTATCTCGCAAAGAAAATAATACAATGGGGTTAAATCACATGATCTTGGGGGCCAATTAATTGGGCCATTTCGTGAAATTATTTTTTCGTCAAAAGTTTCCTTGAGTAAATCAATTGTAGCGCCCGCTGTGTGGCATGTGGCAAGTCCTGTTGGGACACATATCAGCAAGATTAATGCCAGCTAATTGAGGTACGAAAAAACTTCGAATCATGTTCCTATACCGTTAACCATTGACAGTAACATTCTGACCATCATCGTTTTTGAAGACATATGGGCCAATGACTCCGCCAGCCCATAAAGAGCACTAAACAGTAATTTTCTGTGGATGTAATGGTGTTTCGACAAAAGCTTGTGGATTCTCCTCACTCCAAATACGACAATTCTGTTTATTTACGTACCCATTCAACCAAAAATGGGCTTCATCGGAAAATAAAAGTTTCCATGGAAATTCAAAATCAATATCAATTTGTGCTTCAGCCCATTCGCCGAATTGGCGGCGCATAGGATGGTCGTTTGGCTTTAATTCCTGCACAAGTTGAATCTTGAAAGGTTTTAAGCCAAGATCTTTTCGTAAAATCCTCCATAAAGTGGAAGGACACAACCCTAGTTGCTGAGAACGGCGACGAATTGATTGATTAGGATCATCTTCAATGCTTACAGCGGCTACAGATTCTTCAGTGCGCACTGTTCGGCATCTCACGGGATGCACATTATCAGTAACAGTAAAAGTGGTCCGAAAACGATCTATTGTTCTTCGAATTAGCAGCTCTGAAGGACGATTATGTACGCCATAAAATGGACGAAGTGCAAGATAAGTTTGACGAACAGAACCATTATTTTGATTAAAAATTTCCACAGTTTGCATGCGTTGCTCTGATGTAAGTCGATCCTTAATAAAATGTCAAAGCAAACTAAACAAAAAGCAACTATCAGCTCTTAAATGGGTGGTCAAATAAAACAGTAAAAAACACCCTTTACATACATATCTGAAAAGAACAAAATTAGTATAATAAAATTGATGGCAACCTTAAAATAAAAAAAATGCGATGGTACTTCTGCATTTGCAATAATGAGAAAATTTATTTTTTAATTCTTGAGCTTACCGAATTCCTCAGCTAACGTTGAGCGAACTTTTAGTCAAATAAATATTAATAAAACTAAAATTCGCTATAGATTAGAGTTAGACAAAATGGAAAGAACTCTGCATACAAAAGATTATGTGCGTATGAAATCTTTTAACTGTTTTAGTCTTGAAATTGATAAAGAATTGATAAAAAAAATTAATAAAGCAATGTATATATGACTTCGAAAAAACTATATATTTTTATAAATATTTTTTTTCACTAAAATCTAATTTCTTTGTAGTTTTTGGTGGCTTAAAACAACAACATTTTTTTTCGTTAATTTACTTGTAGCAAAAACTTTACATTTATTGAGTTAAAATTGAAAAGTTATGTATTATAGCTCCATGTATTTAATTTTTACCGATTTAAGAGATCTACATTAAACCAAACTGTGTTACAAATGTATTTAATTTGATTTTTACTCTTCGTTTGTGTGTTCAAAAATATTTTCAAAATATAATTTATTATAATATATTTTCTATATTTATAATGATTATTCAATTGACTTTTGAAAAAAATGTGCTTTATTTAAATAAATAAACCTTAAATATTCGTCATACGTCTAATAAAATGCAATATTTTATTTGTCTTTTTTGTTGTAAAATGCGACTAAATTTCTTAGTTCTTGTTTTCAGAGTTTCACAAATACGACGAGAAATCCGACGAGCATAGTGCAAAAGTTACGCTGTAAAATTTTTTTCATGGCAACACTGCTCTGAGGTTTGCCATTGTCTGCAGAGAATTGACGACCGAACAGAAAAATTATTTTAATTGAAAAAACTTTCTGTCTGAGCTGGAATTGAACCCGGGCTACCGCGGTTCTTTAGCTTTGGAGCCACGCACTCTACCCACTAGGCTACGGTCGCTACGGAGCCAGCGAAAAAGCACATGTTTTAAGCACAATTGGCGGTATGCCATCAGGGCCAGAGGCTTTTACGTTAAGATTTCTAAGGACCCTTTTAACTGCTCTCGTTCGAAAGTAGATCTCTTGCATTGCAGAAGATCCACCCTCAAGAAAGGGCAGTGGCTGATTGCTATCTGGGAGAGTGGAATTTCGTGCAAACAATCTATCCAATAAGATCGCTTTATCAGCCGACTCAGTGAAGATTTGGTCATCTTTTACAAGAGTTGGAATCGATGACGATGTCTGATTCTTCACTCTTTTAACAAATTACCAACAATTTTTGCTCTCTTTGATACAGAGAAGAACTTGTTTTCGGATGCGAGCTATGTGCAGAAACTTTTCGCGTTTTAAAATTGCATTACAGCGATCCCTTGCTCAATGCGAAGTCTTTTCGTATTAGTATTTTTGTTAGAACGCCAAATCTGAAAGGTTTCCTCTTTGGACCTGACTGCAATCCTGCAAGTCTCATTAAACCATGAGTGATCTTTTGGTTTAATCTATCAAAAATTTTATATATCAAAAAGTTTACTAAAAAAAAACACGTTAATAATCGATTCTCACTGCAAACTAAAAAATATTTTTAATTTCATATTATCTTGGTGTACCAGACGCAAGCAAAAAGCAACAACAATTCTAAGAAAAAGATAAGGTGTAATGAAAAAAGTGTCGTTTTTGAGATATTTCACTCAAGCAAATCGCAAAACGAGGCGTAAAAAGTTTCGCTTCAATAATTACTTGTACCATGGCAGTCTAGTTTGTTAAAAGTGGGCTCCCTCCCCATATTCGGACTTCTATAAATAAAACAAAAATGTAGCAAGTGTGAGCGAAGCCTAAACCTAACCCACATTGAGCTAAAATCTGGATCGGTCACGTTCAGACTCCTCTCACACTGGTATGCTACATTCGTTCTTATAAAAAGCGCGATGCTCCTATGCAAAGAAAACAATGGCAGTAAGCGAGACCCAAGTATATGAAAATCCAGTGTATCTGTATCCTCGGCTACCTGGGTCTCGCCTAGTGCCATTATTTGAGGCCTATGAAGAGTACAATGTAAATATTCCGAGAAAAAATTCGCTCTCATTCCACGAACATTGCAAAAATCCATGCGAAAATTGACCTTACATTTCCGCTCCATGCAAACATTAAACAAATAAGGGCATATAAGGTAATTAGTTACGGTTGCAAGAGAGCTGCACAACATGAGCAATATAAAAAGTACTGAAGCAAGTATTATGGCTTTATTTCAGCACTATTCAGCCCACTGTGCAAACTTACCAACAGACGATAATAAAATTGACGGAAACGAAAATAGCAACAATTACTTACACAAACATTTATATGTTTTTATCAAATAATTTCGCTTTAAGCCAAACATTTATATGTTTTTATCAAATAATTTCGCATTTAAGCCAAAAAGATAAACGCACAGACAAGAAAATAAGTGATTATTGCTCAGAACTGCATGAGCTACATTTTAAGTTTCAAAAATCTAGCTCATCGGGAAGATGGTTAAAAATGGATTTAAAAAATTAAACCTTCTTTTTTTGCAAATAAAACATATCTGTAACATATCCTGCTCTGTTACTGTGTGATCACTGTGTATGCTAAGGTATGCACATCCGTTCAAACTGATCTCTCCCATTGAATTACGTAGGTATGTTTTAAGAAATATTATTGGTAAGAACGATTTCTCATTTATCTCAAATTCATAAAATTTTAAAGACAGAAAAACTTTTATACAAACTTCATAAATTTTAAAATCTAAAAATTCACAAAATTACTTAAACGATTGACTGTAAACTTTTCCTCGGGGCAGAATTCTGCAAAATGTAAGTCAACTTTTTATGACTCAAAACTGCCAAGTTGAGCCTATTCCTAAGCCGGGAAAGATTTTTAATCAAGTTTCTAGCTATCGTGCAATTAGTCTGTTATGTAGTCTTAGTTAATTGTTAGAGAACGTACTTTAAGATTAATTATGGAAATTTATGGATAGAAAGAGAATTGTTAAAAAAGCTTTTGACACTACCTGGCACAATGGCCTTATTTATAAACTCATACATTTTAACTTTCCACCATTTCTAATAAACATAATAAAATGTTTCATTACTGATCGCCATTTCTATGTTGCTTTGAATAATGAATTTTCTGATATTTTTAGAGTTCTTCCATAAATGGAAAATTAAAGTAAATGCTGGCAAAACGCTAGCTAATCTTCTTCTTGTGAAGAAGATGTTTATGCTTTTCATCCGGCACAAAGCGGCTTGGAGATACCTTGGTCATGCAACGACAAATATCTAGGTGTCTATTTGGACCAAAAACTTCAATTTTAAGTTCATGTACAGAACACTATAAATAAATACAATATTTCATTGAAGATGTTATACTCCTTGATAAACAGAAAATTAGAGCGAAGCACATCTAATAAACTAATAATTGTTAGAGTAATATTTGAATCAATTAGTCTCTATTCTTGCCAAGTTTGGGTTGCTTGCGCAAAATCACACTTCGAAAAGCTTCAAATCAGCCAAAATAAACTATTAAAAATGGCTATGAAATTGCATGGAATTATTCTACTAAAGATTTACATAATGAATGTAAAATCAACCTTATTGAAGACTGCATTAAAAAAATAACTATTATATCAAATATACAAACTCGTATTTTCTTTTAGTCGTTTGACAGAAATTACGTCATTAATACAAACATAAAACAATGTAAGGCGGATTAATAGAGAATAAACCAAGGAAAACAACGTCATAAAAAATATTTAAAAATTTGATTGTTTATCGAGAAAATTGCCTTTACATTTGAATTTTTTAAGAAAAAAACGTAATTTTTGAACTAAGGTGCTTGTAACTTTTTTAGTTATGACTTCATGGCAAAACTTTGTGATGGGCAAAAACGAAAATATAATTTCCTTTTCATAAAGTTATTAAGTTTGGAAACCGGTGTGGAGGTGTGTTACTTATGGATTAAAACGTAATGACACAAATTATTTTTGTTTTTCACTCCTACCTCCCTAGGGGGGCAATTGCGACCACCCCAACCATACGATTTTTTGCTCGTCTCATTGCGAGAAACCACACCCCGCATAATTGTTCTCTAAGTCTGGGATACCCTGTATATAAGTAGAAAAAAGGAGCGAAAAATGTACAAAAAAAGTCCTTAGAAAGGCAGTATAGTACAAAAAATAAAAGTAGACAAATTAGTAGGAAATAGTAGTAAAAATGTACATAATGTATTTTTATCATCATACCAACCCATAATATCATCATATTATAACATCACCATATCACAGCATTATAAATACAACACCATCATTTCATTCGTACTCAAAAATATAAGCAGAAAAAGTAAAAGAAACAAGAGTCGAAAATAGTAGAAAATAGTAGAAACAGTAAAAGAAAACAGAAATTGGAATTGTAGTAAAACTGTAGTATAAGAAATAATAGTAGAAAATATTAGATATACAAAAATATAAAAGGACCCTATTTTGCTTATTTGCTTTTATAAGAGCTTATTTCCATTTGCTTTTACTAATTTTCTTTTGTTCATTTGCTCTTTTGAATTTTCTTTTGCTCGTTTGCTTTTGCTTGTACCTTTGCTTATGCTTTTAATTTTGCAAATTATTTGTTGTTTAGTTGCTCAATTAAATTTGTTTCCACATTCGCTTTTGCTACATTTGTTAAGTATTTGCTCATTTGAATTTTCTTTTGATTTTGATGTTTCTGCTTTTTTTGGTTTTGCTACATTTATTTCAAAATGCTGTTCTGAACTTGCTTTTGTTGTTGTTGTGTACTTTGCTATTAATTTCGCTTATGCCCTTTCATTTGCTTTTGTTTTTGCTAATTTTCTTTTGCTAATTTTATCATTTTAATTTGTTTTTGAAGTTTTAATTTTGCTTTATCTTTTGTTTTTGATTTTGCTGATTTTCTTTTGTTTATTTGATCATTTGAATTTCTTTTTGATTTTGCTTTTTCTTTTGCTTTTTTTTTGCGTTTGCTATAGTGTATTTTATTTTTTTTAACGGTAAAATTTAATTTTAATTGGTGAATTAGCAATTTTGGGTACGATATCATGTTATACTTGACCAGATTTAGAACTTGTGATATGTCACTTCAAAAGTTCGTTTTCACTGTAGCACCATTTTATTAAAGGCATACACTTAAATTATGATTTTTAAATATATAAAATTATAAAAAAACTCTAAATCTCGCATCTGGGATGTTTTTTTTTTTTTTTTTTGAGAATATACACTACCTTACCGATTTCGGTTATAGAAGGGGTATTGTATTTGTCGGCCGATTAGGTTCGATTTCACACAAACTAGTTGTTGCTATAAAAGAATTAGGTGCACAAAGTTTTATTGCTTTGGGAGCCTTTTTTTGGGAAATATACCACCTTACCGATTTAAGTTATATAAAATTTCGTTATATGGCCAATAATTTTTGCACCAACTAGTTGTTTTTAGAAAAAAACTAGGTGCACAAAATTTTTTTGCTCTGGGATACTTTTTTGAGGAAACATACCACCTTACCGATTTCGGTTATATGGGAGGTAGGCGTGCCATTCATCTGATTTGATCGCACTTGTGTGAGAATAATTCTCTTGTCAAAAAAGTATTTCCAGAAAGTTTTGTGTATCTACGGTTACCCTGTCTATTTATGGCAGCTCGCTATATGGGGTCGTTATACTGTGCAGGGGTCCCCCGACCTCATTACTTTTTTCATTCGGTTTTTCTTACCTTTGTAAAAATACCTTTTTCTAATATAAATATAAAACATCAAATACTCACTTAAGAAATATTTATTGAATAAAATATAATTCAATTTAATATATTCTTAGAACTTAATCCACACTAAATTATATAATGCCTCTTCTCTAAACAGACAATAAACCCAAATGTGCACACACACAGGCACTTACTTCAACTTTTATGGCAATTACACTTTGCTAAACTAATTATACTACTGTCATGTAGTTAACGTAAAATACTACTGCTTTTATGCCTTCAAATAGAAGAAGCTAACATTATTTGCCACATTTTAAGAAGTGGAAGTGAATGACTGAGACTGTGTGTTAGAAAAGAACAGCTGGTAAACACGTTTTTTCATTTTGAGTGAATTAATGAGCTACTCATTACATTGCCTTTTGAGATAAATTTTCTGTTAGCGATGAATTTCAAATGAGTATTTAATCATTTACAACTGTGATTGATATACAGAAACAAAAAGCTTACTGGACACATGCTCATTAACGCATTAACTGCATGAAATAGTTCAAGGAGAAAAGTACGTAGAGTGAATAACAAATATATCTTTTCTATAAACAATATTCTTCTGGAAAACTGCATTAATATGGGAACTTCATTAATATCACAACTCAAAATTTGGGTTTTTGAGTGAAATATACAGAAATATGCATTGTTATTATATCTTTAATTTGAGTGAGTTGCAGACCGATTTGCTGTTAATTAACGGTTTGACAGATAATTGTGTCGTTTTGACATTTAGAAATTTCTTCAATTTTTTTATAGTAATAACGTTTCATTTATATTTATACCAAAATTTATTTTTATATTTCTCAATAAGTTTTCAACAACAAAAACTTATGATGTCATAAGCTTTTTTTAAGCAAAAGTCGTAGTAATTGACCTAACTTTTTTTATAGTTATAAAGTACCACTTAAAACATGACATCTCTTTAACTTAAAAGTATGTTATCATATTGTAGCAAAATCTTCACAACTCAAAATACAACATTTTTGTAAAATGAGTTTTTATAGTACATAATTATGACACAATTCATACAGACACTTGCCAAAATATTGCTTAAAAAATCCCTAATGATGCAAAATAGAAAAATTTATGATTTTTTTGTAAGAAAATATAATGGCCTACAAATATATTTAAAAATTTTCACTTAACCATTCCAATTAATTGTGATGTTATTTCAAAATTGCATAAGGCTCTCCTGAAAAATACTAAATTTTAAGTTGTGACATTCTTGCACTAAAAAAGCGATAATGCACTCTGAGTATGAAATCAATGGAAATACAATTAAAATCAAGCCTTCCTCCCATACAAAGTGGCTTTATGAAAACAGTAAAATGTCTTTAACATATGAAAAAAATTAATACATTGCCTTCAAATTTTAAATATAATTTTACATTTTTTGCTGTAAATATGTAAAACAAATTTTAAGCTCCACCTACCTCCCTAACAAAGTGACGTCATTACTATTGTGAAACCTCCAAAGAGTCTACAAAAAATAATGTATAAACTTGATATTTTGCAAAAAATAGTTGATGTGCCAACAGGTTTTGCTCTTGAAAAGTAGCTTGAGAGAGACATCGTTGGAGCAACAGTATGTAAGGACTGTATCGAAAAGAAACTGCACACATAGTTTTGCTTGAAGTGCACTAGTTTTTAAATATTTTCACTTTATTTTTTTTTGTTCTTAAAATAAAATTTATTTCCATTAATATTTCATTTAAACTTTTGAAATAGACTTCTATCTATATATATAAAATAGGATGTGTGTATGTATGTAACGTATGGACTCCAAAACGGCTGGGCCGATTTTGATGAAATTTTCAGGTAATGTTCATCTTGGTACGGTGGGTAACATAGGCTATATTTGGAACCGATAGGTGGCGCTGGGGTGGACTTGTATCGAAAATTTGAATTTATGGACCAATTTAACTGAAATTCAGAATGTATGTTTGTTTGATCATAAGAAAATAATCTATATATATAAAAGAAAGTGTCCGAATGCGATGTAATCCCATAACTCGAGATCGGCCGAACCGATTTGGATAATTTTTTTTTTAAATGTTCGTTTAAGTCCAAGTTAGGTTTTTAAGGAAAGAAAAATTGACCACGCCCACTTTTGCGCCCACTTTTTTTGATTTATCTAAAATCATAAAAAGGCTGGACCGATTTGGCTAATTTTTTTTTCAAATGTTCGTAGTAATCCAATTTAAGTTTTGTCGGAAATAAAAATTGACCACGCCTACTTTTTTTTCTACTTTTCTACTTTCCTACTTTTTTTTCAAATGTTCGTAGTAATCCAATTTAAATGTTTACTGAAAGAAAAATTGACCACGCCCACTTTTGCGCCCACAGTTTTGATATCTATATATATAAAATTAAGTGGCAAAACTTCCGGTTCGCATACTCCTCCTAGACGGCTTGCCCGATTTCAATGAAATTTTTACGGGTGATTGGGGTCTGTGTGGAGGGTTCACATAAGAAATTGCATGTGTGTATCTTTGCACGTTTTGTGCCACACCCCCTTTTGTCGCCCACAAATCAATAAAAATGCTGTATTTAAGACGGTTTTGGTCGTATTAAATTAAAATTTGGTAAATAAGTTCGTATGATAACTATAATTAACTTTGAAAAAAATGGGCGTGGTCACACTTCATCTACGCCTACTTTTAAGAAAATATCAAAATACTTCGAAACCATTGGTCCGATTGAGCTCAAATTTTGTAAGTACGCTTTGCTTTGAGTACGAGATGGTTTAAGGGCAATGCCACACCCCCTTTTACCTCCCATATATAAATAAAAAATTGCTGTTATCGAATAGCTTTAGAGTTATGGGTCGCACAGCTTAGAAATTCGGTATTTGACCAAATTTGCGATATCGTATTGCTTTGAAGTTATAGGTTGACAGCGTAAGAATTCGGTATTCGACCTAAATTTATACATGCATTTTCAATACTTACATTTTGTCGTCGTAGGGCAAAGGGGAGTGGCACTTCCCATACAACCCAACTTTGTGCTATCAAATAGTTTTAGAGTTATAAGTCGTACAACGCCGAAATTCAGTATTCGACTTCAATATACACATGCAGTTTCATTGATTCAATGTATGTTCATTGGTAAGAGGGGCGTGGCACCTCCCATTTAACGTAAATTTGCGATATTGAATATCAGCGTCAGAATTCAGTATTCGGCCCCAATTTATACATGCAGTTTCATTAATTACATTTTATGGGCGTACGTCAAGGGGGCGTGAAACCTCCTATTTAACCCAAATTAGAGATATCAAATAGCATTGGGGTTATAGGTCTCACAGCTTTGGAATTCAGTATTGGACCTCAATGTACACATGCAGTTTCATTGATTACATTTTATGAGCGTTGATCAAGGGGGAGTGGCACCTCCCATACAACGAAAATTTGTGATATCGAATAGCTTTGGAGTTCAAGGTCGCACAGCGTCGGAACTCAGTATTCGACCAAAATTTACGCTTGCAGATTTACTGATAAAATTTTTTAGAGTTTGTCGGGGGGGAGTGATACCTCCAATTTAACCCAAATTTGCGATATCGAATAGATTTGGAGTTATAGGTAACTCAGCCTCAAAATTTAGTATTCGACCTCAATGTACTCATGCAGTTTCATTGCTAAAATTTTATGGGCGTAGGGAAAAGGAGAGTGGCACCTCCCATACAATCAAAATTTGTGCTATCGAATAGTTTTGGAGTTATATGTCGCACAGTTTTAGAATTCGGTATTCGACCGCCATGTAGACATCCAGTTTAATTGATTACATTCTATTAGCGGTGATGAAGAGGGAGTGGCACTTCCTATACAACCCAAATTTGTTATATCGAATAGCTTTGTGGATATAGGTCGCACAGTCTCAGAATTCAGTATTTGACCTCAATTTAGACATGCTGTTTAACTGATAACATTTTATGGGCGTTTGAATAGGGAGAGTGGCAGCAACGCGCCAGGTTTCAGCTAGTTTGTGTATAAATGGACACGGTAGGTGGCGCTGGGGTGGACTTATTTCGAAAATTCGATGGCGTGAAAAATATATAAATACTTTTAATTTTATTTTATAACGGGGGGAGTAGCGAAGCACACCGGGTTCAGCTAGTATTATCTAAATATGCACCGAATTTTTTATATATACCCTTTATTTAATTTTGCACAACTTCTTTTGGAACGGAACTGGTTGCCTTAAGCCAGTTTTTTTAAATATTTAAATGTCACCGGCAACTCGACCATCCTTCTTTTAGTTCCGTTTGACGATAGCCCAATACCTCTCTATGGAGCGAAGTTCTGGAGCGTTAGGTGGGTTCTCCTCTTTTGAAACATAATTGATGTTGTTTTCTTTTAAAAAATTCAGTATAGAATGGGCGTACTGTGTAGTGGCTTAATCAGTCCAAAATATTGTTGATTCATTTTGGTTTTTATAAAATGGTATAAGGAGATAAATGAGACACTCCTTTTTGTAAATTCTGCTGATATAGTGTCATTTGTGAATGAGGTGTTCCTAAGGCCGAAAGTGAATATATCCTGCCAGATGAGGACTTTTGCACCAAATTTTTCAATTCCAATTATTGAAACTGATTAGTCATCAGTAACACCTTTCTGTTTTGTGTAAAATGTGGGACCTGGTAATTTTCTTGAGTCCATTTTTACAAAAAGTTTTATTGCCCATATCAATGCACTAAACATTATATTGAAGCAAACGATCGTACAATTTCTGAATCCTTCTTCTCCTCACTATCACTTGTATTTCAATTTGTTTGGGTATATTTTGGTTTTTGCACGTTCTAAGGTATGTTCTAGCTTCACTCTTTGCGTCATGGTAACAGGGGATTTAGATTTTTTTGCCGAATCTCACACAGACATTATAATCCTTACTTGGATGCTGTTACTTTAAACAGATTATAATTTCAAGTTAGAATCAAACTTGCGTTCTAATCAGTTCTCCAAAAAGCAATGGCCGAACCTTTTACAGTGCTGCCATATCTTCTTTTTATTACTTTATTTTCAGAGTTACCAATAACAATTTAGAAATATTACTTATGGCATGTGCACACTTTTAACCTTAAATAAACAATATACTAGGGGTATTCATACCATCATAATTAATAAATGTTAAAACAATAACAAGTTGGATATTACAACATTGAATTATTTTTGTTTTATAAAATAAGTACCTAAAAATCAAGTTTCGAATCTATTAATCATTTTTTTTCTTCAACTTTTTGGGACAGATATTTGAGAGAACAGGTTACTTAATTATATTATCAGCCCTATTCTGGGAACTTGACAATAGTCAACCAGTATTTTTATTTTTTCTATGTGTTTGTTGTAGTTTTTTATTTTAAAACAAAATTTGAAGCCCAAAAAGAATAAATTTTGATAAAAATTTTCAACTGCTTTTCAGATAGTGACAATTTCATTAAAAAATTTTGTTTTTGAGCTTCAAATTTTGTTTTGAAATAAAAAAAAAATTACAACAAACACATAGAAATTTTAACAATACTGGTTGATTATTGTCAAGTTGCCAGAATAGGGCTGTATTTTTGACACTATTTTCACTAGCTCTAAACCTTTTGGGTAGGATTCTGTAAAAAATTTATTTTTCTTTTTGCACAATTTTCTTACGAGCGTTCTCTTTGATTCAAGGCATCAAAAAAACTGAGATAAGAATAAAGGAGAAAGAAGGAACAGATAAAGTAGAAGTATTAGTAGTAGTAGTAGCAGTAGTAGTAGTAGTCGTAGTAGTAGTAGTAGTAGTAGTAGTAGTAGTAGTAGTAGTAGTAGTTGATTATGCTTTCTAACGGTGCTTACCGCATTGCAGTCAAAAATGTACACTGCGAGAAATATTAAATTGAAAGTGTGCAGTTTTTTTCAATACAGTCCATATTAACGCCAACAAAGAAAAATTTTCAGTTAATTTGACAAAAAGCAGTAAAGCAGTAAGTGCTTCATTCTGTGTAACGAAAATGCACACCAACGACAAGCAAGACACGAGAAGCAATTAATATCGTACAAAAAAGTATTGCTTCTCGTGTCTTGCTTGTCGTTGGTGTGCTGCTTCGTGGTACATAATAATGCACTTAAGATGAATTTTTTTTTTCTTTCACCATCAACTTTTTTCTTTGTTAAGTCATAACATTTTCCATAACATTTAGCGCAATACCCTATTTGTTGAATGAAAAGCCAAACTAGTTTGTTTGTTAATTCAAATACTCCTGCGCTGTTGATGCAAATGTGTTTCGTTCTTGGGAACAAAATTACCAATAAAAGTTGTTGACAATAAGTACAAAATGGTTGACATAGGCGTTTTTTTAGTGTTTAAAACCAAGTTATCTCTGATCTTTAAATTATATTAAGTACACAATTTCTTTCAAGCTATTTGTTAACTTGACAAAAAGACTAAAACAGAAAGCAGTTTCAGAATATAAAATGTGGCTAACTCTGTACAGGGAACATTAAAAGCTATAAAGTGACCATAAAAACAAATTGATGGAAACAGCTTATTGATAAATTAATTACTGTTAATTATTAAAATGTTAATGGAGAAAAATAAGCTACTATTGTACTCTATGTGAAAATGCTTGCTTGGATTAAAAACCTAAAAAGGTTCTGTAAGCACAGTATCACGTAACTCAAGCACGTTAAGCTCCATTAACACCTATATATAAGTTCATATACAAATGTAACAAAAATATGGTTATAATAAAAAGTATGTTGCGATTACGCTAAGCCAGCATAATGACCTTCAATTAGTTAAATAAATTAAATAAACTATGTGTAATTTGCAAATAAATAAGTTCAGAGTTAAATTGAAAGATACAAGCAGAATGTGAAGGAAGCAGCTTGTGAAAATGAGAAGCTTGTGGTTGTGTGTTGTTAAGACGTTGCATAAGCATAATTAACGTAAATAGGTCATGGCGAAAACAAAATCGTTCAGATATAAAAATAAGAAGAAATTAAGGTTTAATTAAAGAAATTCTTCACAGTTCAAAACAACCAGGTATTATGAAGTAAGGGGTAAATTATAGTGTAGTTACAGAACTTTAGTAGAATTAAAAAAGTAAATAACTATGCAAAAGAAGCTTAAGAACCAAATCAAATATAAGAAATGTTGCAAAATGCGACTTGCAATATTATTTTTACCTTGTTGTAGTAAAAGATTCGAAGGTGGGGTAGAAAAGACAGCGATGGTGTACTATTAAATCATAAACTAAGCTTAATTCTAAAAACAAAAAATTTGGGGAGATCATGATTCAATCATAATAAGGTTAAGTATATGTTTGACATATCCTTATTTTATGTAAACAAACTTCTTCTAAAAAAAGATATCATTTCAGTCTTTTTCTGCGACTTTATTTTATTTAAAAAAAATTGTTCTATTGCTACATTTTTTTAAAATACCATGCTTTTTTCATTACATATAAGGGAGGTTTAAGGCAAAATCGTTTAAAATTAAGGAATATTTGTGTAGAGGGGTTTTTTTAAAAAAGTATAACATATATTCGAAAACCTTATTTGCTTGGTAATTTTACATCAGTTTAAGTAACAAAAAAAGTTTTTTTTTTCTAACATACATTCTGTATACATAAAGATGGTGCTGAAGATGGGGTGTTTAAAAAACGGTGAAATCGACCCACATCATAGCTCGACTCAAGATTGTTTTAAAACAAACAAAAAAATGCATTTGAAAATAGAATTTTGAATGCACATTTTTTACCAAAATGGAATGAAAATTAAGAAAATTATGAAGCGTAGAAAAAGTAGTAAAATTAATGTTATTTTTAACCAAACTGTTGCGTGTAAAAACTAAACAAAATTTGCAAAGTCGCTCATTTTTATAAAAGATGTGAAATACATTACAAACAGATTCAAATGAAAAATGTGGCCAGTTTTAAAAAGTATGTTTCAGGAAAAACGCGTTTAATGTAACTCTGGTTAGTAAAAGTACTTTTGCACATCGGATTTTTAGCACTGTTAAATCTGAATTTTAAGCGCATTTGATTGCTTTTTAAAATATGTTTTAATAGTTTTAGAACAATAATCAATTAAAAAAGTTTCAAAAACTGTTTTCCTAAGTCCTCTATTAATATTTTTATGATTTAAAAACAGCGTTTATGACAGGCAAGCTTAATTTTTATGAGCAAGATTTATATAAGGAATTCTATTCGCTGTGTAAATATGACCAGGGATGGCCATGATTAAAAATCACGATTACTGATTATGATTACATGTATTCAGATTGCACAGATTACTTGATTTTTTTAAATATTCAGAAAAACCACATTGAAATCCAAATAAAAATACTTTCAATTAAGTTATCATGGCAAGGTAAATACATGAGATTATAAAAAATAAAGTTATAATGCAAGGTGATAACATGATTTCTAAAAAAATTAAGTAATCGTAACATGCAATTACATGATTTTTTTTTTTAATAAATCAAGTAGTCAGTAATCAGACCCAGCTTTCGGTGATTACAGATTACTTCTCGTCAGACAAAAATTCAAAATTTGTATGTAATTTTATTATTCCAGTAATTGCTTTTTACCATTAATACAATATTTTCTTCAGCAGCTATTAGTGAAGCAGATATAAGTAATGTTAATGTTTGTTAGATTGGTTTTGTTAAAAAAGTGGTAACAATAGTGCTCAGAAACCTTTTCTGTATTTTACTTGTCTCAGTTTTACATTTGAAAGATATATTTCAAACAGATACAAAAAAATATATTAGTTAAAGAAATATGCAATTAACGAATGGTTAAGCCTGATTACTGATACATTTCTTAATGAGAATAATTCAATCATTACTGGAAAGTGATTGATTACTTAAATTAATCACTGATTACTTTTGCATGATTACTGATTTCTCAAAAAAATTACTGAATACTTTAAAGTTATTAATGGTTTATTTTAAGTAATCAAGTAATAAATTTGTGTATGATTAATTGTAATCAGTAATTTTTTGAAATCATTGCAGGAAAGTAATCATTACTGGCCAAACCTGAATATGACTGATAATAGATTAGTTTTAGTGTTTTCATATTGAAACTAAACATATGAAGAAGTTAGTCTTTTTGATTTTCCAAAAGATTTAAATAACTATATTCATACTGTTTGTAACAAAGAACAAACAAAAGTTTGCATCGCATAAATTTTATAATGAAAACCATGTTTTCACTATATTATTTCATTTGAAGCTTAAAGTTTTACAAATATTCGCATGTAAGAATTATTATTTTCTGTGTACCAAGTAGTGCAATCATTGGGTCGTATTAATAAAGCGAGTCGAGTTGAGTGAACTCAGCTTCACTCGCTTTTACTCTGATCGGTATGAATAAACCATATAAATAAAAATAACTAAACTCCACTCTACTCATGTTTTTATTTGACTTTGAGTGCTCACTCAGAATAAACGTCGCAACCTCCAGTACACTCAGTTTTTGTTTATTTCGTATTAATAAAACTTGAGATCACTCAACAAAAGTTGAGTGTGCTATCTAGCTGCCTCAGCCTTACTCAAGCTATACAAATATCATATTTTGCCCATTTGACAATGAAGTATAACATCTATTGCATTTATCATTTCCAGTTTGGCTGAAATTGTTTTATTTGAATCCGAAGTTATTAATTTTAAGCATCAATTTTCGCGGCCTAAGTAGGATATTTTTTGAGAAAACGTAGCTCAGGCAATTTAAATACGATTTTCGTAAAAAGGGTATCATTAAAAAGGATAATTTGTTTATTTGAAGGGAAAAATTTTAAACTTTTGAAAAAATTGCAATAAAATTGCGCAATCTTAATTTTAAAGTTTACTTTTTAAAATTAAAAAACCCTCAGGATCTTCTTCAAGCATTTCGTTAACTGGAACTTCACCAAGAGGTTTTAGCGCTGTATTTTCATCAAGTTCTACATTAAAATTGCAAACAAACACATACGAAAGAAAATTTTGCATACTTTACAATTATTTATTACTTACCTTGGATGGCTTCGAAAATTACATCCATTTTAATTAAATAAAAAAAAAATTTGAAAAATGTACCGCATTTTGTCGAATGACACAAAATAATTTATTATTGAAAAACAAATTTGGCTGTCTGACAGCTACGGATTCCACACTCCACTTAACTAACATCG
Organism: Dichetophora obliterata; assembly: GCA_963920525.1. Lineage (NCBI taxonomy): Eukaryota > Metazoa > Arthropoda > Insecta > Diptera > Sciomyzidae > Dichetophora > Dichetophora obliterata. The sequence continues at coordinate 53,985,673 of OY986436.1, read as the reverse complement.
CACTCTTAAAATGCACACTCAAGCACTTCACTCCACTCGTTCACTCAGTTTTATTAATACGTCCCATTACTTTCATTGTTTTTTTTTTTACTTTTTTACAACAATTATATTTTTTAAAACTCATAATATAATTTTGAGTCAAAACAAATAATTTATGGAAAATGTAGTATAAATCGTAGTAGTCAAATGCATTTTAGGATATTTCTTACTATGCAAAGGTTGCACATTCATGCAACAAAATTCTTATTCTGATATAAAAAATTGATATTTTGCTTTCCTTGCATTATTAGGGCATCTAAGTTCATTCTTGTCAGTAAACGTCAAATGGCTGCATAACCTATATGATTGAATCATATGCTTAAAAGATGGGAGATGCTTAAAAGTAACTATGGTAGTTTGCAGTTTGCCTCCACCGCTGTATTTAGACATTCTAGTTATTTCATAACCTTAATTTCGACTATATTCGACGTTAAGAAAAATAAGTTGTTACTTATTATAGTCTTATTCTTGAGCGCGCAGACACAATAAGACAGTTTTTTCTGTACCAAATGTTACAACTGTTCTGTTGTACATTATTCAGCATCTATTGAAAAATTGGTTCTGTTTTAGTTCCATGCTCTTAATTGAAAGTTTTTATTGACAATTCAAGAAAAATTTGAGTGTAGCGAAATATAGAGCCGTAGCGAAAAAAAAATAGTTCAACGAGATGAACTAGCTACGGAGCAAGTTCATCTTTTTGTTAGTGTTCTGCATGTTATTTAGAACCTATTTGGTTTAACCAGAACTAATAAAACACGCCTATTATTGCAGAAAAACTAGAATACCTTCAAAGAAATCGCTTAGAATAAAAATTTTCTTAAAAGCTTTTCTGCATTGACCTTGAATGGTTAAATTTAAATTTTGATTCGGTTACAAAAACACATTTCAAAGTCCCAACAAAAGAACATAAATCTTTTTTTTTTTTTGTAAAAACCTAAACTGTTTAATATATAAAATTTATTTTTTAATTGGCTTAAATTGAAATTAATTTTAATTGAAATATATCTTTTAGCTATCTTTTTTTAATTATATTTGTACATAAGTATATTGTATTTCTACATATGAGTATTTTAATTGTTTGTTTCTGAACAATAGCCTAAATCATATAGACCAATCAGGCTAAGTTCCTTATTTTTAAAGACAATGGAGAAAAGACTGGAAATCAACATTAGGGAGACTAGCTTGAACACCATCCCTCTTAACTGGTTTCAGTTTTATTATCAAGCTAGCAAATCCACAATAATCGCAATACACAGTTTAACCGGCGTTATCGAAAAGGCTTTTGAGGTAAAACAAAGGCTTCATTGATATTCAAGAAGCCTTTGAAAAAACGTCATATAATGCGACTTAAGCAGCGATGCAGATTAAAAACTTTAATCGTACACTGAATTTTAATCATGCTTAAAAGCAAAATCATAACATTTAACCTTGGTGGAGTTCGTAACACCATCACTTTCATCTGAGGATGACCTCAAGGAGGTTTATTTGAACCTCTTTTGTGGACCTTAGTCGTGCATGATCTTCTCGCAAGTCTCAAAAACCAGGATTGTGACACCAGATGATATGCAGATGACCGCTTCATCGAAAGTCTGGGTTGACATTAAATGACAGTATCGGATAGCGGAGTGACCTCCGCATAACTTTCAAGTGGTTTAAGGAAGAAGGGTTAAACATTAATCCTGACAAAACTATTCTGGTATCTTTTCTAGGAAAAGAAAATTAAATCTGATACGGCTTACCCCAGATTGGAAAGCCATTGACTTTTTTAATGAGGCTAAGTGTTTCGGGGTGACTTTTGATAAGTAACTCCTTTAGAACATCCACCTAAATTCAACTATAGGCAGAGAAATACGTGATTTAAATGCCTGTTAACGCCTTCATGGAAAAAAGTGGAACCTCAAACCGAAAATGATATATTGGAAGTTTACAACCATTGTTAGACCTATGATTGCCTATGCGACACTTGCTTAGTGACCCAAGGCCCAACAAGACTAAATCATTTAACGATAGCTACTAAAAAAGAGGCGTATCTAAGTGCAATAAAAATAAAAAAAAAATAAGTGATTAACAGTCAACGAATTTTGAAGGGTTACATGCAGATACTTAAAATCTTCGAAAATTACCCCTTTTTAAAAATTCCAGATAGGATGCTGCTAAAGTGAAACTTCTCGAAGTGCTACAGGGTCGTTAAACTCAGCAGGCAACTGATGAAGAGTGGTGATAGCTTCATAGCTGATCCTGGCTTGCAGTTATGGTTTACTTATGGGTCAAAATTTGAAAATGAAGTAATGATCCCAATTTCAAAAAGCTCTTCCAATCCCATATTCCAGGCATACGCCAACCATATTCCAGGCGAAGGTATATACCTGAGGTTTGTGTCAGTGAATGTCTCCGTAGAAAATCTAAGGTAGCACATATCTACATACTTTCAGATAGTCAAGCGACCTTAAAGGCCCTGCAAGCCTACGAGCTTGAATCAAGACTAGTTTCCAATAGCGTCGAAATACTAAATTCACTATGACAAAGCTATATAATATAAATGTTGTGGGTACCAGGACATGAAGGATTCGAGGGCAACGGAAGGGAAGATTGCCTTTCCAAAAGAGAAGTATCTCGAACTATTATCGGTCCCGAACCATATATTCTGTAATGTGGCTAACGGCTACATTCTCAACAAGGTTAGGATATGGAAAAAAAAATGTTTACCACTGGAACGATACAAATGGACAAAGGAAAGCTAAGAAATTTTTTACTCTTAGTTAAGCTAAATGAAAAGATTTATTTAAACTAAATACAAAAGACTCAAAAATTCTAACAAGCTATTTCACAGGTCAAAGTTCACTCAGATACCAACTTAAAAATATGGCTCTTTCTAAATCAGATATCCGCAGACTAGGCGTGGAGGAGAAAGAAACTCCAGAGCACATTCTGTGTGAATGTCCGGCAGTTTGCAATCTCAGACTTCTTCACTTTGGAAGGATTGTAGTGCCTGCATGAAAAATTTTGATCACCAAGCCAGAAACAGTGCTAAAATTTATAAGGAGCCTTAATCTCAAGCATGATACATCGCCCCCAAAGATTCTAAAAATGCTATTTATATTTTCATATATGCATTATAGTGTGATAATGGATTAAAAAAGTCGATTTTCAACAAAAACTTTAGATTTATAATAGTTTTCATTACTGTGTCCTTTTTTTGTTACCTCAAAAAACATTACATTATCTACACAATCTGTAAGAAAACTATGTAACAGATATTCGATATTCTTGAAAAAATGTTCAGAGGTTTTAGACGCAATGTTCCAGTACTAGTGCTTTCCACAAAGCCGGCTTATTTCAGAAAATCAAAAAGCACACTCAATTTCTAAATCTTTGAGATGAAAAACTAAGATATCCTGAGTTTAAGGAAAATCGTTTGAGCCTCTAGCCACCAAAAATACCGATGAATTCCAAATCGGTTTTTTTTATATTTTATATCGTAATTTTTTAAGCACGTACAAACTAATCCAAACTGTTTGTAGGAATTAAGTATCAAATAGAGCCACATGATTTACTTAAAAAAATAATTTTGATTGGCTTCTATAACTAGTGCAAAACATTAGAAAAACCATAGTTGTTTTTTTTCCAATGGCTGAGTTCAGACGAGCTTCAAATGATGAAGTTCATTACTTTTTGTTGTTGACTTTGATTAATTCTAGACTTGAGCGTCTTGAGAGTGTTTGAAGTTCATTTACGCTCTCGCAGAGATTTCAGTTTTTAGCTGGAAAATAACAACAAATTTAGATTCATTCAATCATTTACTTCTCGTCTTATAAGTTTTCAGAAATCTCTAAAAATTGCGCAAATGTTATTCAATTTTGACGAAAAGGAGGGTTCATTGGAAAGGTCTTGTGAAGATCTATCGATTAAAAAAGTAAATAAGTAAATTAATAAATAAATTAATGTTTCGATCAAAAACATAAAAAAAATTTTGTGGAAATTCATAGGCATTTCCGGTGGCTAGAGACTCTAACGATTTTTCTCAAATTCAGAATATCTAATTTTTTCATTTAAAATATTCAGAAATTGAGTGTGCGTTTTGACATAATTTTCCATATAAATATTTTTTCATATACTTCGAGCCACTCTACTATACACTCATCAGACTGCTGTGATGGTGAAGTGTATCCTCTTTTTCAAAGTTTTTTAAAATTTTAATAGCATTGCTTTTAAGTGGAGAAACTGAATTTTCGCAAGACTTAAAACATATCTGAAACACATTCTTCGAAATTAGAAGAAAGATTGAACGGACTTGCTTTATAAAATATTCATTCTGACAATAAAGGGACTGTGGATCAAGTCGTCGATAGATATGCTAAAACACGGAAGCACAGATTAGATTTCGTGTTGTGATTCGATTTTTCAAACAGGATTTATCAATTTTGTAGAACATTTAATTCAAAAATTTAAGACAACAATTTTAATTCGTGTTTTTTTTTATTTCAAACATATAAACTTTATATATAAAGTCATTGAAATCTGGATAACTGGTGTTTTATTTTAAATAATCGACAAATTGTTTTTATAATTTGCTAAATATCTTTTGTTTTTGATTTTGAATCAGATTGCAATTTTTAGTGAATTTAATTTTTATCAACTGTGATATTCTTTTTAATTAAATTTTTTCATATGCTTACCACGTAATATTAGTGACTATTGCCAATATCTGCAACTACTATGAAGTCACACCTTGATTCCATTTTGGATCGGCTAACTAAATGGAGTTTCTGGATCTGCCACTGCTAAATCTGGAGAGTTATTAAAGGCATGCACAATAGATCATATGTGTTGCGGTTCACATGGACCCACCACAAACTAACTATTGTAACTACTGCACTTCTAGTTTAATAATTTTGACAATGAGATTTTTTATATAAATTTTAATTTAAAAAAAAAATTGACGCGAAATTCTGCAATTTTATTTTCCATGCACAATAAAAAGCAATTTTAGTTTAAATAATTCTATATAGAAATAAATAAATACTTCTTTACATAGAAACAAATCTATTTTTCAAAAATTTCTGAGGTTTACAGCCCTATTCTGGCAAATTAACAAATTGTTAACCAGTATTTTGAATATTTCTACGTGTTTGTTGTTTTCAATACAAAGCTTTAAAGCTCAAAAAATAAAATTTGTTAATGAAATTGTCAATAACTAAAAAGCAGTTGACAATTTTTAAAAAATTTTTTATTTTTGAGCTTCAAATTTTGTTTTGAAATAAAAAAATTACAACAAACATATAGAAATATTAAAAATACTGGTTAACAATTTGTTAATTTGCCAGAATAGGGCTGTAAAACTGTTTTTTTCTAATTTTCAAACAAGCTTGAAGCTACATTAAAGAATAACTCTAAAAATATTTAATTGTGCGGAAAAAGTCCATTTTTCCAACTTTATTTTATTAGCATGAACCCATTTGAAATTGCTTAATTTTGAAGCTGCTTAGCGTCAGAGATATCTTCAACAACATCGCAAAAAACACGTATGTTGCCCAAAGCCACAGCAGGCAACGGTTTAAACCTCGCCGAAAATTTTTGACAGTTTTTTTTAAAGTCAGTTAATATCTCGAAATGTCAGTATAAATAGAAATGCCGAATTATTATTTTTTTTGAAACAAAAGCAAGAATTGAAATTATTTCGAGATGAGGATTGTGTCTGTTTACTTCCTCTTATCAACGTATGTATATTAGGGTGCATCGTTTTTTTTTAATTCACTTCTAATAGCATTTTTCTGGTGCTTTAATTCATAAATAAAAAACAAGTGCAAGGAGAATGTCCACAATTGATTTCTTCAGGTGGCGCCTAGAATGTCCGCATATCGTAAAAATCTTTTCGTAGTTTGATAAATATTGATCTCTATAAAAGCGTATGCATTGAAGATCAGTGAAACAATTTTTTTATTATTGAAGTATATGTAGATTATGAGAAAACAGAAAATTGAATAATATATATATATACAATTGTATTCATCAGGACGATATTTTGAATAGATTTTAGGAAAATTTTTTAAATTCGTTAGAATATCGCACTTTCTGAAAGAGTGAGCCAAAAAAAGTGATGTATTATTTAGTATAAGTTTTAGTAGAACACCTTTAATTTAAGAGCTTTTAAAAGTCTCCAAGTGCTCTGGAATCAAAGTTATAGTAGTTTTAAGATTTTGTAATTCTAGAGTTTCCAGATCTGCGAACGCTCATTTTTCATCTCTGGATATTTCAGATCCAGAGATAAGTGCGTAGAATGTACGATTTAACATATTTTATCGATTTTAAAGCAATATCTCTGAATTAATATTTTTTTAGTTTCACTCTTATAGTATTTAGATTATTATGATAATGGATTACACGGTGCTACAGTGGAAATGTACTTTTACTCGTTTTTAAGTGACATGGTCTAGGTTATAGGTCTGGTCGAGTACAATACGAAACCATAATTTAAATTGTTAATACACCCCCAAAATTTAAATCAGCCGTTAAAAAACTAATTTTTTGGTACTTGACACATTATGATATCATACGCAATCAGAAACTCAGCATTTTTTCAACCGATTTTCGATTTAAAAACGGTTTTGGAAAGATGAAAGATATTGAATTCTTTTTTAAGAATAGCTTCTTTCTTTTCTAAAAGAAGCATTGTAGTGAGTACTTTCTCTTACCAATTTATGTAAGTCAATAATGAAGAGTTACGATAAAAAAATATGGTGTAGCAACCTGCAAGCTTCTTCCCAGCACTTTTCGTATTTTTTTTTTTAAATATTTCAATTGACTTACTATATTAATAAAGTATATTACTAATATAAACACTACTAAAGAGTATGCAATTCTGAGTAAACAGAGATACCTAATACAAAGTAAGAAAGCCATTTTGATAGCTGAAAATTTCAGTGTAAAGAAAATGCTTTACTATTTCTCATAAATATTGTACCTATACATAAAAAGAACAGCTTCAATAACTATGCAGAATAATATTTTTTATTTAGAAATATGTTGCATAGCATAATAAACTAATTTCAGCCAACTTCCTTTTGTAATTATCAAGTTTGGACCAAGTTTTTTTTTTCATAATAGCGGCTTATACCAGCTAAGCATCAGTTTAATAGTTATTTTTTTAATAATTTGCAAAAATGGAAGATTAACAAAAGCAAATTGTGCCTGAGAGCATGCAACAAATGCTTTATGAAAGCAATAAAGCTACCAGTGAACTGTTAAAAATTTTGTTGTAGATCCTTTTTAATTTTTTAATGAGAAATTTTTATTTTTCGTTCGTTTGTTTGTACTAGTTTTGCAACTTTGAATTTCAGAAGAAACATTATAAAATTATTTCGCAATGCTTTTTATCTAGCAGTTGCTCTACTTTGAACTCTAAAAAACTTCAACATATATTTGCATGCATTTTTTTAAGCGTGGCAAAAGTATGCAATTGGAATTTTTTGCTGGGGCAAGCAGTTTTCTTTTATTATAATTGAAAAAGGTGTTATTTTTGGCTGTATGGTTTTGCTTTTGTACGCTAAGGCGTGTAAAATTATTGGAACTAACCAAAAGAGAGTTTTTGTCACCTATGTATGGCTAAACTTCTTTTTTGTTGTGCTCTTTTAAAGCAGTGCATAAAAGTATGCAATTATTAGCTTTCTTTTGCTTGCTTTAAGCAAATTTTAACATAAAAAAACCACCTTAACTAGCAGGGGCTTAATACAAAATTTAGCTTTATTCTAGGGTTAGTGGTTAGCAAAATGAGGCAAGTATGCACGATATCATATAGCATATCATTTTATTAAATTTAATTTTCAAAAGGCATTTAAGGGTAAACTCTAACGTGAACTCAAAGGTAGGGAGGGAGCGACCATTAAGTATGAACATGTTGCATGTTTTCGACATTAATGAAGATTTTTTTCTGCTCAAAACATTGTTAAAGGCACACAAAGTCCTTTTCTTTTGGCAGCATTTTAAATCACAAAATTTAGGCTACATCCTGAAAATACGTTATTTCATTTTATTTTGACATACATCCATAACATGTTTTGGGACAAACATAGCTTGTAACATGGCTCAAATTTATATTTAATTGAAACTTTATGCCTTTCAGTGTGCAATAATAAAGATTTAATGTCCAATGTTTTTGTCATCAAACCAAGGGATAAACTAGACATTCTTCTTATATTTCAAATAAATTAATACCCAAAAGTATGCAGTAGTATGACCAAATAGTTTACTATATATTTTGTATAAGATTTCAGTTGTTTTATGAGGAATTTGTTGAAATAAATTCAATGTCAAAACAGTTCTCCGAATTGTGTTGACCTTTTTTCTTGGGGGCGAAGCTATTTCAAGTGATTGTGCAAAATATAGGTTCATAATTGAACATTTTTGCAAAAATGCTTGAATTTTGGCTTTGTTCTCCGCACCATAGACAAGCACATGTGAATTCTCTGAAATATATATTTTTTGTTTTTGTCTGTGACCCTCAAAGATTGAAGTTCAAATACAGTGAAAATGATTAAAATTGATGCCCATGTGTATGAAATATCAACAGCGATTATATATCTTCTCGAATTTAAGTGGCAACTCAAAAGACGGACACACAATTTTTGTTAACTGTCAAAGTTTAAGCCTCTAAAATTTACTGACACTCCAAATATAGCATAATAAATCACTTAAGACACATTTAACTGAAGTGAGCTAGGCTCACCGGCCTGCGTAAATATCTTTTCCAAGAAGATATCAAACACAATTAAGTTCTGCTAAATTTTTAAGACTAAAAGGTTTTGATAGAAGTAAAGTTTTTTTTTGTTAAATTTAATTAGTGTCGGAAAGTTAATTTCAGTATTTTATATGTGAGATCAAAATTATCACAGAAAGTTACAAAAGAATTAATACAAAACAGTTAGTGTTACACTATTTATAGCAATATATAAGTGTGTATTAGAAAATTTCTACCAAAAATGTCAAAACTACTTACACAAAAATGTAGCCTGCCCAAAATAGTACAAATTTTTTGTTACATTATTCTTGTCCATAGTATTATAAAAAAAGCTGAAAAAGCTGAGCTGAAACTGCAAAAAGCCATATCCAGCTCTTTCAAAAATTAAGGTAATGCTTATTGTTTTCTTTGATCATCGCGGTTTTTTGCACTCGGGACTCTTACCATAAAATCGGACGGTAAATAAAGAATAATAGGTCAGTGCCCGTACTCGATTCGAATTTTTGAAGCTTGACAGAGAAGGATAACAATCAAAATATCACTCTCTATTTTATTACAATAACTTGAAGTCAGTACGGAAATAGACCGATTATCTCAGTATCGTGTGGAGTTTGAGAGAGCAAATTCGTCGAACAAGATCCGATGTGTGAAAAGAAAACTATTGGATTTTGCACCACGATAACGCACCATCTCACAGAGTTATCATTGTGAACGAAATTTCGGTTTATGCGTTTAGGAAATATTTTGCTGAAAATACCAATTTTTTATTCAAATAATTCACACAAACAAGAATGTTAAAGACTTTGAAATGATAAAAGTAACACTATCAAAAACAGTTTAAATAGATACTATTTTGTATCTGACATTTTAAAATACGAAAATATTTACTTTGTTATTTGAGTAGAAATTTAATTACCAAAAACAATTCAGTTTAAATAAAGTATAATAATTGTTTTTTTACTTACAATTTTATTATAATTTACTTGAATCATTCCGTCTCTAAACTCTTCCATGTTCACTTACCTAAAAGAAAAGATAAAAAAATCATTAAAACTGATATCCAATTACAAAAAACAAAGCCTAAGATACACTAGACAACAATTTTATATACTGTTAAATGCTTTCCCAGCAACAACAACAAAATTAACAGTTTCAATTATGTTTATTAAGCTTATCTCGCTCAAAGAGCTAAAAAAATAACTTGAAACTGCAATACAAAAAAAAAAATGCTGGTGTAAAAAATGTTGCATGAATTAAAATATTACAGAAATAAATTAAAAAAAAAAAATGAAAATAATTTTTTGCCCGTTACCACGAAGGCACTTAATATTGAAGGATTTTTTATGTGTCACATCAATTTTTATGGCATCATTCAGTGTTGCACATTTTTCCAAGCTGTAATCACACATCAAGCTTAAATAACAGTATGGTAATGAGAGAAAAACGCACTGAACTCTGCTGGTGAAAGAACGTGGATAAGCTCGTGTAATAAAAAAAAAAATCTATATAAATTGAGTGAAGTGATATAAGTGAACTATGTAATAAATGGGTGTGAATGATGATGATAAAAAGTAGGTTGGTAAGGAGAAAAGAGGAATTGTGGAAAGCAGAAGAAAATATAAAATTATTACAAGTCATTAAATTGTGAACATATTGATGAAAATGAATAAAGTTGTGAATTTAAGTGGGCAGTGAAAATAAAAAAAGTATACAAGGAGTGTTTTCTAGAGATAAAGAATTTCCAAAAGGATCACCAAATCAGCTGTTTGACTCGGCACATTAACATGGAAAGAGTTACTCTTGATGTTAAAATAAGGCCGAATATGCTAGAAGAAGTAACTTAACCCCTAACTGGTACACTTGGTCTGTGGGAACACAACAAAAAAAAATTAAAGAGCATATTTCTTTTATTATTTAATTCAAAATTCAATGCAATTCAATTGAAGGGCTTATTGCAATAACGTAATAAGCCACATGATTTCAAAAATCAATTTCTTAGACTGAAATCATTACTCAATGTATTGCCAATAACCACTCAAGAGATTTTGGTTATTTTTTACTAATTTTCAAGCCTCTTTGTAAAAGTTTCCGTGTTCTATTCTATTTCTTCATGCAAAAATATGTTTTTTCAAAACTTAAGGGATAACCGTAGTCCTACGTTGAAAAAAACTTTTAAATTCCACGTTGAGGTGTAAATGAGGAATTGAAGTTCGTCAGCATTGCCATTTGGAAATGTCGGCGAATCTAAACAAATGAGTCAACAACAGCTAGATCTTCAACAACAGCATGAAAGGCAAAAACAGCAGCCGCAACAACAACCTCATGTAAGACAACAACTGCAGCCACTACAACAACCTCATGCACAACAGCAACTACAATATAATGATAACAGTTTAATGCAATCACAACATCATCAATCGATTACATTAGAGCATATCTACAATGAAATTATTAATCTTAAAAATATGAACGCAAATGCTCTAAGTTTAATAAATTCACTTCAAAACGATAAATGTGTTCTTCAGGAAAAAGTTGCTTATCTGGAAGAAGAAGTGCTTTTTTTAAAACAACAAAACAGAGAAAAGTGCATAGAAATAGTCGGAGTGCCCGAAGTTAACAATACAAATGCTCTCGATTGTGCTCTCAAAGTTTTTAATGATGGTTTAAATATTAACGTTAATGAGTCGCAAATTGACAATTGCTACGTTAAGAGAATTAAGAATTCCAGGGGTTCTTCATCTAATCATTCTGCGATGGATATCTTATGTGTAAAATTTGTGTCAACATTTTTAAAAAAAAGGGTCATGAAGAATAAATTTAAATGTAAAATGAATTTGAATACCAAGCTATTTAAAGTGGAGCGCAGCTCTCAAATTTTTATTAATGATAGTCTTTCTTATAAAACTAGGTCACTTTTTAATGAAGCACAGAAGCTAAAAGCTGGAAAAAATTTTAAATATATTTGGATTAGGAATGGTAAAATTCTATTGCGCAAGAAGGAAGGTGATAATGCTGTAGTAATAAACTCTTGGGAGGACTTAAATAAAATAAATTAAGTACCAACTTGTTTTGATAACTTTAATTTAGTTCTTTTTTTAATATGAGTATTGTTAATGTTAGTCCTCAAGCAAATTTATTTAATCTTCCCCTTGCGCAATGTAAAAATATAAATTTCCAGTCTTTCTCATCGAACCCAAAAAATACTAATAGCTTTTATGTAATTCATCAAAATATAAGGAGTTTGAGGAAAAATTTTGATAACTTTATTTTACATCTTGAATCGTTTGGTAATAAGCCTGATTTCATTTTTCTAACTGAAGTATGGATATATGATGATGAAATACCTCTGTTCAATATTCCAGGCTATAAATGTTATGCAAATTGTAATAATGCCTATGCGGCTGGAGGAGTTATGGCTTTTGTAAAAGTGGAATTTAATTGTGATTTTCGTTGCTATGACTTTAAAAGCTCGGATATTTTAAGAATTAGCTGTGATATTGATAACCAAAATTATTCGTTTCTTTGTGTGTACCGATTACATTCCAACTCTAATTATGATATGTTTTTATGTGAGTTAAATTCTATTCTGTTGTGTGAAAAGTCCGATAATGTTGTACTTCTTGGTGATTTTAATTTAAATATTTTACAAAATTCTTCGTTCGTGGACAATTACTTATTTTTACTTTCTTCTTATGGTTTTGAATCCTGCATAAATGAACCTACTCGTATTTCGGAATTTTCGTCAACCTGTATTGATCATATTTTTGTGCGGTTAAGTCGGTCGTCTAATGTGTCTCTGTCCAGTTCAGTTTCTAATTTAAATTTTTCAGACCATTGCTTGACTTGTCTGTATTTAGAAAATACTGTTAGGCCTATTAATGCAACTACTAATCCACTCGATCAATTTTCATACGACAGAACTGACATTCATGCTTTGAACAATAGACTTACATTTGAATCTTGGAGCAATGTGTACAGTGAACCTGATCCATCGAAGGCATTAGACTTATTTTTGGCAACTTTAAATGAGCACATTATAAAGTGTTCTAATAAAATCATTAAACGGAATGCAAAAAATAAAAAACTTAAACCTTGGATGACTGGTCGCTTATTAAAAAGAATTCATGATAAAAATAAATTGAGTAAAAAATGTAAGAAGAATCCAAATAACACTTATCTTCAAGCTCGTTATAAAGATCTGTGCAAAGAGATTTCTGCTGAAGTAAAAACATGTAAAACTAACTTCTATGTAAATGAATTTAGTAAAGTCAGAGGAAATGTCCAAAGGGAATGGCAGCTTGTAAATAACATATTGAATAAACGTTCAGTTAATGATGTAGTCACCTATATAAATGTTGAAGGTCAGCTTATCTATGAGGTCACGGATAAAGCAAATGCTTTTAATAATTTCTTTGCTAGCATAGGTAGTGAGTTGTTCACAGATGATAATGGTCCTAATGAGTTTTCGTGTGACTGCTTAGATAATGAACCGTTCTACCATAACAGTTTCTTTTTTGAACCTATTTCTTCGTTCGAACTTTATAAAATAATAATATCACTTAAGAATTCCAGTTCTTGTCCTGAGGGCTCTGTCTCCAGTCTGTTCTTAAAAAAGATTGTCTTCAATGTCGTAGATGTTCTTTGTCATATTTTTAACAACAGTATACAGCTAGGAATTTTTCCTGAAGAACTTAAAAAGGCAGTTGTCATTCCGGTATTTAAAAAAGGTGATAAAACTCTATTAAATAATTATCGTCCCATATCTTTGTTGTCAGTTTTTTCAAAAGTTTTAGAAAAAGCCGTTAAAGCTAGAATGTTAAAATTCTTGGCAAAAACAAAGTTTTTCAGCAATTGCCAATTTGGCTTTAGAGAGGGCTTATCCACTGAAGATGCACTTCTAAATTTCTCCAGCAATATTTATAATGGATTAAACAATAAGAAATTTTGTGCAGCTCTCTTCGTAGACATTACGAAAGCTTTCGATACTGTCGATCATCAAATATTACTTAATAAACTATATAAATCCGGTTTCAGAGATTCTATTTATTGCTGGTTTGAATCTTATTTATCGAACAGATTGCAGAAAGTTAAATTGAACTGCAGCTTCAGTAATTATGTCAACTTAAATATAGGTGTTCCACAAGGATCTGTTCTTGGACCCATTTTGTTTCTGATTTATATTAATTCAATTTTTAGTCAACCATTTAAGAGTAAAATTATTGCTTTTGCAGATGATATGGCATGTACCTTTTCTTGTTACTCTGCCATTAACCTTGCTTGTGAAATTAATCATGACTTAGTTATACTTCGTCACTGGTTCTCTACTCATAAACTAATTCTAAGCGATAAAACTAAAATTATGAACTTTAGTGTTTCCGGTAATGTGTTAAATTCATGTAATTTTACTTTTCATTGTGGTGGTTGTAAAAAATACTTAATGGACAGTGATATATGTAGATCTTCATGCTTTTCAAATACGTATAATGTTTCATGTAATTGCTCATCCAAATGTTTTTCAATAGACTGCGTAAAATCCTATAAATATCTTGGACTCATAATTGATTATAAAATGAACTGGATAGACCATACTGCTGCCCTCAAAAAGTATCTTATGGGTGCTTTAAGGCATTTATATCTACTGAAATCATTCTGCTCAATTAAATTGCTAACATGTGTTTACTATGGGATTTTTCACTCTAAACTACAATATGGTATCATCTGCTGGGGTGGTACGCATGCCAATAAAATAAATCCATTATTGATCGCACAAAAACATGCTATTAGAACGATATGTAATAGAAATCGCTTTGAAAATAGCTTTCCACTTTTTAAAAACCTAAATATTCTACCTATAAAACACCTTTATTTCTTTAAAGTTCTAAATATTTTCTTCATCGGGTTACTTGTTAAATAGAAGCTATGCTAGTCATAACCTTCGGATAAATAACCTTAACTTAGTTCAGATTCCTGCTCACAACTTGCATCACTTTTTGAACTTCTATATATGTACCGCTCCGAGACTTTTTAACATTTTACCGCAAAATATCCGTTGCATTCGGAATAAAACTGTATTTCTTAGAGAAGTGAAAACATGGCTTTTTAATTTTGACTTAAATGTTATTGACTCCTTAATCTCTGTTCTTTCTTAACTTTATTTTTGCTACTGAATCGACTTAGCATTCTGTGCTTCAAGCAACATAAAAAATTTTTTAAAATTTTAAAAATTTAAAAATTATACAAAAAGTTTCTCTATTAGAAAATAAAAATTATTATTATTAAAAATTATGTAACAGTAGACCCCATTACAATACTAAAATAACTCTGTGCTATCATGCTAGGTTTAATTATCTGCATTCACCACTTGTTCACATTTGATCAATAGAATGTAGAATTTTATTTAACAACTTTAATAAATTTTTAAGTGTATTAATAATAATGTTATGTTTCTATGAATAAAAATAATTATATATATATATATATATATATAAGTTTTTAAATATTTTGAATTAAAGTAAAATAAAAATCATGTAAGCTTGCTTTTATCCCAAAACAGAACAGTTTTGGAATTATATAAAAATTAAAATATATGTAGTTTTCTATACCAACGTAGGACTACAGTTAACTATTTCGAAATATTTTTTATATGGCTTATCATGTTCTTGCAATAAGCCCTTCAATTCAATTATTACAAATAATTTACAAAACTCTTTCTCAATAGGAAAAAACATTTATTTCAGATGTTCTTAAAGAAACCAACATGAATTTTTAACAAAATTTGTTTTTTTTTAGCATTTTTAGTTGGTGTAATCCCCGGGATCAAATGTACTTTTACAGATCGATTCTGTCGTGGTAACGCTAATCTTATTACCGAAGAAATACACCTTATGGTAACTTTTACACCCTTTTGGTATTCTACAACCAAGCGTTACCGATGAATATTGTTAAAATTTCTTTAGGTGGTAACAAGCAAAATAACAAGGTGGCATTTGTATAGCTTGCAGCTGCTCTGAGTGGCTGCGAACAAAATGAACATAAAACTGCAGCTGTGCTGGCGTAGTTCGTTCTTATTTCATGCTTAGAAAAGCAAATATTATTTTAAAGTTAGCAAAATTCAATTAATTCTTTGCACTTACTTCTCTTTTTACTTTTTTTTTGTTTCACCACACTCTCACACAGAACTGCGAGTGCTCTTTTTCAATGAGGTGAGTTTACGAAGTTTGACAGCGTTACCGAGTGCACAGAATACTGATTGCTAAGACCGGTAATAAGATTACTATTACCGGTAACGCACAGAATCGATCTGTAAGTGTAGTTTTGTTTTAGTTGTATTAGTTAACCTACATATATGTACTCGGGACTGTAAACTTACGTAGACTATCGGAAGCCTGCATTTGTAGCAAGCAAGCATTTATATGGGAAACCTTGTCAGCATATAAAAAAATATTTTATGCACATTTTAACATATTTATTTAAAAAGTTTTTTATAAAAAACTGAGGTGAAAAATTTAAAAATTGTCTCAATCTGATTCAGTTCGTAGAAGAAATTTTTCTTTAAACTGTATTAACATCGAAAATTACGTACTGACCTCCCCTAGGAACCCCCCAGAATTTTCATGCATGCAATATATCGTTTTCGGACGTGTTTTCGCATCTGATGCATAATAGCAGCAGTTGTGTTGCGGAAGTACCTTGTTAACAACGATTGCAGTGTAATATTTGTTTTTGACTTTATTGTTATTGTTAGTGATATCAGTGTTTTCAGTGCGAAAGTTGTGCATAGGTTTTAAAATTTTTGTTTGTTTATTGTGTGGGGAAAATGGTGGGGAAAATTATGGGGAAACTACAAATGATAATCATACCTGCCAACATCATACTTGCCTATGCAGAAACATGATAGAATAGTCACATTTCTTATTTTCTTAACATAAGCCAACTTCGGCCCATCGTAGGGTTAATGAAACAGCACTTACCTAAACTATATGTGACAGCGTGTGCGTCGCACACTGGCTTTTATACCACAACGTATAAAAAATATACATGGGGCATATTAACTTTGTCACTCCGTTTGTAACGCTGATAAGAAGGCGTGGCAGGTATATAAAAGTATTTACATTCTTGATCAGCATCACCTCCTGAATCGATTTAGCCATGTCCGTCTGTCTGTTACATTCAGGGTCAAGGAAACATATATAACAAACAAATCGTTATTAACAAGTGTTTTGAAACAAAGTATGTGAATTTTACTATGTCATGATAAAACGTTCGTAGTTGTTTTAAAAACGTTTCGTTTCATTTTTCTATTTAAATATGCGCGTTTTCATTTTTGTATGGCGTAAAATGTTTCTAAAAATATTAATTTTAACCTACTATATTATAGTAAAACATTCGTAGTTGTTTTAAAAACGTTTCGTTTTACTTTTCTATTTAAAAATGTGCGTTTTCATTTTTGTATGGCGTAAAATGTTTTTAAAAATATTAATTTTATCCTAACATATTACAGTTAAATATTCGTGGTTGTTTTAAAAACGCTTCGTTTTACTTTTCTATTTAAAAATGTGCGGTTTCATTTTTATATGGCGTAAAATATTTTTAAAAATATTAATTTTGCTAAACGTTTTTAAAATGTGCGTTTTTGAGTTTTTGTTTTCTCAGTGCAGTCAATAGAAATTTTTTCAATTTTATAAAATGCCATTTGTAAAATTTGCATTAATCTTTTCAACTTTATTGTCTGCATGGTAAATTAAAATGTCATCCGCGAGGCAAATAATGTTTTCAATTTCATTTAGTAAATCACGAATAAAAAGATTTAAAAGGATTGGTGAGTTTACCGTTCCTTGTTGAAGCCCATTAACCATTTTAAATTTTTTTGAACTCATTTTGTCTTGATGACAAACAAAAAAGAATTTGTTATGAATCATGTTATAAATTAGAAAAACAAAGTGAAACGAAAATTTATACTTGATCAATTTATAAATTAAGCCCGCTATCCAAACACAATCAAAGGCATTTTCAAAATCGATAAGACAAGCAATAGTACATAGATTCTTGTTTAAATTCCAGTTAATATACGAGGTTAATACATTAATTGCATGAATTCCGGAGTGTTTATATTTGAATCGAAACTGTTTATCACAGTTTAAATTCTTTTCTATGCAAAAATTATTAATATTTATATTAACGCAGATCTCAAAGACTTTACTTATATTAAGGAGCAGGATTATTGCTCGAAGATTATTGAGATTACTTGAGTCCCTATTTTTTTCAGCGCTACAACTTTTGCTAATTTCTAATCTACAGGAAAGTAGGAGTTATTCAGCATATTATTAAATAAAGTGCAGTATTCTAAAATTAATACTTTAGGAATATTCTTCAACACTATATTAGGCATTATTAAGTCTACTCCCGAAGATAATTTATTTCTTAAGTTAGAGAATATACGCAAAATTTTTTCTTTGGTAATGAAATAGTAAGCAGCCTGAGACTCATTTAAGTTATTTTCTTCTATATCAGGGCCAAAACTTGTTAATGTCAAATTATTGCTTTCGTAATCTGATTTGTAATTTACAAATCTGGTGAAGCAATCATCGACCTTCCTATGTATATTGTTGTCCGAGATACTCTCTTTATGAGAGTGGACTGTCTCAAAGAAAGACCCGATAACATTTAGGATTTGGCTTTGTTCTCTTATTATAAAACTATCATGATTCATTTCTATTGATTGTGCATCCACATTAGCGTTCAACAATAAATTTTCATCTGCAAGTGGAATTTTAATGTGTTCAAGATTCAATTGATCTCTGAAATTTTTTTTAACGGTAGCAAATATCTTCGACGAGTTCCTAGTATCAAATCCTGTTAGCTTATCTTCGTAAAATTTATTTATCGATAGTGAAAAATTATCATCGATCAACTTTCGTATTAGTTTTAGTCGAACCTTCAAGATATTAAGCTGAGATGGGCAAAAAACATGTGTAAACCTGACAAGGGTGAGTATTTTGCTTTTTTCTGAATGTAGTTTTTTTAATAAAGGATTAATAATACGCTCTAGTATATACGAAGTTTTAAACTTTGGGACAGTAGTTGTCTTTTATTAAGTTGTTTAAATTTCGTAGACATGAGTCATTTTCTGAATTGTTTAAATTTCTATTATTAAGGATGGGATCACCTTTGTTCATAGAACGAACAATTTTTTTTTCTTAATTTTACCCAATGAGTTGCTTTAATATTATGATGTGTAGTAGCCACATCTTTAAATAGTATGAAAGGACTTAAATTGTCATTAGCCGATGCTAATATCTGCACGGCATTATGATCACTATCATAATCATGTGTTTTTAGGCAATTCAAACCATTATTTAATCTATTTATAAATATTCTAGCATCTGCAATACATATATCTAAGAAGGACCCTGAACGTGGGTAAGAGGGCGAAATAGAAGCGTAAAAGCTACACCTAAAATTATGCTCGTTATTTGCTAACCATTCTTTAAGAATATTACCTTTTGGGTTATTTGTTGTGTTTCCCCAGTCAATATGCTTGCAATTAAAGTCACCAGAAAGTAAATACAAATTGTTCGGATTTTCTATATGTAAGGATTCAAAAAGATTATGCAGTTCAGATCGAAATTCAGTAGCGTTATTTCCTGCTGGACAATAAGCAGAAATCAAAAACATTTTCTTATTGGCTATCATCGGTATATCAATTACGCAAGTTTCAAGGCAGTTAAAGGCATTGTTGAATTTGTGAATATTTTATGCTTTATTTTCGTTTTTATAAGAATTGCAGTTCCCCCCCCCCCCCCCCCTCTATAGGAGCCTGGTCTATCTTTGCGGATAACATTATAATTTCTAAACTCTATTTTATGCCTTCAATTTAGCTTTGTTTCATTAAGCATAACAACATATGGGCTATATTTAAGAATAAATTTTTGCAAATCGTATCTTCTACTTAAACTTAAAATGGAGTTGACATTAATTGTTACAATATTTAGATTTTTTGATACAATTTGATCTGGGTCTACGCACATTAGTTATTTAACAAGGAAAATAATGTATCAATTCTTGAGTTTTGTATTTGTAGTTGTTGTTGAAAACTTTGTATTTGGTTTGAAATGTTTAATAGAGATTTTTGTATTTCTTCGAAGTTAAAGTTAGAAAAAGGAGAAGTGTGGTTAGTTGAATTCATATTTTTTACCATGCTGGCGAAGCTTACATTAGGGTTTACAAAATTGGAAGATAGAAAATTTTTTTATTATGAGCTAACATTTGCTTTTTAGCTCTAATTTTTTGTTTTAGTTCTTTATAGGTGTCACAGATTATATTTATAAGATGCTGGATGTCCATATTTTTTACATAATACTCAGTATAATTTTTCTCGTTCTTCCAATGGCACTGTTGACGTGGTGCATTTTCCAGTTTCATGTGTCTCTTTGCATTTGACACAGCAAGTTTCTAAGAAACAATTTGCTGCGCTGTAGAAAAATCCTTGGCAGTTCCTGCACTGCGGAATTTCAGGCTTACGCAAAGGTTCCCATTTGATGATTCGATGAAGTAAACCCCAAATTGACTTCAGTTGATTGACATTGCTGTTAGTCGATATTTGCACCATAAATATTGGTTAATTTATACTGTTTTTTGACGAAGATCTAGTCATAAAC
Organism: Dichetophora obliterata; assembly: GCA_963920525.1. NCBI lineage: Eukaryota > Metazoa > Arthropoda > Insecta > Diptera > Sciomyzidae > Dichetophora > Dichetophora obliterata. The sequence continues at coordinate 53,965,243 of OY986436.1, read as the reverse complement.
TGACTTACTTTAATGAATTGTAGGTCATCATTGTTAACCCTTTCAGTACTTTTAATCAGCCGTTGGAGATAAAAATTTGAAAATTGGTATATCGGCTAATTTCGGGCCCCTGATTCCAAAAATGCGACCAAAAATTTAATAAACCTTTTAGTTTTACCGTTATTTAGTGTCCAATATATTGGACAGTGGTACCCTAGGTATGTAAAAAAGAAGTGATTTCATTTGGCTATTAATTCATTGTTTTATTAGCTGCATTAGCTGTATTGAACACAATTACGCAAATTGTATTTTATTTTTCATGAAAAAGAGCAAAACAATTATTTTGGCGTTTGACGCATAAAAATACTTCGCATTTTTGGCAAAAAATAAAGGGTTTTTTTTAACATCCTTCCATTTTGCAGCGACTAGCATTCTTAGCTTGAATAAATTTTGGAAGGTGTTGTGAAAAATCCTTACGCAATTCAGGTGGCGGTGTCTGATTTCTCTTGCGCTTCGCTGTGGAGCAATCATGGTTAGCATTGGTTGAAGTAGAAGGTCCAGGAATGGGAGTGAGTGTTGGCAACGTACAACAGTACGTTCCTTTTGGAATGGGAGAGAGTATTGGCGGGGTAGCAGAGGGCCTACCACGGAGCCTTGAACCTTATTCAATTTCGACAGGTCTTGGCTGAACTTTCACCAACATATTAGAAACATCAGCTCGAAAGCTAAGGGAATCTAAAATATCTCTCTTCGGAACTAGATTGGCAGTGCAGTCTTGCCTGTATTCCATCCAAGCGGCAGTCATCGCCAAATCCATGAAATGCATTATTACTCTTACTGTCCACTTTCTTGAGCGAATATTAATGCGGTAATATTGTATCATTTGGTCAAGCAGGTCTACGCCTCCCATACTATCATTGTACAAACGGACAACTTCCGGCCGATCTACCTCTATGTACTCCTTTTTTTCTTTGTCCCATCTTTTTGCTTTGTCTTTATTACCAATTCCAATAAAATTTGACGCCGAATTGACCACTTTGTTGTCGAACCATCTTTTCCATTGGCACTAAAGCACTCCGCTGAATATCCACGTCCACGTTTTGCCATTGTCTTTGGGTCAGGAAGGGGGGGTTGATTAAAACGGTTTACCCGAACTGTTCCAGCCGCTTGAATCCCCTTGTCGTACAAAATTTCAAATAGAGCAAAAAAAGGGAAATAATTATCAAAGTAAAGCTTGTGTCCTTTGGCGTCGACGGGAATACGTTTAGCCAACTGTAACACAATAGTTGACCCGCTACCGATAGATTTTACACTTTCTGCATCCAATGGAGTAGTAGAGCTTTGATAAACTATAAAATCATACGGCATTCCACTTTTTCCGCAAAGAAAATATACTTTTATACCCCATGGACAAGGCTTTCCTTTCACATACTGCTTTCCGGTAAACTTTCCCTTGAAAAGGATAATCTGTTCATCAACGCAGAGATTTTCCTCTAAAGGCAGTAAATGAAGACGACGACGCACTTGTTCAAGGACAGGACGGACTTGATATAGCCTATCAGTACATTGCGCAGGACGCTCAGATATATCAGTAATATGCAAATGCGTTCTCAAAGCAAAGAAACGGTTCACTGTCATATTTTCATAGAAAAATGGCATGCCCCAACGCTTGTCGAAAAACATGCGAACTCGAGGAAATCTCATGCAACTCATCATAAAATGCTGCGCGAATAGTATACGAATTTAAAGTTCAGTGCATGGTCGGAACGAAGATGAGCCTGAAATATAGAAAAGTTTTTTTTTTGCTGGTATGTATTTGGAGTATGTTTATATTTACCTTTTTGAACGGCGTAACAATTTGTATAAAACGCTGCCTTGGCAAAAAAATCGTCGTCAAAATATTTCATGAAGTATGAATATGGGCTTCTGATTTCAATGCACTCATTTCGAATAGGGTTAAACTCATTTTGGACAGGTGGTTGATGTTTTTTATTTACCCATATTATTTCTTTCCGTGGAGTGCATCGAATAAAAGGAGGGTCTTTTGGGCTATCACCAGTGCTAAGTATGGTGTCCACAATTACAGGCAAAGTAACTTCTTCCACCTCTTCTACGTTGTCACAATCAACTTCATTTTCTTCTTGGGTTCGAGCCTCATCGCTCATGGGTACTACCATGGTTTCAGGAGGCACAACACGGTCAGAAAGGTACTGCATTTCCTCACAATCTTCATTTGCATCCAAATCTTCTACACCGGAATTGCTTTGAAGGGCTTGCAATATCTCTTAAGAAGCCATAACAAAGAAGCCATATGCAAGCCATAACCTCAATAAGAAATAAGAAATAATAATAAGACTTTGAGTACAATTGTCCAATATAAGGGACATGCACATTTTGGAGCACCCCCGTAAAACGGTGCCTTATTTTTATTTTTTTCTTTCGCGAAATATATTTTTAGACTATTAATCAATACTTACGATTTTTTTTGCGTTCCAATTTCAACGAAAAATAGTGAATTTTTTGCAGTAAATTACTCAATTTTTTTTCAACTTTTGTGCACTTTATAAATTAAGAAAAAAACACACTAAACTGCACCAGAAAATTTAATTTAAGAAACGTGGTAAAGAAGAACGACATAATTTACTCAAAAGACCCGTTACTTTAAAAACAAATGCTCTTATTTACGAGAAAAAGAGATTAAAATACAAAAACAAAATTGTCCAATATAATGGACGCTTTTACTGAAAGGGTTAAACTTACATAATTCATTATAAATATCACTGATTTCAGTATAAGAGCTCATCCCTTTTAATAAAAATGTTTGTGTTTTTACGTATATGTAAAAAATTTAGTGTTCGTTTTTTGAAGATATGCTTGAACACGTTCAAAGTAGTGCAAGGAATTTAAGTACAGGGAATGTTTTTTGTCATTATATTCTTTTATTTTGAATTCGTTTATATCTATACAGTTTTTGAGGAATGCGATTAGCTGTTCAGTTTCAATATTAAAGATTATTATAGGCGTAATTTTAATTTTTGAGTAGTTTGTTTGTTACTCTCAATATTATTATTACTTGCGCTAGGCATTGTTTTTTTGTTAGCATTTAGCGTTTGCTCCACGGAAGAGTGAGCTAACAAAGGTGTTAGCAATTTGCTTTGCACGTGTTTTTCAAAATTATGAAGGTACTCTTTATTGCAATGCGAATCGTTTTCTATTACGCTTAGCAACGCGAAGGCATTATTTCTTAAATGTTTTGGAATGACAGTCTCTTCCATTGCTGTATTGTGTTTTTTTTTCTCACATTATTATTTTCTGTATTGCATTCATTTAGAGAATGATCATTTTCAAGAAATGGGTTTTGAGCATGAAGCTCGCTCATTTCTTTTTTAAACTATATAAAGTATTTTGTAATGATTTATTTTCACAAATGAAATTAAAATGTTTTTGGAACAATTGAAGAAAAAAATAACAATCACACTTAAGCGGTTATAAAGAAAATAACTCTTTAGTTTCGAGATGCGTCTGTCACTCATCGTGGTCACGATCGAACTCCAGCAAATTTTTATTACTTCAGGCAAATATTTGCTTAATTATTATAAATTGAAACAGCAAATATTGATTAGTTTTTGCAAATCTAGCATATTTTTGAAGTGGCTGAGAATCAAGCGCAAGTTTTGCCTAAATACAATACAAATTTAGCAAACAGTTTTCTCCGTGTAGTAACACAGTTTCTAGAAAACCCAATAACTATAGATTAAATTTAATACCATTTCGGAAGATGAGTGATAGTTAGTTGGTGGTTAGAAAGATGGAGTAGTGCCGGTGTTTAGGCCGCAACCCTAAAGGTTAAAGAAAGTAATAGATTAACTTACTACTTTATCGACTCGTTCCAGTATCGATTCTCGATACACGAACGAGTCGCTCGATCGGTTTCTCCGACGAGGGAGTTTTGCTTTTTTAACTTGTCGTCACAAATTGATATCGGAAAGTAGAAAACTTCATTTTGAGTAACCGCGTTGAATTCAATATTAAATTAAATATTTCCACTAATTGGAATTCAATAATCACTTATTGATTGTTAGCAAGCAATCACAAATTGATTGCCAGCAACATAAATTTAGTTTTATTTAACTTTAATGTATATGCACTTGATGCAATAAGAAGCAGCCATTATTAATATTCACCTATTGAAGATTTGCCTAACAACACGTAAGAAATAAATATTGTAAATATAATCTAAGCTAACTAATCACTGGTGTTTTCTTCTTATTTTTATTTTCTCCGTTTGCATATAACCCGAGCACAAATTGCCCGAAAGTTATATGCAAATAGCTCGACTTACCAAGATTGGCAGCGAAGGCCAGCGCTCTTGGGTGAATCAAAACTTCACCGGAACAGACCCAATTGATCTGTTTAGCCGGCAAAGATTTGTTTTAAATTTACACAGCTGAGTACTGCCAGGAATCACGCAGTACTTGATTGTGAATTAATTATTGTATGTTCTGCAACTATTCAAAAGTGCCCATTTTGTTCTTCTATGTTATTGTAAATCGTATTATCTAATTTTTTAGCGTTTTTGACTGGTTTTTGAACTAATTTTTTAACCAAGAATTTCTGTTCAAGACTAAACTATATTTTGTGAAATGTTTTAAAGTGAAACTTCTTCAGCAAAAATTGTGAAAAATTAAATATTTTTAAAAATAAAAGAGTATCAAAACAGATAGTCAAAACTTTGATTTGCAAATCTTTTTTCTCTTTCTTAGGCAACGATGTTTTATAAAAAAGTTGTAAAAAAAATTCTAAAGACATGTGAGTGTTTTTGGTGTCAAAATATCAGAAAATTTTTAAAATTACGTTTAACAAGTATCGCCTGTAGCCGAAATTTGACCATTTTTCTGGAATATCAATAATTAAGGCGATGACCTTGCTTTAAGAAAATGTGTTGTACTAAGAAAATCTTAGGTTTAAAATTATCAAAATAATTTATATATTAAATTAGCCGAAATTTTTTTTAAATATTATCTGTAAAAACATTACCCAAAAAAAATTCCGTATACCGTTATTTTTCATAACCAAGGCTTTTCATACAAAAAAACGTTTTACTGAGAAAAGCTAAAGTTTTCGTGATATCGTTATAACTTTAATGATAAAAAAAGGAATTTTTCGTAATTTACCATTTGTTAGAAATTTCACCATTACAATAATATTCCCACATGTTAAATAAAAAATTTCTTATTGTAGGTAAGAGATAGCGTAAAATGTTTTTAAATTGTATTAATGTCTAAAATTTCCTTCCATTTCTTATAGTTTAGGTTTAACTTCAGAAATAGTATTTCAACGCTCATAACTCAGGTCAAAGGTCACAAAATATTCGATAAACTCCTTCTCCCTACTCTAGTTTATTTTAAAATATTATCAAAATCGGTTCAGAAAGACAGAAAAACTGTTTCTGCTACGCCTATTTCTACATATCGTCACCTGCATGTCAAAACCATGAATGTGAAAAATTCGATTTAGGCTTTATGGCTATATCTGATGCAATTTTATGTAAGGAACATTGTATAAACATATAGAATAGGAATATGGATTAGATCTGCCGCAGTACTACAGTTCTAAATCAATGAATGCGTTTTTTAATATTTTGATCATGCCAAAAAACGTGAATCTGTCACATTCATTGTTCTAGCACAAGCATTTAAAAGAAATTGGAATTTTTTTGCATGCCAAAACAATGAATGTGTTCTAAAATCCTTTAGGAGTGAGGTAGGCCAACAAAATTTAAATCATAAATTAAGGGACCTAATGCCCACATATTTGCAAGCCAAAGTATCAATAAATAGCAAATCTTCAACATATTTATATTCAGCATATTATTTGAAAATTTTTTCACAGAAATTATTTTTTTAGCTGTAGAACTTTGTAAAAAAAATAACATTTTAAAAATTTTAATTTTCATCAAAAGAATTGTAGAGGGTAGCTCATGATTTTCGATGATAGAAACTGTTTCTTGCATTAAGTGTCAAAATAAAAGAGTGTGAAAAAAGAAAATTATATAATAAAAAAATTGCAGCAAAAAAAGTTTAGCTTATTTTTATATAAACAATATAAAACATTGAATTGGTGAGATAACAGCAAATCTTTTCTTATTTTCCAAAGTCATTAAATTGATCTTTCAGACAAAGGAAATTCAACGAAAATCTTTTGAAAAATGGCTTAGATATTTGCTTGCAAAATCAAAACATGAAATTTCAGTATTTTTTTTTCATGTCAATTCTGAGGTGATGACATTGCTTTAAGGAAATACGTTGTACTGAGAAAATCTACATTCTTTGAGATATCTCAGTAATTTTGATTTCATTATAATGGGAATTTTTTTAACATTTTATCCGTCATATATCTGAACCGTTATATTTCTGAAGTACTGAAAACATCTATAGTTTTCGATATATCACAATAATTTTTATGTCAAAATAACGAAAATTTTTCATAATCTACTATTTGTAAGATATTTCACCATCACAATATATATTCACACTTGTAACATAAAAAAATGCTTATTGCAGGGTATCCGTAAGAGATGGCGAAAAATGTCTGAAGTATTGCTTTAACATTTTATCAATGTCTAAAATTCCCTTTTACATCATATTCTGCTATCTCTTACAGTTTAGCTTTTATTTAATAAATGCTTTTTTGCGCTCATATTTTAGGTGGAAGATCACTAATCTAAAATGCAATCATACTGTGCAGCCAGACCTTTCATCTGATACCTCGCTCACTATTCTACTTCTTCTTAGTCCTGAGCTTCCTTACTAAAATTAATATAAAATTTCAACGTTAATATTTCGGCTCAGAGATCATCAATTTAAAATCTAAAATGATTTGGTACATCCATGGTGCAGTACCATTGGAATGATATACGTTTTGTTGTCCTTGTTCTAAAATGAATATCAAAAAAAAGTACGACAACATTTGATGTTTGCGAATTAATATAAAGATTAATAAAGTTTTTTAATAACAAAATTAACGTTAGTTGAAAAGAGGCGAAAAAAGCGTAGTCAAAATCAAGTATGACTATATTTTACTTAGGATGCAAGCAATATGCGTACTAAAATTGAGAAAAATCCGAAGGTCAAACAAACAAACAAACAGAAAATGGGTTTTATTAATATTACAGAGATTGTCGATAATATGATAAAACAGATTTTTAAACATAACTTTTGATTGGAAAGAGATATTGGATTTAGTTTATCTTGTAGAAAATATACAACATACGTTTCAGAAACAAATAGATTTGGCCAAAAAAATCATATGTTGACCAAAACCCTTCACGTTTTGATGACTAGAAAAGCTTAGCAAATTTTGTGCAAAACTTGAAGAATTATGCAAATCATTTCATTATTCAATTTTGTAGATAATTCATGGAATGTAGTCAGAAAACCAATTTTTACTTGTTTTTATTTCTGGCAAAAAAGCAACTTTTCAGTCATGTTTTTAATAAAAATTCAAAAGTTTCAAACTTTTTTTAAAAAAACAAAAAATATATACGGTGCAGTTTACACCATTTTTGTTAAGTCCTTTAATTGGACTTTTGAACTAAAAAAAATTCAAGTTACATTTTTTTAATCTTATGTAACGATGTTTTATGAAAAGTCGTTGTACTATAAATTTCTACAGTTTTCTGAAAATTTCACTTCTACTGGCGTGTACGCCACACACATACATTTTTATTTAATGCTAGTTTTATGCTTGTTTTGTGTTCAAGTGCATCAAAATCTTGTTCTTTCTTTGTTAATATGGGTCAAGTTTAGTTGTAGTTTATTATATCCAAAATAGGAAAAACTATTGGTTCATTAAAACAATTATCTGGAATTAATTATCGACCAAGCAAAGAGACTCTAATTAAAACTAACACTTAAACAAATGCAAGCATATTATATATGTTTTCGTTTTTGCCAAAAATAAACAAATTGTGGTACAACTGAGTCCAAATCCCAATGGAATAATTACCCGAAATAGAGCCATTATTTATGCAAATTGAAATTTAATGTTAAAGTACTCAGATAGATTGCTATTAATGAACATAAAATACTATCATTAATGGTGTTTTCTGTTTCTTGATATTCTTTTTTTTTCACCCAAACCTTCCGTTACACGTTATATAAGCAAAGCTTACATATATTACAACGCAATAAGACTAATTGATTTACTATAATTATAACATATAAAAAACATATGGTATATGTATATCTATCTGTTCCTTATCATGTCCCCCATTCCTAGACTTAGAATTTACCAAGTTCAGGTGCCCATCCCTGGGCTATATATATATCAATGTTGCTGTTGTGTTGTATGTTAAAACATATTTTCAAGCTCAATGCATAACATAGAAAAGTCATTGATTACGTGATGACCACATTTGAGCTGGAGGCTATTCGTTATAACAGCTTAATAGCAGTGGCAGGAGGAAAAAAAGCTACAACAACAACAAAAACAGCGACGAAAAATAGCAATAATAATAACAAGAAATCAACACTAACAACAATAGAGTAGCAGCGTAGAATAAATAATAGATACTAATAAAGAAAAAACTACAACCAAGGTCAAGCATATCAGTAAAGGAACCCAATCAAGGGTCACTCTATGCACGTTATTCTTACTACCTAAATATTCGCCTATCTTTGTTGTGAGTGGGTAGAGATAAGTCAGTCGGCCAAAGTCACAAAGCTTCAAGAAGGTGAAAAACTTAACGCGCTCTCACATTCGTTTATCCTGACACTTGGCTTCCGTTTCCGTTGTGGCACGATATGTTGACACAAGCTGTAACAGGTGCCTAATAAGGAGATGGAAAAGGGGGGCCGTTAATCTTTGTATGAGCATTGTATAGTGTTTTGGTGTTGTTATGCTTGGAACAAGCAGCTTAGTAAAGAAATGAATGCAATCATAATAAGCAAGCGACACATTTGTTATCCACATGTTATTTTTAAGGCTGGAGACACATTGACTATTATTAATATTAGTAGTGATGTCACAAAGTATGTGGGTGTGTTGGTGTGTATGTTAGTTTGTCAGTAGTTGTATTGCCTATTTGAGAGAAAATTGCACACTGATGCCACGTTAAGCTGCTTGTGTTGCTAGCTCTTGCGCAATATTATCAGCAAATTCTCATTATTTCGAAGAAGTAAGACGCTGTCATACATAAAATTGAGCCGACAGAGCTTTGATTGATAAACATCCCATTTCCGCTTTGAGTGTGGGAGTTACTTTATAGCATTTTAAGATCATATCTAGCTTTGCTTGCTAATTATAATGAATTAAGGTTGTGAAACTAATGCGTTGCACAATGATTCGCGCCGCAAGAAATAAAATTTCGAAAATTGTATATAATTAATATCCAAGGATTTTGTATATTTATAATAATAAATGCTTTTGTTAAAAAATGAAGATATTTTTTTAACCGATTATTGTTCTATCAGCATTCTGCTAAAGTAAGCCTTTCTGAACAAGAAATTTGCAGTACAAAACTTTAGCTTCAGGCATATCTTTTTCTAAAAAAAAAAAAACCTTTTCCATCATTTGGAATAGACAAATTAAACTTTTTGTAGAATATTAAAAATTTTTCTTTTACATAAAAACTATTTTTAGCTTATGTCTTATACATAAACCAGCTGACCCAGGAAGTACTGTATCGCCCAATATTCGGATACTGGACGTTGTTTTTCTCTTGATTTCGTATCAAAAATTAATTTGTTCGAGCATTCGGTATCAATAACAGATGGCGTCACATTGCACAATTTGCATTCGACCTTGTTAAAATTTTCATTCGAAATAACGCTTCAAATAAAAAGAAATATGTATATTGAACTGAAGTGAAACTAAATCGTAAAGAGTTTTATTCGAGTGAAGATCACCCAATATCGAGGCATGGAAGATCTTTGTAAGCGATTGTGCGATCGTATTGAAAAGCAACGCAATGCAACGTGACAGTTCTTCTCTTTTAACCGACTTAAAAAAGTAGTAGGTTTTCAAGGTCGTTGATGTCTTCCTTTCCCGCAAGAACAAAGCTGTTTTTTGAGAGAGTAAAAAACAAATCTTAAAATGCTTTGATTTTTGTAAGAAAAACTACATATTTCTTAAAGCAAGAGTAAGTATGTTACTCAGGAATTTTTCCCACAGTAACCGCTGTAAAGGATATTCTGAACAAAAGATAAACTCGAGATAGCACAGATCTTTTGATTGTTATCTGAGTGCCTAAATTTTGGTGACTTTGATTATAGTGTTACCATTTTTCTTAAATTTGGCATAATAATAATTTGCATATTTGTTGCATATGCAGTCTTTTATTTTTGAGAAAGGTATCATTGAATGAAATTTTTAAACATTTTCAAAAAAATTAATATAAGGTTTCATACCTCGGGCATTAGAAGGGGGCACCGAAAACAATTTTCTTAATTTGGGTTCTTCGAATATTTTTTAGCAAAACACTTTTAATTTAAAAAAAAAAAATCATTTTGATTCCTAGCATGAAATTCGGTTTTTCGTTAAAATACCTCACCTCAGCATTGAAAAAAATGTTATACTAAATTTTTAGTTTCTAATTTTGCCTTTCGATGGGTCTCAATTGACTTCACAGGTGTGGTTAAGAAGTGTTTTGAAGAAATAATAACCGATATGAAAAGAGAACAGAATTTAAGATATTTGAAGAATCCAAATTAAGAAAATTATCTTCCCTACTACTTCTGATGCCCGAGATATAACACCTTATGTTAGTATTTTTTTTTTAAAAAGTTAAAAAATTTCGTTCAAGTATACATTTATCAAAAAAAAAAAAAAAAAAAAAATTTGCAAATTATGTTTAGTAAAATTTAAAAAAAAAAACCTTAGCACTTTAGTTTATACCACCAAAATTAAGACAATCAGATAACAATCAAAAGTTCTGTGTTTAATTTTTGCGTAGAATATCCTTCACATAAACACTGTGGGTAAAAATCGAGAGAGGCATCGCGTTTTTCATGTGTATTTTTTCTTACAGAAATCAAAGCATAACAAGGTCGTTTTTTTACTGTTTTTTTCAAAAACCCACCTTGTTTTTGCGGGAGAATAAGACATCCTTTTCTATTCTTAAAATGCTTTTTGAGTGATCCTGACAGCCCCATGTAACTTTTGAGACCTCTTAGAATACGATTTACATTTTTCGATACGCCCTAATGTACATAGATAACTCCTAAAGCACTCTCCCGATTGACGTAATTGTTTGTCAACAGATAGAGACATGGAACACGGAGGTGCTCGTTAAAAAAAATAGGCGGTATTCGACAAATGGGCATGGCATATACTGGCATATAATGGGCAATACTGTATCTCGAATAATATTGACACAAGGGTACAGGGATAGACACAATTATGACAAATTACTTTCAATAAAATAGACGTTATTCAACATAGGGGCGTGGCAATATAAAAACACTATATTTCGCATAGTATAGACCAGTGGAGCCCAAAAAATTTTAAGCGCGGGCCAAAGCTTTCAAAAACAAATAAGCAATCACAATATGTAGCACATCGTTGCGTTTGTCAAAAAATAAAATAAAACAAATAAAAATTATCAATGCAATACGACAATTTTAATAATTTCTATTACAATAACAAAACTTGCATGCAAAAATTATTCGACACACAAGTAACGGGAGAATCAGCTGAAGCATCGTCGAGTGTGTTTTTTTATATTGTCTTTGTATGCATTTGTTGTTGTAAAGCTCTTTCGAAAGGGTCCCGAACAGTGGACGAGTGCGGTTTGTGCAGGTGTTCTTTATTTTTAGCTAAACGCTAAAACCAAATTGAGTTAGAAAAAAATTTTTATGAAGGGCCATGCGGGCCAATTGGGAAACTATGTCTGCATGTATGATATAGACACTAGGGTACTGAGGGGGTGACAAATTATGGACAAGAAAGTGAGCGTTATTGGACAAAAGGGAGTGGCAATATAAGAAAAACACTGTATCTAGAATAAAACTCACAATAAGGTAATAACTCAGCAAACCATATCTCGGTAGAAAAATTTTACGATAGTTTGACGATATCGTTACGAAATCTTTACATACAAATGCGCGATAATCGTCGCGATAGTACAGTTAACAAAAGCATTTCGATATCATAAAGATATCTGTACAAAAAAACTAGCTGATATACCCGGTATTACTCGGGGGGAAAACGTAAAATTTTAGAAAAAACGTTAAAATTTTGATGTTTAGAATATATGCATTTAGCTGAAATATCCGGTGTTAGTTGGGGGAAAAAACGTAAAATTTTGATGTCTAGGTTTCATTCGTTCAGAATATAATGATTTTTAGCCAGAAAAAAATAAATATATACAGAAACCGAAATATTTCAAGAAGTTCTTGTTTTTATTTTACAGAAAATGATTTTTATCAATATTTAGCTAAAATACCCGGTGTTACTCGGGGGAAAAAACGTAAAATTTTGATGTTTAGGTTTTATTTGTTCAGAAGATAACGATTTTTAGCCAGAAAAAAGTAAGCTTTTGACGTAAAGCGTATGGAAATATGCAAAATTGTTCTTTGTCATTCTAAGGAAACGGCGTTGTTAGAAAAAGACGTTTTACTAAAAATTTGTTCAATCCTCAAGCTGTGTGAATTTTTTGGTTTCAAAATTACAGAATTTTTTTTTAAATTAATTAAACAAAGCTTTTTGCTAAAAAAAATTTGCAAGTTGGTTGATTTCCGTTACTTGTAAAAGGGTGGAAGATAACTAACTTTCATATAATTTTTTTCAAATGAACAAATGTAATTTCGATAGCTCAGTCGGCTCAACCATCATTGGTGGATCGATTCCCACAATGAGTGGAACAAATGATTTTTCTTCATTTTTTTTATTATTAATTTTTATTTTATTTTAGGAAAAATGCAGCAAAACCAACTTCACCAAAAAGTAATGAAGATAAAAATCTCTTACATTTGCAAAAAATACGGTTTTAAAATTAAAAATGAAGATATTTTTATTCGTTTAGAAGATTTGATTTTGATCATTGAGTGCCAGAAAAAAGTTAGTTTTTGCAGTAAAGTATATTGAATTGAATTTAGCTTGTGTGGGCGAAGCCACCCCAAGTTTCCAATTCCCGTGCCATTTTTCCAGTAGAAATGCCTGACCAATAAGTAACTCCATATTTAATTTCATTGTTATATGATATTTACATATTTCCAAAGCTATTCGATATCAAAAATTTGGCTTGTATGGGCGGAGCCACACCTCCTTGTTCAATGACCGTCTCAATTTTCAAGTAGAAGAATGTCATCCAATAGTAATTCCATACTGAATTTCATTGTTATACAATATTTAGTTCCAAAGCTATCTGATATCAAAAACTTAAAGTGTATGGGGGGAGCCACACACCCTTTTCCAAAGCCCATCCCAGTTTTCCAGTAGAAGGATACCACCACGTGGCAACTCCATACTGAATTTCATTATTATATGGCATTTAGTTCCAAAGCAAAGAATTGTATGGGCGGTGCCACACAACTTTGGCCTATACTTGCTCAATTTTGCCAGTCGAAAGACAGGAAAGTTTCATTAATGTGTGACTTATAGCTCGAAAGTTATACTGAAAATTTGGGCTGCTGAAAAATGCCACGCCCTACGTCCAACGCCCATAAAATTTTACCAGTAGAACGGCAAGTGAAAATTAAGGTCGAATACCGAATTCCGTTGCTGTGCGACCTATAATTCCAAAGCTATTCGATATAGAAGATTTGATTTGTATGGGAGGTGCCACGCCCCCTGAGTTTTTCCTATATTTTAATAGTTATTCTGCTATTTGGGATGAACACAAATCCAACAAATGAAATATCATTAAAATAGGTCCAGCCATTCTTGAGTTATAAATGGTGTAACAAACTCGACTTTGTTTTATATTATAGATTTTTAAATATCATCATGATAGTATAAATGCGATAGCATTTTGATATAGTAACGTTATCTATATTCAAAAATGCTAGATATCATTATGATATTATAATAACGATAGCATTGCGATATAGCAACGATATCTATAATAAATACGTACTCGATATCATCACGATAGTATAAATACGATAGTACTGCGATATCGCAACAATATCTAGATAAAAAAAATGCTCGATATAATTTCGCTGGTACCGACATTTAGATAAAATAAGCGTCACAATTATGATTAGTAACCAAGAAAATTTTCATAACTTTTTATAAAAAAATTCTCAGTGTTTTAATATAATTTTGTGTGGATCCGAGATCTCGTGATCGTTTTAAACTTGTTAACGAGTCCGACTTCTTATATGAAAACATTTTATTTAAAAAAAAACTATTTTTTTCATTGTTTGCTGCTAAGAAACCGTCAATTAAAAAAAAAATTTTCGTGATTTCATATGAAAAATTCTTAGTATTTTTAAAACATTTTCTATGAAGAAATTTATATGAAAAAAATTCTACAGACACCTAATAAATAAAGAGCAAACAAATAAACAAAACATTATAAGACAAAACTAACAATAATTAGTCATCAAAGTCCGTCGTCAAGTGTTGTTTATTCATGCTAGATGTTCTTATGTTTTTTATCATATCGTTTCTCAAATGTTTTTTTAAAAAATCAATGTAAATTCAGTATATTTATTTAATTTTTGTAAGTTCATGTATTTTAAATATTATGTTATGTGATTATATTGTAATTTGTAATTATTGTATATTTTTTTGTGTTTTCCATGATGATGTTTTTCAACGAAAAACGAAATATTAGAATTTAAATTTATATTAAATAAATTAAGAAAAAAATCTGACCTATAGCTCGTTTAACTACCAATAATCTAATATAAAAAAGGTCAAAAATTTAATAAATTAATAAATTAAAAAAATTCTAAGTCTTTTCATATAATTTTGTATGCATCCGAGATATCAATAACTTGTACTGAGTTTTTAGTTTCTTTGGAAACAATTTTTTTTAAAACTCTTTTAAAAATAAATCATTTATTTTAAGTTCGCTGTTATTGTTACATGTTTTAAGTAAAAAATTTTTTGATGTTCAACGATGTCGTCTCGTGAAGCGTTAACGATAGAAGCTATCACCTTACCGATATCTTCTCGATATCGAAATCACATTGAAATTTCGATATAGTTTCGATATCGCAATCAATATTTTTCGATATCGTGTACGTTTCAATTTTTATTGAAAAAGGGACGTTTTTAATATCATAACGATATCTTCTCGTATTTCATTGTCGATAGATTTTATCACCTTTACGATATCATCTCGATATCGAAACAATATCGTTTGGTTTTCTGGGAAAATTCGTTAAAGAAATGGGTAGAATTATAACAATAAATTATGAAGAAACTGGGCGGAATTGGACACAGGTCATGTCAATATTTGAAAAAATACTGTATCTCGAATAATAAAAACACTACATTTTGTACAGGGGTAGACACAATTATAAAAAATTATGGTCAAAAAATGGGGCGTTATTAGACAAAGAGATGTGGCAATATTAGAAAAACACTGTAAGTCGAGTAGTATCGGCACTAGAATTATTACAAAGTTATTAAAAGTCTGATAATATTAGCGCCAAACTTAAAGTTTTTATATTCATGCAGAAATTAATATATTTATTATAAAAAAACCAAAAAGAAAATATTTAAATGTAAAGAATTCCAGTGTATTAATTTACATAAATAAACCAAGAAATTAATAGGAAAATTAATTCCAAATTGTTTTTTGCTTAATAGTGATTAATATTGAAGTCGATTTTTTTTCTTTTTTTTTTTTTTTTTGTTAAAAGGTTTTTCTTTTCCTTTCGCTTGTGATTTTTCCACTTAAATGCTGTGCAATAGCTACGAAAAGTGCTAACAACTTTTTATTATTAATTTATATATATTTTACAAATGAAACTATTTTCTTAAATTGACAATATTGATGCAAAAAATAGGCAAGCCATTAATACTTATACGTCAAGTTCACGTTATTTACGCCATGGCACGTGACATGCTAGGCACGTGTTTAATTTAATGTTGCAGATGTGTCATTGTGCGTATTTGGGTGGGTTGCCTTTGAAGAGAGATAACAATGGTGATGATGATGATGACGATGATTGTGTCGTTGTAAATGTTAATAAAGTCTGTTAGGATAATGGCGATACAAATGACAGATAAGTGATGATAAGTGCTCGTTTTTGGATTGATGGCTTTTTAATTGTTCTTGCTTGAATGTTTGTTGCAACACAAGAAACAAAAATTAAATTATTGGAAACTTGGATTAATTGTTATCAAATGAAAAAGGAAGCATTTCGAAACGGCATACTTTATTTTTTAAGGTAAGGGTTTAATCTACTCAATCGTGTTTTTTTTTTTTTTTTTGTTCAAAATACATCGAAAAAAAGTTCTTTTAATATTTTCCATTTTATGAAATTATGGCACAGTGAAACTTCCCTAACTCGAAGTGTCAAGAGTTACGGAAAATTCGAGTCATAGAATAAAATATTATGTAAATAATTAAATTTGTGAAGTGATTTCTTCGAAAATTGTTGGCGATGAAATATCTTCAACTGCATCATCACCAGATTTATAACTTTCATATCGTCGTTAAGACCATAAGCATTTTCTTGAAAACTGTAAAATGAGCCACACTTATATACCAATAAAGTACACACAGCACAAGATACAATAACTTTTATATCTTTCGACGCAAGCTAACAAGATGCCATGTAATTGCATTATTCTGTATCACGAAGCAGCACACCAACGACAAGCAAGACACGAGAAGCAATACTTTTTTCTATACGAACTTTTATTGCTTCTAGTGTCTTGCTTGTCGTTGGTGTGCATTTTCGTTATTCAGAATAAAGCAGTACATTTTTTACATGCGGTCGCAGCACGATGCTCTGATGAAGTCAATTCTTCGAATTACAGCACACACAGAAATATTGAATTTGTTGTGAGAGAAATTCGAATTATGTATATTCACATGAAAGTCTACCTAATAAAAATGATATTTCGCTTCGAGTTGAAGAAAAATTCGAGTTAAGGAAATTTGACTTATAGATATCAAAATATAAGGAAAATGACTTGAGAAAGCAAAAATCACAAATACTACTACGAATTATGGATAATTTCGAGTTACGGGAGTTGAAGTTAAGGAAATTTCATTGTAATACATTAAGTGATTTAAGAGAATATAAAATGTCCAAAATTCAAACTTATATATGATATTATAACAAAACCATTCCCCCATGTAAACTCTGATATAGCTGAAAATCAGGTAGTCAGTCAAATTGATATCACTATGCCGCAGTGAAAATTTACTTTTCAAGTGACTAGAATAAGTTTTAGATCTGGTCGAGTCTAACACGACACCATCCTACTTGAAATTGTTCTTACACCCCCAAAATTTAATTTTACCGTTAAGAACCAGATTTTTAGGTAATTGACGCATTAAAAAATCAACAACTCAGCAATTTTTCAATTAGTTTTTGATTTCTAAATGCTTTTAGAATAACAAAAGATAAAGTATTCAAAATATGTTTATATATTTAGTACTAGAATAAGAATTTTTTTAGTTACAATAGACCAAACCCAACATTTTAACCTTTTTCCAATTTTTTCAATTTTGATGATTGCACTGTTCAACACAAAAAAAAAATAACAAGGTTACGCCAACGGATTCTGATAGAGATGATCAACAAAAAATATGTGTGCATCGGCGTTTTGAAAGTTTACGTCTGAGTTTTATTTTAGAGGGGGTTTAATTTATCCCCCTTTTGAACATTTTCATAGTGAATCGGCAAACGAAACCATGTCTTTTCTATATGACCTTGTTATTTATTATGTTGATTTACTGTGATTTAAATAACAATTCTAAATGTTTGATAGTTTAAATCATACTTGATTTTAAATACAAATTGTTAAATCTAAACAATCTAAAACAAACTGTTGGCGGAGCCTTGTTATTTTGGGAAAAAAAATGATTTTGTTGTTCAATGTTATTTACTGGCAAGTTTTTGTTTAAAACTACTAAAAACACAGTAATTTTCTAAAAGTAAACTTCATTAAAATTAAAATGAATATTTATTTATAAAATTTGAATGAAAACTGACTAAGTTATTAAATTATTAAATTTGTTTGTAAATACGAAATTACACATTCATTGGGCAATGGTTCTTGGGAGCGTTCATGTATCACTTCGACGGACCTATTAAATGTATTTTTATGACTTATTTTTAAATTAGTATATTTTTTGACCGAGAATAAAAATTACTTTTATATCCTTTTATTTTCTTTTATATCCTTTTTTTCTGAAATAACCTTTTCCACTTCACGATTATTTATATGAAACTGCTCTTTATATGAATAAAGCAATATCTTAGAGTTATTCGATCGATTATTTGTTTCATCGTAAAAAGTTTTTTCGACTTTGTTCGATATAAGGGTGAATTTAAAAAAAAAATAATTACTGTAAAATTGGTCCTGGGCAGAATATTTATATCAATTTGAAATGATACAGAACAATATTTGCAGTTACATGTATATGTTTGAAGTTATTTAAAATACAAAAGTTCACAATCCTCAGATATGCTTACTTGACTTTTTTCGTATGTAAGAAACATTGTCAATATCGCATTTAAGCGACCAGCAGTAGTCAGTTAACAGTTAGATTTAACTTTTACGTTGAAAATGTTTACGATTTATAGGATCATCTCTTGATTAAATTTTTCACCTTGTTCATTGCTCAATTTACCAAATAGGAAAAATTTACCAACTTACCTGAGGAAAAGTTCAAATGAGAATTCAGAAAATTAATTTTGAAGAATATTCTGCATCCCTTTTCTACGTAGGCACTTTTTTCTTACCCAAAAAATTTTCACACAAAGAAATAAAACTTCTCCATCCCCTTCTTTCAACTTCTTTCAATTTGTCTGGGATTTTTTTTGCCAAAATTCATGGTTATATTTATTCATACCCTGTACATTTTTTTATCACATATTTATTTTTCCAGGGATTCAATGAAAAATTTATTATTTTCTGAGAAAATGTTTCTCTAAGTTATAGCCGTTTTCTATAAGTAACTTATAAGTTTTTTAAATTTAGCGAAATAATTCGTAAATGATTGGATAATTTTCCTAAACTATTTCACACTTCTGGTGTCAATTTATTTTGCTAACGATTGGGTGCTATTTTTCTAGATTTTCTGGAAATTTTTTTCTGAGTGTATGTGAAGAGGCAGACGCTAACCCATTGGGTACTGCATACAGATGGGTGAAGAAGCTGAAGTCCTTCAGGCAACCATGTAACAGCAGGTGATAAGTGTCATAGTTATAAATCTTTTCCCACAGCAGTCAGCGACACAGGCAGTTGAGGGGTACGACAAGCTACAGACTATATTGACAGTAACCGTAAAGGATATAGTAGAAATAGTAAAAAACATAAAAAGTTGCCATGTCCTGATGGCATTCCAAACTGCGCCGTGAAGAATGTGTCGTTGCTTTCTTCTAGAGGGCATTTTCCCAGCACAGTGGAAAGCCCAAAAGTTTGTGCTCATTCCGAAAGGGGTAGCTCCACGGAAGTCTCCTCAGACTACAGGCCGATTTGCCTACTGGACAAAAAAGACAAGGTCTTTGAGCGAATGGTGTGCAACCATCTTAAAAATGTGATCCAAGCCGGAGGAGAACTTTCCGTCAATCAGTTTGGGTTTCGAAAGGCCCAGTCAAAGAAAGACTGATGACGCTATCAAATTATTTACAAGCACCGAATAGAAGGTCATTGAAGGAGTAAAGGCATCAAAGTAGCACTGTTTGGTGACAACACTTGACGTAAGGAATGCTTTCGTATCAGCTAACTGGAGTCAGATTATGACAGCTCTCAGGATCCTTGGAGTACCACGATACCTCACGAAGATCACATCAAACTACTTCAGTAAAAGAATCCTGCGTTACGATACAAAAGTAGGAACGAAGACGTACAATGTCTCCGGTGGAGTCCCACAGTGGTCGGTTCTGTTCCCCCTGCTGTGAAATGTCTTGTAGAATGGGGTTATTAGGCTTGAGGTACAAGGAAGTGGCAACAGCAAAACACCGTAAAGAAGTTGATCTCCTCAGTAGTGTAACTATCACTATTATTTCCGATTGGCTGTGAAGAGCGGGGCTTCGTCTAGCTGAACATGAGACTGAGATGGTACTTATTAGTAGTTGGAAAAAGCTAGAGACCACCAGCATCAGTAGGTCTGATGATCGACTCTAGATTGTCATTAAAGCAATATATGTAGTACGCACACAGGAAAGCATCCAAAGCACGATTGGTGCTATCTTAAATAATGTCGTACGCAAGAACCCCCAAACAAAAACGACGAACACTGCTCCTTAACTTAGTGAGATCTACTATGATGTATAATTCGACCGTATGGTCCACAGCGATGAAAACGAAATCCTACCTTTGCGCTCTCAGGGTCTGCTGCGGCTTTAGACCTGTATCCAGAGATGCAATACTGATTCTAGCTAGTGCGATCCCCTGGCCCGGTAGTTCGATTTCTCCTCGTGTGGGAAGTTCGTCTACCCAAAAAAGTAAACCTTTAGACCGTGCGACTAATAAAACATGAAGCATACTTTTTACTCTACATATTTATTTTATTGTGTAATTATTTGTTTAAAGGGACTAACACGTCTGAAAAAAATGAACTTAATTGAAAATATTTATTGTAAAAAGACTGTTACACTAAGGTACTTGAAAAAATTTTTACGTAAATTTAACAAAAAAAAAATATTTAAAATAGTTTTTGTTATTGTTTATAATTTATTTTCTCCTCGCTAGGTGGTGCCAGAAAAAGGAGTACTTTTCAGGCAGAGTCAAAGTATATTCGTCCCAATTTTTAGGAAACGGAAAAATTAAAGTGCATGTCAATTAGGGTACTTGTCGCTACAACTTATACTAGAATTATTGAGTTTGGCCCAGTTGTAAAAATTTTGCGCGTTTTTTAAAAACAATGTAATTTCCAACCCTTTAGATCGCCTTAGCGGGGGCAAATTGTAACCAAACTTAATAATTCTAGCATAAGTTTTACCTTTATTAATATTCACTTTGATTTTTTTTTTAAGTGAAAAATTCTTTAGGTGCGTTGAGCTATTTTTGGTAGAGGGTAAATGCTTCTCCAACTTTTCAGATTCGATGTATTTAAGTGCTTGTCAAACTATTACTCCAGTAACTTTTGAACTGTTTGTTGTATTGACTCTCAAACTGTTGGACTTTTTACTTTGTCCAGGGTGTCACGGTATAATTGACGCACTTACGTTTCTGAATTGTGTAGTAGGACGTATCGAATTAGAATTTTTTTCGAATTTCACATTCCAAGAGGTCTCAAAAGTTGCCTCAAAATATTTGAAGAATCTAAATTAAGGAAATCATCCTCTGTACCACTTTTGGTGCCCGAGATATAATAACCTATATTCATTTTGTTAAAAGAAGTTAGAAAATTACATTCAAGTATATATTTCTGAAAAACAAGAAAATGCATATGCAAAAATATGCAAATTATTAATTCGCCAAATTTAAGGAAAACGTCAACACTATAATAAAAATCGCCAAAATGTAGACAATTAGATAGCAATCAAAAGTTCTGTGCTACCTCGAGTTTACCTTTAGGTATCCTTCACACAGGACCTTGTGAGTAAAAATTCAAAGTGACATCATGTTTGCCAAAACATTGTTAGTTAAAGTGTATATTTACTTTTTCTTTAAGACATATGTAGTTTTTGTTACAAAAATGAAAGCATTTTGAATTCGTGATTTTTTTAAATTTTTCTTAAAAAACAACTTTGTCCTTGCGGGAGAGGAAGACATCCTTATTTTTTTTTCTCTTGGGAGATCTTGACCACCCAGTGCAACTTTTGAGATCTCTTAGAATACGACTTAAATTTTTCGATACGCCCTATTTTGTAGAGTTCATATTGTAGCGATTTTTAGTGCTTCCTGAACATAGTTGAGCGTCAAAGTTCTAGACATTAATGAACATATAAATTATGCAATTAAATTGTCAAGGAGCGTATGCAGTCATGTGTAACCTTGGACAGTTATTTTTAGAAAATGGTGTTAGTTTTGCACTGTTTTAGCAACCATAAGCAGCCTAGGATGTATTAGAGTCCTCCCTGCTGGCCTGCAGGTGTTTTCTGATCTCAGAGAAAACTCTGCTGTTTTTTTGTGTTAGACCTTCCTAAGTGGCGCTCGGTACAGATATCTACTAAATCGCAGTGCTTTCTGTATGTTATCCTTACATCAACAATATGAAATTTAATTATAATAAAACAGTTTGGTGAAATTATAAAATAAAAAAACTATCTTAATTAAAATATTTTGAATAAATAATAATCAAACGGGAAGAGGGTGACACAATTAATTGGTCAGTTAAATTAAGATCAACTTTTCGCTAAGTTGAACTGAAGTAACCTGTGGTTGGCGAAAGAGACCCTTACAAATTTTTCCTACAATTATCATAAATATGAATTTTATTTAGCCACCCACAAAATTCCATGTGGATATAACTACCCAACATACCCACATTATTTGCCGGGCCTGGCGATCCCTATTGACCTTCTCGTGGAAGAAACGCTATTTGCAGCTAAAGGGTGTTTTTTATAGAGTGATACAAGTTTAAGTCATAATAAAACATAATAATTTATTTTTAATATCAATATGACGGACTTAATTAGATAGAAAATTTTATAACGTTAATGTTCAAATATGATTTTGGCCATGTGGCCGCCAAGGCTGGCGCGTACAAGGCGCAATCTGGAATACCAATTTTCACAAACTTTTCGCAGCATTTGCGGCCGTATCTCGCCGATAACACTTCAAAATTTCCAGGTGTTCAATTGTTTGTGGTTTATCGACGTAGACAAGTGGCTTTACATAATCCTAAAGAAAATAATCCAATGGGGTTAAATCACATGATCTTGGGGGCCAATTAATTGGGCCATTTCATGAAACTATTTTTTCGTCAAAAGTTTCCTTGAGTAAATCAATTGTAGCGTCCGCTGTGTGGCATGTGGCTCCGTCCTGTTAGAACCATATATCAACAAGATTAATGCCAGCTGATTGAGGTACGAAAAACTTCGAATCATGTTCCTATACCATTCACCATTGACAGTAGCATTCTGACCATCATCGTTTTTGAAGACATATGGGCCAATGACTCCACCAGCCCACAAAGCGCACCAAACAGTAATTTTCTGTCTATGTAATGGTGTTTCGACAAAAGCTTGTGGACTCTCCTCACTCCAAATACGACAATTGCATTTATTTACGCACCCATTCAACCAAAAATGGGCTTCATCGGAAAATAAAATTTTTCATGGAAATTCAATCAATATCAATTTGTGCTTCAGCCCATTCACCGAATTACGGCGCGTACGATGGTCGTTTGGCTTTAATTCCTGCCCAAGATGAATCTTGAAAGGTTTTAAGCCAAGATTTTTTCGTAAAATCTTTCATAAAGTGGAAGGACACAACCCCAGTTGCTGAGAACGGCGACGAATTGATTGATTAGGATCATCTTCAATGCTTTCCTGAGCAGCGGCTACAGATTCTTCAGTGCGCACTGTTCGGCATCTTACGGGATGAATATTATCAGTAACAGTAAATGTGGTCCGAAAACAATATATTGTTCTTCGAATTAGCAGCTCTGAAGGACGATTATGTACGCCATAAAATGGACGAAGTGCAAGATAAGTTTGACGAACAGAACATAAATTATTTTGATAAAAAATTTCCACAATTTGCACGCGTTGTTCTAGTGTAAGTCGATTTATAATAAAATGTCAAAGTAAATTAAACAAAAAACAACTATCAGCTGTTAAATGAATGTTCAAACAAAGCAGTGATTTAAATTTAAAGTTGTATCACTCTATAAAAAACACCCTTTAGTAGCGAAAGAGCATTGGCTAGTAAGTAGTGGAAGTACCAGCTCATCCGTAGCCTAACCAAGTGTAATGGCAGAAGCTACGGCTCATTGAACTTTTACCTTACACAGGTACTAATCGGACATGGTGGTTTCAGGTCATACCTTCACAAGTATAAACACGCAACCGATCCTTACTGTCAAGAACGCCAGACTTGAGGATTCGGCCTGTCTCGGCAAAACGTTAATGCAGCAAAACTTAGTTCCGCTTATGTCAAAGAGCGAAGAGAACTTTTTGGTGGTAAGCGCACTGGCTAGACAAATAACCGATGAGCTGCAAAGAGTTGATCATGAGCAAGATAGGTGAGGTAGAGGTTATTGACCTCACGACTATTCTCCATCGTAGATCACGGCAGTAGACAACAGTTTCCAGCTTAGTGCTGTTCGCAAGCCCCGCGAAATCATGCTTCACAGCAGTTCCACGGGGTTCTACAGGGTCGAAGACCTAATGTGGAGATTTTGGTACCAAGTGATATCATGATACAAAGAACTACAGATAAAGTTTTGCGCATGTCCGCTATCTGTGTTGTGACGTAGTTCGAGCTTGTTAAAGTGGCTTAATAAAAACATAGTCGCTATATATTTAACGAGGATAATTTATTTATAACGATGAAAAATAGCGACATTTTCTTATTGAAACTTGTTTTATTGACATGAAATAAATTACATTATAAATATATTTACAAATAAATTTAAGCAAATATATTTTTCAGTACTATTATTGAAAATAAATTTATATATAATAGGGGTGTTTTCTCCCATTTGTTGACCTACACTTTGATTGCTTTTTTGTTTTCATTTTGGTGTTCTTCTCGTTTGTTGTTTAGGTTGTTGAAAAAAGTGTGAATATATTTTATGGCCCCAATTAAAATCGATGTTACTCTCATCAAAACCATCTAAAACTTTAGTACTAATTTTAATTACATAAAATATATTTGAAAATTGAATTGAATATATTGAAATTTACACGTAATATAAGTGCACAATATTAGAAATTAAACTAAATGAATGCAAAATTTCTTAAATGCTTGCAATTGTGCTGCTTGTTGCTTGTGTTTACTTTTTGCTTTTTCATATTTTCTTTTGTATGTATGCACCACGTGTTACAGCTGGCAAGCTCGAGTGACGTAGTACTCAGAAGATTGCAATTTTTGCGCACGGAGTATGCTATCTGTATATCTTTGTTTCGTAACGTGGTATCATTAAGGTTAAATGCGTAAAAATTGTACACTCCCAACTGCACAGTTGGGAGTTTTTAAGATTCCGTTTGTGAATAGTTAAAAAAACCATAACCATTAGCCGTATCATTAACATATCAACATATCATAACAACATCATCAACAGCAACGCTGCTAACTTGACCTCAATAGCTATCTTAATTTATATTTTTGAATTGTAATCAATATCTTATTTTATAATGAAAAATTGCTATAAGACCTATAAGGTTTAGCAATTAAATAAATAAATAAAAAACCACATTTTCAAAACCAGTCCTTATTATTATTTTTTATTTCACAACACAATTTTTAAATTTTTACTGCATCTATAAATCAGAGAATAGAGAATAACATCCATAAATAAAGAATTACATAATTGCAGTTTATAAGATTTTTTTTTTTTGCTCAATACAAAATAAATGATAAATGTCATTGCACCGAGAGAAAAACTCGTAGATTCAACAATTTCTGACTTAATTGTAAGTATTTTTCGCATTTGTTGTGTGCTTAAGAATATCAGTACTTTAATATTACAGCAATTGAGTTGTCAGTCTATTCAACATTTTTTAATATCGTTATAAGAGCTAAACTGGCCAATTAAACAACAATAGTATATTTAATAAATAAGAAAAAATCGTCAATTTAACAACGCTGATATTTAAAAAACTGAATAATAAAATTGTTGTTTCAGCAATGTAATTATTTAAAGAAATTAAAATAGAAAAATGCCAATAAGATAAAAATTTAATTTTTTATAATTGTATCTATTTAACCCATTCGACCCCAAATTTTTTTCTGTAGCACGAAGAAAGTTTTTACTTTTAATCATGTTGTATTTCTGTAAGAAGTCTATTCTCAAAATGCCAATCCAATCTGTTTGGGCGCTAGAAGAAGTTACTTTTACTATGAATTTTTTTTAAAACCCAACTTTTACAAATAAAACTTCGAATAATATTATATTATATTAAGCCTTTGATGAAAACTATGACGTCTATACATTTATAATTTTTTGTTATTATTATTTGAAAAAAAAAATGCATATAAGTTCAGAAAAATTAAATATACGCAACGACGGCGAGCTGACGTGTTTTTCTGCGCGCAACGAATCTTAAGTGAAATAGCCTTCTTTTGTTAATTCTTTTGCTCCAAAATATTTAAGAAACTTATAATATAAAGATTATTCATCTTTAATAGTAATTTTTGACCAATATTCAAATAAAAATGTGTTCCTTATGCATTATATGCAAAATAAAATAACTATGTGCACTTCTTATGTAAAAGCTGATCAGTTGGTCTGTGATACGAAGTATTAAATTAAATTATTAAATGCAAAAACAAAATTCGACAAAAATCCGAGCCTCGCGAGAATAACTCTTTTGCAAACTCAAATGACGCCGTCAGTGATTTAGAACGCAACAAAATTAAAAACAAAAATATTGCAAATAGACAATTATAAATAAATATATAAATATATAAATAGAAAACTACATTCACTGTAGTTATCGTGTTTGACGTTTCCTCGAGTTCGCGCTGTCTACGCTTCAAATGTTCTAAATGACACCGACTCCAAGACTAACGCGTGAGCAACTACGGCAACAAGGCCTTCGTCCAAAAAACGAAAATACACCGAAGTCAGAGAGTGGTAGTTTGACTTCTTTTAGCACTGCACTCAATGCACTGGAAGATCGTTTGAGTGAAAAGCTAAAGGTTGAAATTGAACAGCTGGAGAGCCGTTTTCGAAAGCACACCGACAGCATTTTTAATCGTCTCTCGAGTGAGATAGCAAACGTCGAGACTAAAGTAAGCAACCACGTTAAAATCGAAGTCGCATCCATTAAAGAGAAGTTTAGCGAGTATGATTTAAAACTCAGCTCTCTTGAACATCGCATCGAACTTCTAACCTCGCGCTGTGATGTGCTAGCTGAAGATCTAAAGCGATGCTCCCTTACATCAAACAATAACAACGAAAACAACAGTAATAACACAACAGATGCAGTTTTTTTTGGAGTACCATTTAAAGCAGACGAAAATATCAAGAGTATATTTAATCTAGTCTGTCACTCTATTGAGTTTCCACCACCACAACTAAAAGATATTTTTCGTATAAAGCCAAAAGCGATTAGCCCAAATTACAATCCCGCGATAATCGTCAAGTTTTACACCCCTCATGATCGCAATCGGGCTCTGAAAGCGTTTGGTGACTATCGCAGACGAGCTAAAAAAGCTGTGAATCTCCGAAATGCTGGTTTTGAGTCCGATAACAACGTGTACATCCATGAGTGCCTCAGTGTTGACACTAGAAAGCTGTTACATGCCGCCATTGCATATATGAGGCGTAAATACGTTTACAATGCTTTTACAATCCGATGTTGTGTTCACATTCGTCTACACAAAGGTTCTCCAAGCATTCCCGACCACAATAACAGTGAATTACATAGTTTTGTTATATCTGCTGGTTATGAAACTAGCCCTGATGATGAGGTTGCTGCTGTGTGAGCTGAATGTTCCTGCATCATTTTATCTATCTTTTCTAATTCGATTTCTTTGGTTTTCTTTAATTTTTCCTTTCTTCGTTCTGTCTCTGTACACTATGTTTAGGCTGAGATCTCTCTTTTATTTTAACGCTTTTGTTTACTTTCTCACCATAATTTTTTATAATAATAACAATTTAAACACCTACGCTGCAAATACACGTCTTATCAACATAACTCATCTCAATAATGAGTTCTTGTAATTATAATCGTGGTAGTTCCAAGGACAATACTTTTGCCTTAATTCGAATATTAAGCAGGCAGGCAAAGGGATTACAGGTATGTCACATTAACGCGCAAAGCTTGAATAATAAAATTGATGAGTTTCGCTACATATTTGAAAATTCCGGTATGGATGTAATTTGTGTGTCCGAAACATGGTTTCATCCTTCCGTTCAGGATATTGTCTTTAGTGTAAAGGGCTACAGAATGATTCGGGCGGATCGAGAGTCTCATGCTGGTGGTGTTGCAATTTTTGTTAAAGATGGTATTAAATGCAATTATATTAGTAAATCAAATCTACATGATGACATTGAGTTTTTATTTGTTAAAGTTATTTATGAATTGAGGAAACTGCTTGTTGGCGCAGTCTATAGGCCAAATCGCAATACAAATTCAGAAAACTTGTTACTAAAAATAGAGTCGGTGGCAAACTCTTTTGATGATATTATTATATGTGGTGATTTCAATAGTGATCTACCGGTAGAAACTCGTTTAGCTGAAGACATGTGTTCTCTTGGTCTTACGTCGCCTAACTGCACTATACCTACGCATTTCTCCGAAAGTCGTAATACTTTGCTAGACCTCTTTTTTGTCGGCGATAGTGACAAAGTTTTACTCTATGACCAACTTTCTGCTCCAGTTTTTTCCAAACACGACCTAATTTTCCTCTGCTATGATTTCCAGCTGGTTGTACCTGAACAAAAAATTACTTATCGCGATTTTAAAAATGTTGATTATAATTCACTCCAGGTATAGCTAAATCTTATCGACTGGACAGAAATTTTTTCCATGCTATCAGCTAATGATCAGTTGAATTTCTTACAACTTAATGTCAACACTTTGTTTGAAAAATGCGTCCCACTTAAAACTAAAGTACTCAAACATAATGATAGGCCCTAGTTTTCAAATTCGATTAAAAGTCTAATCAAGAAACGTGATATAGCATACAGCAAATGGAAGCGTCTTAAAACACCAGAACGATATACTATTTTCCGAACATATAGAAAAGATGTAGTCAGGGCGGTGAAGGTTGCCAAGTTTACATACTATGAAACTAAATTTAGTTCGGCAATAGACTGCAAAAAGAAGTCTAAATCAAATCTAATGCTGTCGGTTTCGATGGAATTCATCCAAAGTTTTTCAAAGCACTTCTACCCGTACTGCTACCATTTATTAAACACATTTTTAACACAATAATAACTAAATCAGAATTCCCTGCTATTTGGAAACAAGCCAAAATAATTCCCATTCCTAAAACTGGAAACGATTACCGCCCTATAGCAATTTTGCCATATTTATCGAAAGTTTTTGAATCGCTTATGTACAAACAGACAAACAAATATTTATTGTGTAACAAACTTTTAACTGATAGACAATCAGGTTTCCGACCAAAACATAGTTGCGTAACTGCTCTACTAGACGTGTCCGACGAAATACGAAATAATCTTGATCAAAATGAAGTTACTTTTTTGATTCTTCTAGATCACTCGAAAGCTTTCGACACGGTCGATCACCAAATTTTATGTTCAAAATTGTCCTACATGTTTAATTTTTCCGAAACAGCCACTCGACTAATGAGTTCATATCTTGCTAATACAAGCATTGAATATCGGCTGCGCGACCTCAAGTTTTTTAAGTGTGAGCCGTGGAGTACCTCAGGGATCTATAATGGGTCCGCTCTTATTCTCAGTTTATATAAATGACTTACCCTCTATTCTGCATAGTTGTGGCATACGAATGTACGCTGATGATGTGCAATTGTATACTAGCTGTCGCAAGTCTGATGTTCACTATTGTGTCGCAAGTTTGAATGAAAATTTACGTAAAATTCATAATT
The DNA here is from genome assembly GCA_963920525.1 of Dichetophora obliterata. Classification (NCBI taxonomy): domain Eukaryota; kingdom Metazoa; phylum Arthropoda; class Insecta; order Diptera; family Sciomyzidae; genus Dichetophora; species Dichetophora obliterata. Next base: position 53,935,483 of record OY986436.1, on the reverse strand, counting down.
GGGCTTCTGCTAATGGTTTATGCCTCAATCCAAACAAGTCAAAATGTTTAGTTATAGCTAGGAAACATAATTTCACTTCAACTCTACCTGAAGTCATACTAAACGGATCATGTATTGAGGTCGTGAAGTCGGCAAAAAATTTGGGCATTACTTTCAACAGTACCTTGAATTGGACAAATCATGTCAATATCACAGTGGGAAAAATCTTCGGTATGCTCCGCAGCCTGTGGGCTACATAATATTTCACCCCCTTTAACATTAGAATGCTACTGGCAAAAACGTATCTCGTTCCCACCGTACTATATGGATCTGAAATTTTCGCATACTGTGACTCTGCAAGTAAGCGCAAGCTGAACGTTGCTTATAACAACATCGCTCGTTATGTCTTCGGACTTAAACGAACTGACCACATATCACAGTATGCAAAACAAATATTCGGTTTGACTTTTGACCATGTCCTGAACATGAAGGCGTTAGTCTTCTTGCACAAAATCATTTTTACTAAGCATCCTCTTTATTTATATGAAAAATTAAAATTTTTAAGATCTCAGCGCGGTAACAAATTGGTTCAACCTAGACACGCCTGCTTGGCATCAGAACGGCAGTTTTTTGTTAATTCTATACTTCTTTGGAACTCGCTTCCATTCTCTTTACAGCGTATTTGCAATGCAACCTTGTTTAAATCTAAGCTATCAGATTATTTGTCCTCACTTTAACTTAAGCTATATTATTTCGTTTTCTCTTTTTTTTCTCTCCTTTAATCTCCTTTTAATTTTATACTTTTAATTTTTCCCCGTTTTTTTTTTTTTAGTTTTTTGTTTGTCTTATTATTTATATTTGTTATAAATCTCAGTTGTTACCTTTGGACCAATTTTAAAAAATTGTTAATGTTTTAACTGTTTCCGATATTTAAGTTTAACATTAAATTTTATTCAAGATTATGTTTTATATCTCATTTTTTTGTGTTGATATTATCACCATATATGTAATCGGTGCTTAATTATAAGTTTATTCTTGCAAGCGCTTACATTTAATTAAATAAATAAATAAAATAAAATAAATAAAAAATAAATAAACCAAAACAAATATATCGCTGATCGTATTCCGACAAACAAGCAAAATTGTTCACAGCCAACATTAGGTCGAAAGAAGAATAGAAGCGAAATGATTCAAAAAGTAACTGTTGCACTAAAAAAGTTGCATTAAGCAACAATTTTGTTGTTAGTTTTAAGAGTCTTAATGTCAAGAGTGTCACTTTTTCTAGAATATAGCAATTACTGCAACATATTTCTTATTTAAAGGGATCAACAGATGTTTAACTGTTAAAAGAACAACTTTAAGGTAACTTTTACTAAGGTTAAATTTGAAAATGAACAATATATTTTTCTTAACATGACAAGTTTATTGTTTTTGCAGCAAAATTTTTTAATGAATTCTATATGTGAAAAATTTTTTTTTGCTACTTTTATTCTCGGTGTGTATTTGCAAGAATTTGAATATATAATTTCCTTGTTAAAGCAAGAAAAAACGGTTGTTTATTTTTGCTTTTTGGTCTTCTAATCTTTATGAAAAAAAAACAGTTCCTTCAAGGGTAAAATATTGATTTTCAATGTTTTTATACACCCCACAATACCACACTACCCCAACCCAGCACCGCACGACACTACCGTACATAACTTTTTGACTCGCAATTGTCGATGGTTACGGTAAGTATTATTATTGTTGCTCTTGTTGTTGTAGCTCTTGGCGTAATTTCTTTTCGCCATCAAAATTAAGCCAATTTGAGTTTTAGCGGTGAGGTGAATGAATGGGTAGACTAGCGGATGGATCTGGTAATTGTAAATGTAGCGAAAACTTGAATAATTGACAACGGAAAATTTTTTGTTAAAATTTACAAATATTTTTTAAAAATATTGATTACATCTGAAAAAGTCGGAAACAACTAAGGAACATTTTGAACAATAAAAGAACAAACGTAGAGCAGAGTAATAACCGTTATAAAAGAAAAGTTTATAACAAAGTCTAAAAATAAACTTGCATCAAATTTACATTTTCATTCAATTCTTATGAGTAAGTAATATATACTTTACCAATTAAGTAAGTAAGTAAGTAAGTAGATTTTAGAAGTCCTTAAAAAATGCGTACATGGGCAATTCCACAGTCCCGGGCGTTACATTCGTACGACTTTAAATACAGATATTGTCGCAATTAAAATAGCTAGCGCATATTTTGCTATCAAAAACAATAGAATTCCAGCTGATCTATCCCTACAGTAAAAAAATTTTAATCCATGGTTTATTCTAGTGGTAATTTCAAAAATATGTCAGGGACGGGCGTTACTTGTACACAAAATTATTCCTGCAATGCTCTGGGAAAATGCAAAGTTTAGCCAAACTGGAGTGTTTTAAATTAAAAATTTAATTACATTCCCTAGAAAAATTATTGATTGACAATTCTGTTCCAAAAAAAAAAAAATGGTGAAATACAAATCATGTTTTTTATTAACTATTTAGTACAGGATGGGGCGTTACATGATTTAGGATGGGCGTTACGAATGCAAAATAATATATCAAAAATCAAAGAAAACAGTTTGTACTAAGATACTAAGGCAAATTAGTCAAATGAATATAGTACACAAAAGTATTTTGTTAGTTTTTACCGTTCTTCAGTGTTTTGTTTAAGCAATGTAGTCTTCTTTAGTTCAGAGTATGCTGTTATTCCGTAAGCGATGTTATTCCCAAATGAAAGCATAAAATACTGATTTTCTTTTAAATTTGGAATAGAACTCAAATTATTCTTTCTATTAATGAGATTTCCTGTAATTGAATTGATACTTGCATTGTCCACATATATATATTTAATATTTTTTTGATTTTTGGAAAGGTATTCATAGCAATCAAATCCATTTTTTAAAGTCAACTTACAAGCTTTTGTGGCACACCATAATGTGTGTTTTGCTGTTGCGCCTATACCATCTATTGAACCTTTTCCGTGGCTTGTCGCGAAAAATGCCCACTCAGTGTCCACACCCCAATCTTCTCGACTGAAACATATATTCCATAAAGTATATTTCTTTTTTAATTTGGCTGCGCAACCGTCAATTTTCACCTGCAGCCATCCGTCGTGCGATTTACCCCACTGTCTCCATTGAATGCGAAGTGGTTTCCAATGACAATGGAACTCACATTTTAGTACTATGCACTTTTGGTTTTTAGTATCACAGCAAATTTTGTTCAAGTATTCTTGGTATGATTTTATGTTTACATCGAATTTTTGCAATGCGCTTATGAAAAATTAGATATATGCATTATACATACAAACGCAGACTTCGTGAGGCATTTACAACATCGGTCGCACGTGCTTCGGTCTTAGTTAATAAAACTTGCTTTTCGAAAGTCTGCACTGATAATTTTTATTAAACAGTGAGTAAACCTCCCCAACAGTCATCATTATGTGGAGTTTAATAATTTTACTTTTGACACCAGTTCCAGAATCCCTGATAATGATCGCACCCTTTTTATTGGGAGATTGCCTACTGATGTCATCTCTCTCGAAAAATATTTTGACTTCCCCAATTGTCTCGACGATCGTGGCGTCAGAATGTACTTCCTGTTTTTTCGGACGAATTTGTCCAGTCATATTTTCAAAGCACAGCCATTTTTATGGGCTGGATAGCACGGCTTTCTTAATTTAGCTCACGCCCTTACGTAGAGTCTGCCTGCACCTACATGATCCCAAAGATTTAACCCATTTAAAAAAATTTCATTGCTCAATGGCAATCCAAGTATATACTATTATATTTTACCTTGAACCACCTTTCGAAAAGCTCTTAAAAAATTTTTTGGGACGGGCGTTACAACTTTTAAACTTGCTATAAAGGACAAATGCGAAAACAAAAATTAGAAAAAACCACAGAAATCTCTGAGAGCTAGTCTTAAGATTATTATCACAAAGTTGGATAATAATTGATATTACAATTTCAGACTTACATAACTTTTTGCCTTTTTAAGCGGACGGGCGTTACAGTTTGTTAGACTTTTTTCAACCTCCAAAAGTTGGTTCGCGCAGAAAAGATATTTAATTTTCAATAGCACCTCAAAATTTTCAAACACTTTCTTTTCGCTTTCTAAGTATTAATTTTCCACTGCTAGTGTTTTGACACTTGAAGCGTAGATTTGAAAATTATCTACCCCAAAAGTTTAAAATATGTACTTGCTACACTTAACTTTTAAGTAAAAAATATCCCAAAGTATCATTAATTTTGGAATTTTAGCGACATCATATGAAACACAGACCATTTCTTCAAATAAAAACACGGAACTTTAAATGATATCTTTAACTTGAATTTTTTTGTGCGTTATCGATTAACTTGGAACTGCCCACATACAGATTTCTTACACACTTATATTTATAATTTTTAAAAAATAAAATTTGAGCTTGCTCGAATGATACCAAATAATTATGTGGTTAATTTGATTAATCACTGACTTTGAGTGAAATAAATTTTAAATACTCAAATTGTAAAAAATAATAATTTCATTTACCATGGCTCTGATTTACCAGTGATAGTAATTGACAATAAATTGAGAATAACTTCTTATTAATCACACGCGTCCTTCATTAAACTTAATCATTACAATATTCTTCGAAAAATCATAAGTAATTGCATTTTAATACTAGAAACGCTTAGAACTATAAAGTTTTATTCTAATAACAGAATAAAGTTGATACATCCTGCATGCAAACACATAAGAAGTTAACAAGGACAACAATAGTCGGAAGAGTTAAATGAAAAACAATGCTTGCTCCCAGCATTTGGGCTGTGACTTAGAGAGAAAACTCAGATAAACCTTCAAACTAAATACTACTTCAATAAATCTATATATCTATTTCAGTAAGGATTTCTGAGATGTAAGGATTGGCGTGGTGTAGAATGGTGAATGGAGTATCAAATTAAAGAGCTGGATGGGGAAGCGTGTAAAGTTTTGGTTGGTTTTTTGATTGATGACCTTATTTCTCTGTACAAAGTATTTTTGTATGAAAAGTCGTTGATTAGTAAAATAACGGAAAGCGAAAGCTTTTTCAAAAATATTTTAGCACGAATAGTGAAAGTAAAAAAAATTCCCGTTATTATGACATCAACATTTTCACGATATTTCGAAAACTGTAGACTTCCGATCATTAAAAGAACTGCGAAACAATTTAATTATAAAAGGATCAAAACCTAATCTTATTAATTTTAACAAAATTCTATCATGACATGCCTAATACAATTCTGCCGATGTCTAAGAATACCACAACTGTACAATTACAATTTCTTAGAGTACAAATTATATCATCATAAACTTTTTAACAAGGCATAGAAAAATTTTTAACAAGGAATGACCCTTTTGCAAACCAAACTGATAGAAAAGGATGTAATTAATGTCAGACATAATGTCCATTTTTAAACGTAAGACATGTTCAAATTATTTGCCACTTGATCAAAAATTATTAAGGTAAGAAATATTTGCTTTATATTTGATTGGGATTATTTTTGAAATTTTCCAATTATATGGAAAAATTACAAGAAAATTTAAAGCATCAACAAAAATTTTTTCAATAACAAAGTTAGAAGTGCGATAAAGACCATACGATTTTCTACCATTTATATTTTGATTATAAAGGCAACCTCCTCTAAATTAGTAAAATGAAAAAATTCATCAGTACTCAGCAAGAAGAAATTATCGTCAAAGAAATAAATAGAATTAAGATAATTGGATCAACAATTTTGAACAAAGTTTATCATTTGAGAAGAATTAGATCTGATGGATGAGTTGTCAGTATAGTCAGCACTAAAGTGTTGATGAAAAGAATTTAAAATTTAATTTTCAAAGGTAATAGTAACATCATTAATCGAAATTTCATTTCAAAAACCAATAATTTTATTTCAAAGAATACCAAAAATTTATTTAAAAGCATTTGTATCAGGTTTAATTTTTTGAAGCCTAGAATTGAATTCAGTAGATTGATCTATTTGAACTTGTTCTTTTATTTGAATTTTGAGTAATTATATTTGTTTTAAAGTAAATTGTATGTAAAGTAACATCTTCTCGAAATTCTGTGAAATATTCTTTTTAGTTCTCTTTGCCAAAAATATTTACTTTAAAATATTTTTTTTACTTGATCAGAAACAATGAATTTTTAACTTTGAGATCAATACGTTTTGTGTGAGAATCAAAGTTTGAATTTACAGAAGATGTGAAAAAAATCAATAAATTCTTAAATTTCATCACAGTTTAGATTACGATTAACAAGTTGAGAGTTAAAAGCTAATATCCAAATAAATTTTTAAGTTATTACAATTTGTATCTTTAAAACAGGTAAAAAATCGTGGTTTTCCTAATAGAAACTAATATCTGGAAGGTCTAAAGCAAGTTTAATGGGAAAGTGATCTGAAAAGGTAGGAAGACTAGAAATTTTAAAACTGATGTTGAAAGGATCAATAAGTTTAGAAGATAATAAAATTTTTTTGATAAAATAGGAAAAGATAAGAAGGTGAAGACGATAAGAATAAAGATAAGAAGGTGAAACACTACAAATTTTTGAAAAATTAAGTGAATAATCATGAAGCCAATTTGAAAAATGTCTACCATTCTGATCGAAGAATTTCTAGCTTTTAAATCGCCTCCTGTAACCGTCTCATAAAAATCTCTAGAAAATAAATAAATTTTAGAAAGACCTTCATAAATACCAGAAGAAGAAAAATTACACGGAAAATATATAAAAGCAAATAAAAATGTGTAAGAAATTGAACCAGATAAAAAAGCTGCTTCAGTAAAACTTTGTGGAAAAGAAATTCCAGGAATAAAAACTGGAGAAAAAGAAAAATAATATTTTACAAAATGCCACCACCCAAAAACGAATTATCTTGAATAAAACTAAAATTTTCAAGAGTTAATATTGTATTTATCAAGTGTGTTTCTTTAATAAAAGCTAAATCAATGATGTGTGCGAAAAGTTTAATAAATTTATTAATAGACTTTATCAATATGAATTAAATTTCATAGAGACTTTTTTTCAAAATAAAACAACAAAATTAAGCTTGTTTCTTTTTAAAGAACAGAATAAAAAATCATCATTGAAATTGTCTTAACACGCAGTGTAAGTTATATTTATTATTGTGTGCGTGCATGAGTCGCGATTGTGCGTGTTTGCGATTAATCAAGAGCGAAATAATAAACAGACTCATACAAGCACACAAGCCTGCAGCCATAGCTATTGAAAATATATTGACAAATCAACGAATTTATTACGCTTTAATGCACGATTTCTGCTTCAAATTGTTTGGGGACAAATAAATTTAACAACAGCAACAACAGCAACATTGAATGGATCAGTAAGTTTTTGTGTCACTAAATAATGATGTGCCAAAGAACAATGAAGAGAGAGAGAGACAGAGAAAAAAGCGGAAATTCTGAATGTGAACGGAAATTAACACAGCATTCGGTTAATGTACTCTTAAAAGATTCAATCAAGTCTTATTAAAAAGGTATAAAGAAAAGAATAAAAGAGATGATAAACAATGAAAACGACGAAGTGAATGCTGAATTTATTGTCACCACTATTGTTATTGGCGTTCAATTAGAATCCTAAAAAAATGTAATACAATAGTTATAATAGGCCATACTCTACGAGAAGATAAAATTATTCAAGCCTAAATAAAAACAAATTTCTATTATTATTGCTAGAAAATGGAATAACAGCTGTTATAACATAAACAGTCAAAAATTGTTGTCAATTCCTTACTTAAACATTGCAACATATTTTCAATAATTGCTTCATTTCTATTGATATACATTTTTACTGGGTATTTTTTGAAGCGAAGCTTTTAGCGCCTCGTTTTTTGATTTGCTTAAGTGAAATCTCAAACACGATACCTTTTTGGACACCGTTTTCTTAGAATAAATGTTGCTTCTTGCTGGCGTCTATTACAAATACAAAATGTTATATTATAAATATTTCTTTGTGCATTGTGAGTATCGAACACATACCCCTTCTATAATTAGATATCCCAATGGATAATTCTACACGCTACACACCAATATTAAGTTTTAACCCTATGATGCATACTGATTCATATATGAATCGCTACGATTGGTTACAAAATTATGTTTATTAATACACATTAAAATGCATGATTATACTTATTGCATCACATTTATTATTCATTTTTTTTAACTACTGCGGTTATGCAGAAGTTTGATTAAGGAAGAAATCATAATTTTTTTACAATTTGTAACTGATCACAACTTTACTTTGAAAAGTTATGATCTCTGTAAATATTGTAACGTGACGTTACAAACATATATTACTTTCTATATTAAATTTATAATTACATTTTATTAGTTTACCCTGTATCATCTTTAAGCGTTATATTCTTAGCTTATAAAACTTACTTTAATAATATATATAAAATAACACCCTGTAAAGTTCAACATTAAATATTATTACAAAACATTCAGACAATCACCAATATATACAGACACATGCTGCATACTTATTCATGACACCATAAACTAAAATATATCGACTACAAACAATCGCACTACTGCAGCAAACAATATATACGGACACTCGCCACCTACTTCCCTCCAGGAAATGTGAGCATTCCCGGATGTTACCAGGAAACATTCCATGGAATGTAGGAAGCATTCCCCTTTGTTGCACACTCTATTGCTTTTTTTACATAGCATGTCATTAGAGGGAAACATTCCTCCCCGCTGCATTAAAAAGTCATGTGGAAACATTCCTCTCCGCTGTCCTCAATAGTGAATTGGAAGCAGTCCTCTCCCATGTTTTGAAAATCAAAGTGGAAACATTTCTTTTCCTTTTTATCAAAATGCCCGGCCAGGATATATAACCCGGATATATACAGTTGCGGTCAAAATAATAGCAGCGCCCTCATATTCATACATGTTTGGATAAATAATACTAGTCTAAGAATTTCGGATTCGGTAAGTCCATTTTCATTTCTATATGTACTTTCAATACTCGTTCCAACTCCGTACTCAGTTTCTTCCTATATTGTAAAATTTTCGAGATACAGGGTGTTTCACGTTTTTGGCAAGTGTTTAGTATTATTGATCTCGAATCTAAACTACTCACCATAAAATAAAAAATATAATTTTGTATTTGTAAAAAATTATCAGCTTTTCCATCAATGTATCAACCACTATCGTATCATGTGCTGTAGCGAAGCTAAAATTCTGAGGTTATCCAACGAAATATCAACAAATTTTGTATCTTTTGTTTTAGCGGAACTGTAACCGTTCAAATTTAAAATGTATTTTTTTTATGTAAAAATACACTTAATCAACAATATTTTTTTAAATTTTAACTTTGGACAGTAACAGCTCCACTAAAACAAAAGATAGAAAATTTGTCGATATTTTGTTGGATAATCTCAAAAATTTTTCTCCGCTACAGCACATGACACGAAAGCGATTGATATACTTATGAAAAATCAGATATTTTTTCTAAAATATAAAATATTATTTTTTATTTTATGGTGAGTAGTTTAGATTCTAGATCAATAATACTAAACACGTACCAAAACCGTAAAACACCCTGTATCTTGAAAATTTTACAATATAGGAGGAAACTGAGTACGGAGTTGGAACGAGTGTTAAAAGTACATATAGGCATAAAAATGGACATACCGGATCCGAAATTCGTAGACTAGTATTATTTATCCAAACATGTATGAATATAAGGGCGCTGCTATTATTTTGACCGCAGCTGTATATATAAACCCTGAGCGACAGTCAAGCGCGCTACCACTAGACTATCGAATTCTACAATAAGCGGCTAGAAATCAATGATATTAATATTTTCTAATTTCATTGCTTGACAATAAATAAAAGTTTCCACATGCATTTTTAGAGAAGCGATTTGGAAACAATATAAATACAAAACTACTTTTAAGCTTCAAAAAGATACGGTGGGGAATGTTTCTTTATCACTTTTAAATGGAAGCCTTCCGATTTTTCCTGGAGGGAAGCGGCTAGGAAACAAATATATTAATATTTTCTGTTGTCATTTCTTGACAATAAGTAAAAATTCCTCATGCATTCCTAAAGAAGCGGTTTGGAAACAACATAAATACAAAACTACCCTTAAGCTTCCAAAAGACACGGTGGGGAATGTTTCTTTATCAGATTTAGATGGATACCTTCCGATTTTTCCTGGAGGATACTTACTCATGACACCATAAACTAAAGCATATCGTAAATAAACAACCACACTACTGCATAAGCCACTAAACAATATATATAGAACCACGCTACTAACTTACTTATGACAAAATAACACAAAAGAATAGCGGCAACAAGTAAATAACTTTCAGGCGACCAAAACTAATTGCCCGAACGTATAATTCCTAAGTCGTTTTCAAGCCATGTTTAATAAAAGGGCGACACAAAACCAACCAAATCAGCATTCCTTTTAGGTAAGCTCAAGGAGTTAGACTCTGTTCCAGTGCGCATGACTGGAGGGAATCACTTCAGATTCGCATCCGCCAGAGTCGGCAGACTTTTAATTTTTTGGGTGTTGTACTCTGTAGCGAATAACTTCTAGTTCGCATCTACCAGAGTCGATACGTCTTTATTTTTGCGTGCTTTACTCTGAAACAAATCAGTTCTGTTTCGCATCTACCAGAGTCTGCACATCTTTATTCTTGTGTGCTTTACTCTGGAGCGAACCACCTCTGGTTTGCATCCACCAGAGTCGACACACCTCTAATTACTCTCTTTAGTTTTGGCATGGATCATATAAATAGGCCAGATCTTGGGGGTCCTCATTTGGACTCATCGATCAACATCTCTGCGAATCCTCTTGCGGTTATCTATTATTTTTTTACTTTGTTGTTGCCATCTACCTGCTTCAAATATTAATGAGCATTCCTTATTCGGTGCTCACCCTGGCGTCGCAGACCAATTACCGAACCAACGATAATCGATTACCGAAGCATCGCTTACCGATTACCGAAGCACCCCATACCGATTACCGAAAAACCGAATACCGATTACCGAAGCACCGTATACCGATAACCGATTACCAAATCACCGCATACCGAAGCATCGCATACCGATTACCGAAGCATCTCATACCGATTACCGAAGCTCCACATACTGATCACCGATTTCCGAAGCACCGCATACCGATTACCGAGCAACAAATACCGATTCTGCCACAAACCGGACCTACAACCACCGACCACCAACATTCACTCCTCCCTCAATCCAACTGCTGACACCGACGACTTTGTGCTGTTATTTATCATATTAAGAAGCAAAGCATCAATTAAGCTTAGAAATTAAATCAAAATTTAATCAACTGCGTCTTCATTTAATAAAGGTTTGAGGATCCTTTAATTGATCCTGGGTCAGCTGAAATACCTCAGCCTTCAAATAAAATCCCGTTACAAAAACTTGGAGTCTTAACATTTTACTTCAAAGCCTAATACAATAATATTCGACAGTATTTTGACAATAGGGGGTAAATATCGTAAAGGATAGAATGAGTTTAAACCATTTCGAAAAAATCTTAGCTTTCACTCACATTCTTACACTTGGTAGAGGTATTTATGTATAGTGATGATCAGAATAACTACATTTCTATATTTTTTTTTTATAATACGTACTACATGAGCGATTTGCGCTTGAAAAAGAGATTCAATAAAACATTTTTCCAAACTAAAACTATTTTTTATTTGCAATACAAAAAAGTATGCATCATAGGGATAACTGAAACTATGTTGCAGTAGATCACAATAATATATATAAAGAATTGTGTATTGGCTATTCTACATATCCCACATATTTAGCAGCATCCAAACAACAAAAGTAGCACAAAATAACAAATATGTTGCTTCTACGTATCACATGTTGTCATCAGCATCGTTAAGCAGTTGTTGTTTTTATTTTGTTAATGTGAATGCTTTTGCGTTGTTGTTGGTTGCAAAGCATGAAGGAAAAATTAACAATTGACCACAAGTGCACTGACAAGTGTGTTGACAAATGCGTTTTCAAAATGACAAAAAAAAATTACATCATTTAACCCTTTCATCCCCAATGTTGCATATATGTTTTCTAAGTTTGACCCAATGTACCTTTTTTTTTGTATACTCAAATTAACGGGGTTTAATATTTTTTGTTTATGTTTCTTTCCTTTCCCATACTGTAGTGCGTATTTATAATTTACCGCGAATAAATCAGTTGCAATTATTAAGACTTTACAAATAATATTATAAATAATGCATTTCACATGATATTGCTAAAAAATTAAGTATGTACAATGTGATGCGTGGAATTTTAAATTTGTTGATGTTGCGTATATGTTTCATTTGATACTAATATGAGTGTTTTTTTTTTTTTTCGATTTGTAGGTCATTATGACTAGTGTTACTTACTGAAGCAGATATAATTAGGTTCTAAGATTATGATTGGGATGATTCCGATCAAGATGGTGATTTGGAAGACGATGACAACGCTCTTGAAAAATTACTTGAGAACGGAATAGATGCAGAGAATGATGGCTGTGATGAAATTGATATGTTGATAAGTGCAGCAGAATGGATTGAAGAAGTACAAGGGGATAGACCTGAAGAACTACAATCACAAAAATTCAAAAAACAGAAGACAAATGCATACAAATGGCATAAAAAAGCAATGAAACATGTTGACTTAGAATGGGAAAAAAAATTGCCAGAAGTTGAAAGTTTCGTTGGAAGTCAACTGAATTTTTTATGATGTTTGGGGGATATTGTGTTTTGGTATGATCCATAGTAATAGACGTGGAAGATGTGAAATGATGACAGTAACACAGCTGAAGACAAAAGGAAGAGGCGCATATACCTATAGAGTTGAGACACTCGCGCATTTCTATAAATTTCAAATTACATGTGTACCGAATCAGAAGTGTCGCTGTTGAAACGGAAAAACTAAAAAATTTGAGAAGGTTCAGCAATTATTGCGAGCTACAACAAGTTTATGGGAGGAGTTGACTAGACGGATATGTTGCTGAAATTTTAAAGAATACATCACAAATCAAGAAAGTATTATACGCGTTTTGTATATTTTAAATTACATGCAATAACAATAGAGTTCAGCTACTACAGCTTTTTCGCACTTTCTCCGCATTAGATCGTCTTAAGAACCAGCCCAAATAACATTAAAACATCTCAATAAGGCCATTCACAGTTCGAATACGCTGGTCTGCTATTTGTTCGATCTGCTATTTGTTCGCCAATTTACGAAAACGTATTTTGCTTCGTTGTTGTTTTGCATGAAAATGCAAATACGCAGGCACGCGTAAATAAAAGCAGCCCTTGGACGTGCTCTTTGTACTTCGTATTTTTATGCTCTGTCTACAGCCGCATAATCACATACATCACAGGGTTGCACAATCTTTTTATACTACAGTCACATGGCGAGGTGCTCACAGTTTGAACAATAACAAATGCTATAAATATGATTTGTTAAAAGTACGCTCAAACCGTGAATAGCCCTAATAATATCGATAAGAGTGGTCCAAACCAATCCAAAGTGAGAAAAATTTACCCACCATAATATGGGTTGGGCTCAGGGACAACACAAGACATAACAACTAACCATGCGTTTACATAGATCTAATCATACATTAGTTTTCAATCTACTTTTGAGTTGACCTTTCGATAAGTTAACATCAAAAAAGCTACAGTTGTTAACAAAGGTACTCATGCGATGTAAAGGAGCAGTAGCCATATAATTTGTTCTACTAAAAGGTAAGTAAATTAAATTGTTAGCATTTCTACTGCTTCTACGGTTAGTGTTAAAATTTATTAGAGTTAGGAGTTCTGGTGAATCGAATACACCAGTTATGAGTTGGTGTAAATAGACGATATCTGCAGACTTCCTTCTCTCATTCAAAGATTGCATTTTTAATAGTTTTAAACGATCCTCATAAGGAGGAAGGTTTAAAGTGTCAGTTGCACTTAAGCCCCTTAGAGCAAACCGAACAAAACGTTTTTGGATTCTCTCTATACGTTCAACATGTACATTGTAACTTGGAGACCAAACTTGACTTGCATACTCTAAGTGAGGTCGCACAATTGCATAATACAGTGTTGTAGTTGTGATCATACTATTAAATTCTTTGGCCCAGCGTTTCATAAACCCGAGCATAGAAGATGCTTTTTTACAAATGTAATCAATATGAACGTTAAACGATAGCTTAGAATCCATGCATATACCCAGATCTTTGACAGCATCTACACGACTTAATGCAGTATCTTTTATCTTATACTCAAAAATTAAATTATTCCTTTTTCGCGAAAAGGTCATAGTTTGGCATTTATCTGGATTTAGAAACATATTGTATTTAGAACACCAAATTTCAAAGGATTTCAAATCAGACTGGAGCAGATCTGAATTGTCTTTAGCATCTATTGTTCTGTATATTTTCATGTCATCTGCATAGATAAGTAGATGAGAGTGTTTGATGATGTGGGTTACATCATTAATGGCTAAAATAAACAGAAGTGGACCAAGGTGGCTACCTTGAGGAACACCTGATTCAGCAATAAATTCAGCTGACAATACGCCTCGAAATCGTATTTGATAAGATCGCTCTGTCAGATACGATTGAATCCAGCTTACAAAAAATTGTGGAAAACCCATTAACTTAAGTTTAAATAGAATTAAGTTGTGTGGAAGTTTATCAAATGCTTAACTAAAATCAGTGTAAATACAGTCAACGTGGTTACCTGAATAAAATGAATTTAAGCAAAACGTTGTAAAATTGAGGAGATTAGACACAGTGGATCTGCCAGTAACAAATCCATGCTGACGAGTTGTCATGACCTTCCCACAGTGAATTTTCACACGATCATACACGAGGCGCTCAAAAAGTTTTGGAATCGACGAGAGTTTCGCGATAGGCCTGTAGTTGTTTATATCGTTCTTACAACCTTTTTTATAGATAGGACCTATAAAAGATTTTTTCCAAAAAAGTGGAAAAATACTTTCGCTAATTGATTTATTGAATAACATGGACAGTGGTTGACTTAGAACGGAACCACATCGTGTTAACACTGCGGCAGGAATTCCGTCAGGTCCAGCATTAAAATTTTCATCGATCAATCCAATATACTTTAAAATATCCTCTGAAGTAAAGGATATAGAATCCAACGAAACCCTGGGTGTAGAGTTCATATATTCAAAGTACTCTTCATCAGGATTAAAAGAGTCTGAACAAAATGGCTCTTTAAAGAGATTGGCAAATAGACCACAAATTACGACAGGATCGTCAGTAAATCCGTCAGAGGTTTTAAATGATGAAGGGAATCCATCAGATTTTTTTTTTGGTGTTTATGAAACCCCAGAATTTCTTCGGATCAGACAATATTCTCAGCTTAGTACTGTCTAAATAATTTTGATATAAGGTAGCTGAGCAATTTTCAAAGTCCAGAAACAAACGCTTATAGATTTCTAGGTCATTCAAGTCCAAGCTACAGACATATTTTTTCCATGCCCTATTCCTGCTGTTGCGAAGAATCTTTAACTCCTTTGTGTACCAGGGGTAAGCACAATTTTTCGTAAATTTGAGGCTATATGGCACGGACAGAGAAAACATAGCAAAGATTTCCATATAAAAAAAATAATTGAATCATCAAGAGTGTTATTATTAACATATTCTAAAATAATATGAAGTTTACTTTGAAGTAAATGATTCAACTTCAAAAAGTCAGCTTTTTTAAAATTGAAATCATAAACTTTATCTATTGAGTTAGACTTTACTATATTATCCCTGTCTGATGTACCATATGCTCAATGGTGGATGGTATTCATCAACAGCAGTCAAAACATGAGGGGCCCTCTCAACAATCACATTGTTACTATCTGTAGTTAAGACCAGGTCAAGAAGTCTTTCACGACTATTATAAATACAACTCACTTGTTGTAAGTCAGAACATATATTATCAACAAATATATGCTCTTGGCGAGTCTTCGAATTAGATGCACAAAAATATGTATCATCGTCAGAAGATTCCCATTTCAAGTCAGGCAGATTAAAATCACCTAACAATAAAATGTCGTCATTAACGTCAATTATGCTTATGACATATTCTATGCAATCCGCAAGGCTTGCATAAACTTCTACACTGCTCTTAGGAGGAACGTATGCATTAATAAGATATACATTAGAATTGCAATGTACAACCTTGACGCATATAAGTTCGATGTTAGCAGAGCAGGGAATAACAATAATGGAACTAACTAAGGAGTTCCTTACAGCTAATAAGACACCTCCGCCGACAGCAGAAGTAGTGTCAGCATGTCTATCTCTTCTATAAACTTCAAAACTGTTATCAAACAATTCTAAGTCAGTAATGCTTCCGTTTAATCAAGTCAGTGCGATAATATCCTCAGAGAAATTCTGAGACATTAAAAATATGTCTCGCGTCTTAGAGCGTAATCCCCTTATATTTTGATAGTAAAGGGATAACCTATTCAGTTTTTTTGGGATTGACGAGTGGCTTGAGTTGTCCCTCTAGGCTTATTCTTAGGCTGAAACTCTGTAACGAGTATATTATTAGTCCACAAATTAGAGTTTAGAACAGTTGCAAACTCTTCAGATGGAACTGTGAGAATAAAGGAAGCATGGGAAGGTTTATTACCTATTTTTTTGCATGAGCAAAATGCATTTTGACTCAACAATTTATTATGTTTGATAAAAGTCAATACATTTTCAACAGTTGTGTCGGGCTGAAGACGTGAAATAAATAAATTTTTTTTCCTCGACACTGCCCTTAAGCTTGATAGATTTCTAGGCTCAATAGGATTCAAAACTGAACTATTAGTCAAAAAAGGACTGTTAAAAGGTGACGAGGAAGTAACTGGAGTGTTCCTCTTCAAAAGCGGTGCTGAAGGCTGCTTGGCCTGAGAAGTAGATCCAGATGATTTTCGCTTCTTATTAGTTTTTTTATTTTTTCTCTTTCTATTTGAGATAATATGGTCTTCTGATGAAAGGATTGTTTGTGTCCCGGAAGAAACAGTCTATGACAAAGCAAGCGGGATATTTTGCGAAATGGAATTTTCATCATAGACACTGGTACTGGGTGCGGCCCTAACTTCACTAAAAAATGTTACAATTTCTCGAAAATTGTTGTTTAACGAGTTAAGACTTTCCCCAAAAAGCTTAATTTTTGAATAAAGTTCATCTGGGGAAAGTGCCCTACACGAAGCACAGTACCAGCGAAGACCTGATCGCAGAGATTTTAAGTCGTCAAGGCATGACTTGGAAATACCGGCACAAGATGCATGAAACATTTGCTCACATGGACCAGAGCAGCTGAACATGGGGTTCAGAATGTTTTGGCAAAGTTCGTCTAAAGAACAAGCAACGATATTTTTTGCAGAAAAATAATCCATGCTTAATTTTTAAAAAATGAGCAGATGCAAAATGTGCTTTTAGGGTTATTATATTCAGGCAGTTTGTGCACAGTTTAGTAGAAACTAAAAAACAAAAACAACACTCACTGAGCTGAAGATAAACAAATCACCGCACAAAGAAGAAACTAAAACACAGTAAGCATGCAAAAACAACAACACTGCATTAACTAAATAAGTTAAACAAAGTTAATATGCAAGAATTAACCTTATACAACTTAAATGCACAATTATTATTTAATAAAATAGTTGTATATTAATGATATTAGTAAGTATAATATAATATTTAATTAATTACGATATTGAAACTGTTTTAACACACTCACGAATATAACAAACAAAGGCTTTTACATAACACGATAAAACACAACCGATACCAACTAATATACGAGATCAACTGAAATTCAACGAGATTTGTCTTGTTACAGCTGTTGTGAATAGTTTTCTACTATATAGATGACGCATGAAATCAAAAAGCCCTGAAATAAATTCAATGGCGCTCATAGAGTTCCAGTCATGTATTGCAAATGGTTTGATTAATAAATCTAAATCAGTATAAATGCCTAAAAAAAAGAGGTCGTTCGTGAAATTTTCCAAAATTCAATTTATGTGAAAGCACTCCGAAACCAAAAGTATCGTCATCTCGAAATAAAATAACACCAGAACTGGAAAAAAACAATTGCAAGGGCGTGAACGATGCTGTTCTTATAGGACTGCTTTTCCTTCTTCCTGACAAGTTCCGACAAACATGGTGATTACTTATGCTGCAATAAAAAATTACCTGCTTTTTAAATTATCATGTTTTCATTGTTTCAGACTTTAGATTTTTTATACTTTGCTATTTGAACACTAAATAAAAATCATTAAAAAATACAAATATCAAAAAAATCACATACAACAATTAATAGCAATTAGTAGCAAACATGCAAAATTCTCTAAAATACGTTTTAGTAAACCGATTGTGTTAAAACTTTTAAAATATTTTATTTTAAGATCAAACACGTTAAAAACTCCAAATTTATAATTTTGCCACAGCTAGAAATAATTCGGAGATCAACTTAACGGAGCGTTAATTAACGCAGGCCTGGCATCGGCAATGTATCTGAACTGCTTATTTAAATTGTTTCGTATGTGTACTGTAATATTAATTTATTTGGTTTATGTCTAGATATTTCGTTCTTTTCGCGGTATCTAAAGCGTTCAAGATGCTGCCAGCCTAAGAAAGAAAACACATGATTTTTGCCGAAATTATTGTATATTCTTCCACATAGTCCCGTTTCAGCTCGATACACATATTTTAATGATTTTCTAACATTGCGTTGCCCTTTCAGTAGTAAGATTTCTTAAGATCTCGGAAATAAACTTCAGTTTCCAATTCAATCTCTTTATTCGTGGAAACTCTCCTTCCTTGAACCCACCTTATAACGTTTGGGAACAGATAATAGTTGCTGGGGAGAATATGGTGGGTAACGCAGCAGTTAGAAGTGTGACTAGTGCAATGTGGTCATGGTTTCGATCGATTTGTGAGCTGGAGCATTGTCATACACAGAGATGACTTGATCTTCGATCAATGGGACCATTTGTTTTTGATTTCGTTCTTCTATCGGTTGTTTGTCCTTTTCTCAAATATTCAATGAACAAATGCTACTTGAATCCCAAAAAACAGACGCCAACATCTTTCCGGCCGTTAGACCTCTTATGAACTCTGAAATCCAATAATTTACAATTGAATATGTCGAAGTAGATTCACCATAATATTTATCGAGCTTTTTTGAAGTGAAAACTTCTTTAGGCGCGTTGAACGATTTTGGTAGAGGGTAAATCATTCGTTTGCATCATCGTATTTTTCCAAGGAATTCGTCATTCGGCCGCAAGCTCACAAAGAAATCACTTGGCAACTCCTGAAATTAATGCATATAATCTGTTTTTTAATATATAAATACTTAAGTTAGGTTGCAATAAGATGTTTGCAACCAAAACTTATTATTAATTCAGTTTAAATTTATATATATATATGCCTTTAAAGTTTGGCAATTTCTTCAGTTATTGTATTTTTCAACATTTTTGAAAAATTTGCTTTTACTCAAACAGCTGCTATTCATGGTGAGATTTAAAAATGGATCCATCTTCTTCTTTTTCTTCTTTTTTCTGCTGGAACTTCGTTTGCAAACAAGAAAAATAATGTTTGGATTGAGTGTTTTAACATTTTAATCTTTAAGTTGTGATAAAGGCATATGTTGAACATTCAAATAATTACATGCATGCTCTTATTTTATTACATATCGTCAAACAAATTTTGACAATTTTCATACTTGTTGTATTTGTCAGTGGCTTTTTATTTTCACCACTGCGGCATTTTATATTCAGAATTATCAACTATGGCTGTGTGTCAATCAGTCGTGGTAGGAGAGAAGATATCAAGTTGAATAAAATTTGTATGTGTTGAAATAAATTTGTCTTTTTTGCTGTGTCAAATGGACGATGAAATTTTGATAATTACAAATTTTGACATTTCGGTCGTGTTTTAGCGCAAATAT
The DNA here is from genome assembly GCA_963920525.1 of Dichetophora obliterata. Lineage (NCBI taxonomy): Eukaryota > Metazoa > Arthropoda > Insecta > Diptera > Sciomyzidae > Dichetophora > Dichetophora obliterata. The sequence continues at coordinate 53,915,475 of OY986436.1, read as the reverse complement.
TTTATTTTATTTGCATTTTATCAATTTGCGACATATTCAATTCGAGAGCTTGTACCTGCAACATATGTCGTAAACTTGTAATATTGTAAACTAAAAAAACTGTTAAAAAATTAAAAAAAATTAACGAAGCAGCAGGCAAACAGAAAATATAGCATGCAAAGTGCTGTATATTTTACGCCGCCAATTTGGTTCATCCCCTCTAACGCTGCGCAACCGCTGGGATCTTGTAATTCTCTTTGCGTTGTTGTTGTAAATTTGCTAAGTAGTTATTGTTGTACAGTAAGCTTTAATTTTTTGTGGATGTTTATTTGTAGCTACAGTCAGCATATGACATCGAACTAATTTAGAAAACAGTTTATACATATGAATTAAAGAGTATATATAATATTGGTAAAAGATTATTTATAATATATATATATATATATATATATATATATATATATATATATATATATATGTGTGTGTATTTCCGATACGGTAACACTTTTACTAAAAACAAATAGATTTACCAATATTATATATATATATATATATTATTTCTATATATATATTATTTCATTATTGATTAATATAAAAAATTAAAGCTTATTTATATCAATTTATATCATAACACTTACACAATATACATGTTCACCATATCTATATTGCGTTGTGTATTAAAATTAGAATATTCTAAAATTAAGAAATATCTTATAATAACAATTACGTATTAAACCTGCAAAATAATTAATATTTTCAGTAGTAATTGAATAACTAAGGTCTGCTTATCCTAAGCATTCTATTTTTTAAAACTGTTTAGCTTAATTTTTTATGTGGATAATATATAATTTATAAGCTATAGATATTTCTTAATTTTAGAATATTCTATTTTTAATACACAACGCAATATAGATATGGTGAACATGTATATTGTGTTAGTGTTATGATATAAATTGGTATAAATAAGCTTTAATTTTTTATTTTAATCAATAATGAAATAATTTAAATAAATTACTTTAATTATATGTATTTTTGTTATGGTAACACTTTTGCTTAAAAGAAATAGTTTCAGTAATATATAAAAAATTTAATAAATTGTTATAAGCTCTTAACAAAAATAATTCTAATTTCATATGCCGACTGTAGCTACACGATTAGAATTCACAACACCTACAAAAAATTTCCGGCTAACTGCACCAACAAAAATTACCAAGGAAATCTACAAACAAGGACGCACAGAGAAGAACAAGATCAGAGCGGAACTTTTAAAACTTTTTGATTTCATCCTACATGTAGGACGGGCTGCAGTATGAGCTTTCGCACATCCTACATGTCCGTCTGACCTGTCAAATCCATCCTACATGTAGCATAGTCCGAAACCCCCTATTAGCATGAAAATTCTCATATAGCAGTAAGGCGGTCCGTGGCAGGACAACGTCTTCCATTTATATTTTATATATAGGTTTTCGCTTCGGTCGGCAGTCCTCTCACTGCTATATTTTTTTTTTTGTTTCTTTCGCGATTTTGTTACGAAAAAATTAAAGGTTAACCAAGGCACGAAATTCTTCTCCATCAATTTTTATAGCAATACCAGAAGTTGTTTTATTTTGGCATTGTTACATCACTATTCATTGACAGATCGATCTGACATTTATGGTGTGTTCATGTTAATATTGCCACCCGTCAAAAATGTCATGCATTTGATGAGTGGGGATGCTGTCACTTGGAGACTGGCAGGTTCTTGAACTCCCAGTAAATGTTTTTAATTTTTTTGCTACTTTTTAAATCCCTTTTTTGTTTATAAAACAATCTTTTTTCAATGAGTAAATCAATTTTTTCAAGGAATTGTCAAGTTTTTTTCATTAGTTTTGTGTATTTTTTGTTAACCCTTGGCCTATTGTATTTGCTGTGTAGGTTTTTAATTTTTGTATATTCTTTTCTTCCTGAATAAATATTGTTTATTTTCACTTAAAAGTGTTTAACTTTCCTTTTTTTAATTGTATTTGCTCTGAGTTGCAGCATTCCCTAAAGGTCAGCGTTTCCTTTTTCATCAATTTATTCATGCTTTTTAACTTTTACAAATTCTTTCAGTTTATATTTTTCTCTTGACATAACTGTCGTGCCACAACAAAGTTACTTCTATCCTTTATGCTAAGCTACCATGTGTTTTCTTTCACTTGAACTCTCTTATTATTATTATTATCATTCCACATCCCAACAACTGTTTTATTTCAAGTTTATTTTGGTTATTTTTAAATTTTTAGAGAAAAAGCAAGCAACATTTCTTTTTAAATAAATACGTGTCAAGTATATGATTGTATTTGTACTTTAAAAACATTCTTTTGTCTAAGCCGCAACAAAGAAATTAAAAAATTCCAAAAGATTTCGAATTAAAAAAAACGCATACCCACCCAGTGTGTTTCTGAATCTCTCGTAAGTTTTAATTCCTTTTCTTTACTTCCTGCTTAAATACTTGCTAAGCTGAAAAAGAGAAAGAAAATAAATATAATTTTCTAAGCACGAATTTGAAATCTTGTAGCTTCTGCTTTAAATTATATACTGCATTCGTTTCTGGTTTTGCGCTAGATTTTTTTTATTACTTTTATTCCCTGTGCGCTTGGCACCTTTTCTCTTCCTCCTTTATTTTCTTCTTTCTAACGTATTTCTTATTTTTCGTCATTTACTTGACTTGTGCTCTTGCTTTTGTCGCATTCATATTTTATTTCGACTATATCGGCTCTTTTTACTTTTTTCGACTAGTATTCCTTTGAGCATGCAAAGTAATTTTGTGATTCCAAATTTTCACTTAGTTCGCCGCATACTTTTAGGTGATGGTTGGTGTTGCCAGCACTTTATTTCTTAACAACGTTTTGGTTGAGCAACAGCATCAACATTAACAAAAGCAACAACTACAGAATTTAATATAAAATTCCGTATAAATCCACACCTTCGTCTAATGTTAATACCAAGGAAAGATGTTGTTGTTGTTGATTGAAATTTATTTGTGCGTGTGTATTTTTAGGCACCTGCACACATTTTCTTCCAAGTTTAGAAAATTAATCTTGTTATAAGATTGTCAGCAAATGGTGGGTAGAACAGGTTTTTCGGAATGTAGGGGGAACATTAATAAAGAAAAACATGTGTAAAATATGTCAAACCCAGACAGTTAGCGAAACTTTAAGACGCACGCTCAAAAATAATTAAAAATTGAAACATGTCACGAAGCGGTTGTACGGAGTCTTGACATTTTTACAAATGTTAATTCTGTAGCCTACTTTTAGGCAACCTGAATTACTAACAGTGGCACAGTACAAAGCAGAAACAAAAACAAAGTGCGCACAGTGACTGAAAAGAAAGCAAGCACAAAAATGCATTCATTCTTTTGAACTGATGAATTTTTGTGGATTGTGAAATTCTTTTTTGGAGGGCTTTCGAAGGATTTTAAAAGATTTTTGGTGAAATTTGTACATATTCAATTACAAGTATTTTTGCCGTTTAAATGCTATGCCAAAATAAATTATGTGAATTGTTTTCTTTGGGATGTAGGCGTGCCATTTAATTTTGTTTAAGCAAAAAGTTATAAGGGACATTTTTGTCATCCGTTGATGACTTTTCGACATATTACATCAGAAAAAGCAGAGCATTAAAGCAGCTGAAAGAAAGGTGTTTCTAACTAAAGAAACATGTATTCACTATGTTTCGCAGCATAACCACCAATAAAAAAATGGCGCGATTGAAATATCGTAAAATGTCACTTTATTGTTAGATAGTCGTTGTGGGTGGTTCTCTATCGCTAACTTGACCAATTTTTGCAGCTTCTTTTTTTACTTTACTTTACTTGTACGGCATTCTGCTCTCTGCGTTGCTTTAGCATGCTATTTATTAAATTTTTTAGGAAATTGATGGCTGCTTGCCCAAATTTCCCTTTTATAATGTGCCAATATTTGCTGTTGTTGACTTTGCTGCGTTTCGATGTATTCAATTTTTGTATTTTTTTTAAATTTTCTTGACCCCATTTGTTTTTCTAAAAAATTGTTGTTATTTTTTTATTGTGCATATATTGGTCCACTTTGTCTTCGTTTTTGGCGCGCTTTGCAGCCAAAATTAGGTATTTTTTGCTCAAAAGTATTTTAATTTATTATTTTGTTGTCTGCTTTTAGGCGCTCAAATAATGTAAATATTTGGCAAACTTACAAAACGCTCCAAACGTTAGATACTGTTGTTTTTGGCTTTAATATAAATCGCAGTATAATGTTACTTTTTAGAATCAAACAAAGCGTGGCACGAAATGATAAAAAATTGCAGACATTTCTTATGAGCTAGGGGGAGCAAAAATTTTGGTGGTAATAAAAGTATAGTCATTATATAATTACTATCTTATTTTTTTCTCTCGACTTAATTACTTCATAAATTATGTAAGTAATTAAGTTATAATAATTTATTTTTGCACACAAATTTCTTTTTAATCAATTCATAAATCCAAGAGCAGGTAAGACATTATAATGAATAATTGTATTAAAATTAAGGGTAACAATTAAGTGAAAATAATGATTTATGAATAATGTTTAATTTTTGCTAAAAAACTAATTTTATTTAAAATAAATGCAATTGAAGGAGTTTCTATTTTTGTTGCGAGTTTTCATCCAAACTTTGTCTAGTGATAGTAAACAATTTTTCTTATGCAATCTAACAAAATTTCGTTTAAAAATAGAGTTTTGTTCCATTAACTATTATAAAGTGTAACTCAGAAATGTTTATTTCACTTTCCCAAAAGTAAACAGCAAAAAAAATTTATCACAAACTTATTATGTGCAACAACTTTTCATTATAATTTTTGTTTTTTTTTTATTTGCTAAGAGCGATTCCTTTGTAAGTGGCATAATAATTTCTTCAACACTTAAAAGAATGTAACAGCAAGAGTTTTTGTTTCAAAAATTTTATTTAAATCTAATTATAAACAAACTTGTTTATGGCTTTGGTGAAAAACATCAATGCTTTTAAAGAGTCTCTTAGTTGAAAAACAACGAAGCTTAAAAAATCAATAAGCAAAAGTTTATCTAGAAGATTTTGTGTTAAAAGAGCTTTCGCTTTCCGAAGTGTGAAAAAATGGAACTGTTTAGAACTTTTTTGTAACATAACTTTAAAAGGTACTTATTAAATATCTTTCTGTTACACATTAAATTAAGAATATAAAAAAATGTGTAACCTTTAACTCATTTATGGTTTAATATGCAGGATCTTTACATACATAATAATTTAATAAAGTTTTCTAACGTGGCATCGTTAAAAAGGTATTGATCGAAAAGGCAAATCATTACACAAGAGCAATGAAGAGTGAAAAATTGCAATGAACAGTTGGCAATGTAAAATTAGCTATAAGCAACGAACATGAGCAACGAGCAATTAAATGTGTAAACAGTGAACAATGAAAAATTAATAATAAACAATGAACATTAAAAAATGCGCAATTTACACTGAACAATGAGCAATGAACATGAGCAATGAAAATGAGCAATGAACATGAGCAATGAGCAATGAGCAATGAACAACGCACAATGAACAATACAGAATGAACATAGATCAGTGAAAATCTAACACGGAACAACGAAAAATTAGCAGTATAATGAACAATAATGAGCAATGGGTGCTGGGCACTGAACCACAAACAATTAATAATGAACAATGAACAGTAAATAATGAGCAACGAACAAGTAACAGTTTACAATGAAGAATAAACATTAAACAATGAGCAATGAACACTTAACAAAGAACAATGAATAACTAATTAAACACGAGCAATTAAAAATTGGCAATGTAAAATTAGTAACTAACAACGAACATTAACAATGAACAATGAATATTGACAAATGAACAAAAAGCAATAAAAATAAACAATGAACAATGAGAAGTAAATGAGTAAAAAAACAATAAATGAATAGTGAACAATAAGCAATGATTATGATGAATGAGCATATAACAACGCAAAATGAACAGTATAGAATGCAAATTGATGAACAAAGATCAGTGAAAACCTAAAAAAAAAGCAATGTAAAATGAACAATAATGAGCAATGGATTCTAGACACTGAACAATAATAAACACCTAACAATGAACAAAGAGCAACAAAAAATAAACAATGAACAATGAGAAGTAAACAATAAACAACGAACTATTTATTACAAATGAAAAATAAATGATTATTGAACAAGGAGCAATGGACAATAATTACAGAAAAATTAACAATTCAGAATGAACAATAAGCAATAACCAATACGCAATTAACAAAAGTCAATGAAAAATGCAATGAGCTATGAACAATGAATAGAAAAAAATAACAATTTTAAAAAATAATGATAAGTGAACAATGAATGCGCAATAAACAATGAATAAGCTATGAGAATTGAGCAATGAACAAAAAACAATGAAAAATAATAAGTAATAAGCAAGAAACCATGAACAATTATGTTCATGAACAATGAGTTTAGTGGTTTTGATTGTTTTTCGGGTACCTTAAATTGATAAATACTATTATTTAATTCTATGTTGCTTATTTATATAGAATCAAGTATACTTAAATACGCGTTTATGTATATTCAATTTTTAAATTCCGCTGAAAAGCCAATTAATGTGCTTAGTGGAAAATCCTAATTGCCAATAGGGGGTATGTTTTAGTACGTAGGTGCATTCTGTCTGTCCCGGCTGATTCGGGCAGATTTTAGAATGTCAATCGTGCTTGCGTATAGGTCGGGTATACGTATCTTGGGAAGATTTCATACCTCCGGGCGAATCCAAAAAAAAAAAAAAAAAAAATTATCAATAAGCAATTAACAACTAAGTAAATTAAAAATAAGCAATGAATGGGTAGTAAACACTGAAAAATTTACAAATAACAATGAACAATAAAAAGAGAATAATAAAATAAGGAATAAATAGTAAACAATGACCAATGAAAAAAAATAGTCAATAAAAAATAAATTATTAGCAATAAACTATTAACAATTCACAATGAGCAGTGAAAATAAAATAATAAAATAATGAATGCATAAACAATGAACAAGTAACAATAAGCAAATCAAAATGAACAATACGGAATGAATAATAAGCAATGAATTATACAGATTTAAGAATTAAAAATGTAATAAGCAATGAGCGATGAATAGAGAATAAAAAAAAATAATTAATGAATAGTGAACAATAAAATAATATTAAGAAAATTCAAAATTAGCGATTTCAGCCCTAGAAAGGACTTTGACCGAGCTTCTATTGATGAATTGTACTATGCGTGTTATTAAATGTTTGAACACAAATGATCGAGAACTGAACCTGCGAGTTTTATACCGACTCCAAACAGCTTATGTTCTCAAAAAGCTTTACATTGCAGTTTTTACTCTCCGAGGTTTGCCATTGTCTGCAGAGAGGTGGTGGCCGAACAAAAATATTAGTTCAAACACATTTTGTCTCACCTAGAAAATTAATTCGGACTACTGCGGTTTCTAAGCTAAAGGACGCGACGCACTTTACACACTAGGCTACGGCCGCCACTGAAAAATTAACAAAGAAGCAACGAACAATAAAGAATGAACATTAAGCAATAAACAATGAAAAATGAACAATGAAAAACAAACAATGAGAAATAAATAATAAAGTAATAAATTAATAATGAACAATGATCAAACAGTGAACAAATAACAATGAACAATTATAGTCAACATAAGTGAATAGTCAACATTTAGACATGAATAATTAAAAATTAAGAATGAATAACAAATAATGAACAATGAAAATTTGCAATTAAAAAATAGTAATGAAAAATGAATAATAAAATAATAATTAAAGAGTGAAAAATGAACAATTGGCAATGAACAGTGAACAGTAAACAATGGACAATAAAAAGTGAATAATGTACACTGAACAATGAAAAATAAACAATAAACACTGACATTTACAATGAATTTTTATTACAATTAAATTTTTTATTCTTATTTTATTTTGTTCTTCAAATAACTAAGAAAGTATTCCATAATCACATTGTCTTCATAATCTTGAACAATATGATGAATGAGAAATAAATTTTATATGCAATTATTTTTATCGTTATTATGCTTATCTCTTCTTATTGTCATTTTGAGCTTCAATAAATGAAGCACACCATTCAAGAAAAACCATTAAAGAAAACCATTAAAAACACATAAAAGGAGTACTATCAAGAAAATAAAACCAAAAAAGAATGATATGACAGTGTACTCTAATGTCAAAGGATAATAATAACACACATAATCTTAAGCAAACATAAACATACACACTGGCATACACATTCTTTAATAATGCACTCCTTAAGCCCACACACACTTGCACAATAACACAAACATTATTCGATAACAAATGATGGTGTTTATTTCACGCATGAGCTCAAAGTCGTTGTTGCCTCTGCCACAAAAGCATTTTTAACGAATTTCAGCAACGCAACCAAAACAATAGCAAAAAATGCAGAGACAAACTGCATCGATTGTTTTTTTTTTCAAAAAGGATACAAAAATATTATTAAAGAAAAAACAAATGTGTGTGTGTGTGTTTATATAGATCGGTATGTGTGACAGTCTGTGTGAGTTTCTGCTCCAAATCATTAAAATTTATATTCAACTGCAATTTGTAACCAATAACACAGACAGCAAGACAGTAAAAGACAGTCATGAAGACAGACAGTTAGACAGGCAGACAGACAGACAGACATGCGAAACGCTTACAATGATAACAACTCGAGAGAACATAAAGAGCTTACAAGTGCATAGCATGCAGGATTGTAATGTAAAATGTATGTCTGTTCGTGTGTGTTTGCTGTGTGTTCACATACACTAGCCAGCGTTGCCGTTTTGTGCAAATTTTACCAGAACTGGTCAATTTTTGATATGAAATTTTATTCTATTTAGGTAAACTATTGCAGCGTCGACTAAAATAAAAATATTTTTGTATGAAAATCTTTCCTTAATCTACTTAAATGGAAACACTGTCAATTCATGTAAAGTTGTAAGTCTTGAGGAAATATAAATATATTTTACCAAAGTAATTCCTTAACAAAACATTTTTCTTTAATCGAAAATAAACCAAATATTTAATTACAGAGAAGTAAGTTATCCAATTTGAAAAAAATATCATTCCAGAAAATATATTCGAAAATTGTATACATAAATTTTTAGCTAAAATCGGTTCGATTCTAAAAGCCAAAATTTATATTTTTCAAACTAGACTTCAAGTTCCTTTTTCGGATTGAACCATCACAAAAACATAAATTAGCAAAACTTCCAATTATTTCATTAAAATAAACACTGTAACTATTAGTCTCAATTAAAAAATATAAAGTCATATGATACATTTATAAATTGTGCAATTATAATTTTTTAGTGATAGTGTTTTGTAAATTAAAATATATCATATTTAGTCATTAGGCCAAAGAAAATGTTTAGTGTTTAAAATTTCATAGCCAGAAACATTTAAAAAAATTATTCTGTTTTTTCAGTAGACTATGTTCTTTTTCTTTTGTTTTATACAATTTGTAGTTTTTCCAGCAAAATTATGTTTTTATTTGTTAGTTTGCTTTAACTTAAAATTTTATTTGCTATACAAAATTAATAAACTGTTCATTATAGTTATAAATACTATGTTCTTTTTATGGTTTTTGTTATATTTTGTCTAAGACATCATAAAAAAATAAAACCGTCATAAATACAATAAATTATTGATATCATGCAAAATCAAGGTAATACATCTCATACAATATAAATGTATAAAATAATTACATTTTGTGTTCATTGCTTACTTAAAAACATTTTGTTTGAATAAATAAAGAAAAAAAAATTTGGTTTTGGTTTGATAATATTTGGTAAATTTTTTTTCGTAAATATGATATTTTTTTCTGAAAACCTTTTGTTAGAAAAAAATTTAAGCTGTGGCAACCCTGACGAAAAACACATTTTATGTTTGTACGTAAGCGTGGCAGTATCAAGAACAGCGATTATTTTTTTAATTCAGTTTAAATGACATTTTATTAGATTACATATTATACGATTATGTTATTGAGAGCAGCAAAAAGCATGGCAGCATTTATTGCTGTTCAACTGTTCAACTGTTTATGTTGTGAGATTAGCAGATAAGGACGAAAGTTTGTATTTTAAACAAGATATGTATCCTATTTAAACAAGCAGTTCCTTAACAAGAGGAAAATTTACATGTAGATTTCGAAAAGTACTTAAAAATGTCTTCGGTTATTTTTTTGGTCATAAATTAACAATGCGGAAATTATAAGCAAAATAAATTTTTTTTCAAATTAAGCATATAATTAAAATTCGATTCTTAGATTTTGAGGAATTCTGACATTACTTATATTATATCTGACATTAATTATAATGGTTAATGTTAATGTTAATGTTAATGATAATATTAATATAAATGTTAATGTTAATGTTAATGGTAATGTTAATACTATTACTTATGCTGCGGCTTATGCTAATCATAACCCTAATCCAAGTTCTTATGCTTGTGTTTGTAATGTTAATGGTGAAAACTTCTCATTTTGAGAAATACAATACTTTTGATAAATTTTTAAACTAGATATATTCAGAAAAAACAAGGTTTTTTATATTTTTTCTGTTACTAGCGGAAAATGAAAGAGAAACGAAAATAATCTTTTGGCATCACAGATGACTAAGACTCAATCGAAAATTTTTAAAACGAGAAAATTGTGTTAAATTGTGCACCAACATGTTTGTATGTCATTATTATAAAATAATTTTGTAAGTATAATTTTTGTATTATGTTAGTCTGATGGGTAAGAACATTGGCTGTTATCAAGTGCTCCTGAAAAAACCCAAAAGATATTTGCCAAAAGCGGCAGAATGCCTATCAATGCTTTCTACATTGGATGATGAAAAAAAACTCCAGGTCTACAACTGAGCACTAACCTTTACAATAGAGCATCCAATTGGTGGTTCTACTAAGCCTCAAGCTCATTTAACTCAACGATTTGCACACAGCTTATGTTGTTTTTCTAAAATTCCCTTTTCTAAAAATTTTGATATCTCATGTGTTTTTCATATTTTGCAGTAGCTTGAATTGAGTCTAAGAATTGCAATTTTCGGATTGTATTATTACTATATTATTCTAATTGTATTGATCTTCTTTATAAAAGTACACCACTACGTATGAGTAACTTAATTTTTTTCCGTTTACATAAATAACTTGTCAGATAACAGGTAGGTTTGTATTTTCTTCATATATATAAACGCTCCTCCACTAAATGCTTTAAATAAAATGAGGCCAAACAATAAAATCCTGCTACATAAATAACACCACACCGCAGCAGCAGTACTGAAACAAGCAGAGAAATTCAATTACTTATCAACAAATTGTTCTTGGCTAATATTGACACAAACGCCCAACCACTATTGTGCTGCTTTTAAAGTGAGCTAAATAAAAAACTCATCTACTAACTCAAAACCACGACAAGCCACATTCTGTCGCTGCAGCTCTCTCTCCCGTAGGATTTGCTAAAAGAAACAAATTTGTTGAAAGTCTCACGGAATGTTGATGAAACAAACTAGGGAATACTACTAAAATAAAAGATATTGACACTGACAGCTGCAGTGCAAAAAACAAAATAATCAAAACAGAGTAAAAAAAAATTACAAAGCACAAGCGCGAACATATACAAAAGCAAGCTGAAGAAAGGTTAAAAAAAACCAAACCAAAAGAAAATAAATTGAACAATGCAATGAAAAATGGCTTAAATCATATTATTTGGCAGTTTGCTGCAGCTAAACAGCAAATGTTGAAAAACAGAAAATGTAGGAAATTCGCTCTACCAAGTGAAAACGCTTTGAGCTTTGAGTGGCTCCCATCTATTTGTTGATTTGCGCAACCGATTTGTAGCAAAAACGTGTTGATTGTGCAACGATTAGCAAGGATTTCTTAAGGCGAGAAACAAAGAAAAACAAAAGAAGAGATTTTGTTGAAGCAAAATAATACACAGTTGAAGAGGCAAGATGGTCGAAGCGATATCATGGCGCTAAAACAACAAGTTAAATTTTAAATATGTGTGCTATTCTATAATACTTTGCATATTTAGCCGCTGAGTTTTCTGTGAAAAGTTTTGTAAGCACGCCTACGAAACTCAAAATATAGGTGTATTTTAATATCTAACATCATAGTCATATTGTGAAATTGCATTCATAAAGTTTGCTAAAACATGTACAAAAAATAAATTCTCAAAACGTACGCTTTCCCTCTTAACCCAGTTTGTACCACTGTTGCATTTTCGCAACACAAACTTTGATGAACATTAAAAAATAACTTAAATTCTGAGAGCTATAAATGATACACCAAATTATTTGGAGTTTTCTTCTTAAGCTTTTTTTACGTTTAAATACGACTAAAAAAGGACTCTTGCAAAAATGATCCTAAAATAGAGAATTGAACAAAGCTTTTTTTTTGTTATTAACAAATTTGGTTTGGGAAAGAAGCATCGCAAAAAATGTTTTTGAAATTCGTATTCGAAAAATCAATAACACTTCTTCAACGAAAACGCATTACTGGCTAATTGAATGCAAATCAGTTGTTCTAGTGAGCCATGAAATGCATAGCAACAAAATTGAGCATTTTCTCGATCTCTAGGTTTTTATTCGAGAAATTGTTAATTAAAAAAATTTAATGGAAACTAAAATATTTGCTTTTAAGGTTTTTATTCAAATTATTTTCAGTGGTTTTGAAGAATACATAAGATAATATTGTTTCTATAAGAAAAAAGTAAAATTATTTCTATATATGTGATTTGTAAATCCGCGACCATAAAAAAATTTTTTTTTGTATATTCACAATGATTTCCTACTTTGGAAGGCACAACTGCACAAGATTTTTTTCCATGGTAAGCCTAGTTCATTTGCTGCCACAAAACCGTTGGCTTGGGAGCATTTTTTGTCTTGCAATTATTCGAATCAGTTACAAGTCCAGAAAATCATGCGTTTACGTAAACCATATACGTATAATGCTACAATTTTTTTCTCGTCGTACTATTTGTTTTGCTTACTCAGTGAACAAAATTTTCGCGCAACGGGGACAGTATGATCAAACCGGCAAGTGGTATCTTTACAACAGGCCTTTCTTTACAGATTATTCGTTACGCGCTGGCAAGACAATTCAGAAGTCATCGTTACTTCAAACTTCATTCTGAAAGCCGGAGCATATCAATGACTACAACAAAAAGGGGTGGTGCATATCTACATGATAACACTAAATTTAACTAGCGTGCTGTAGTTCGTGGTAAGAAGTAGTAGTGACTTTTCTGGACAAATTGATTTCAAAGGTCAAATTGCTGCGCAATTACTTTTATTTCAAGGTCAGGGCATTGAAGGAAAGCAGTAAGGGAACTAGAATTTGTAAGAAATTAAATCATCAACGTGCAGATGGTCGAGTACACGTGATTTGGAAAACTCCATACGATAAAAGAAAAAATAAGCTGAGTGCAACTCCCATATATCAGTTCAAAAAATGTAATATTGCTCTGCAAAAAGTGATTTGCATCGTATGATCCATCGTTGCATTTTCAAAACAGTCATCCACGGTCACCATTACTTTTTTTATGTGACCAGAAAGTGCTAAATTCTAACAAACAAAACTTCCAAGCGATATCTAAACGAAATCGGGTAGTGGTACAAAATGTGATAAGATTGGTAATATTTTAGGTATTAGTCACGTAACATACTGGCTGGTGCAACATTATATTCTGTAGTCACAAACTTATCGACAACTCAATGCATAACATTGATTAAGTATTAATCACGAGAGAACTTGTGAAATATAATTCTTTCCGCGAGTAGATATGCTCGCCAAAGTTCAACTTCTGATTGATGTATCTTTTAATCGGTAGCACGCTCGACTATTCCGTTTATGAGAAATCTTTCTATGAGTTATAAAAATTTTATAAAGTTTTATATTTTTAAAAGTTATTAAGAGTTATTAAAAGTTAAGAAAACTTGGATAACAAAAACAATCCAGAAGCCTGCAAACAATATTTTATCATAAATTTTGCCTTCGAGTTTATGAAAAAAGAAGAACATGTACAAACAAAAACAACATAACCAGTGCAAGATGTTGAAAAAAAAGCATGTGCAAAGGCAAAAGCAATCACATTGGTTGTTCATCGAATTAGCCATAGCGCATATACGACAACAAACGCATACACAAATAACAAAAAAATTTATTTGCTGTAGTTGCTGACGCTGATGGTTCCGTTACTTGCGTCCGCTGTAAAAAGAATTGTTTTTGCACATTAAAATATTTTGTTATTTTCATGCATTGAAATTCAGTATGCTTATAATTAACTGGCATTTGTTTGATTAGTTGACAATCAACATTCGTAGTGATCCACATTTGGATGTTGAAACAAATGCTGCTAATATAAAGGTTTTGTATCTTTGCACAGAAACCATAATCGCATCGGTCGACTAAAGACAGAACTGAGTTATGGAAGTAGCTTTGTCCCACGCACATTGCTCTATATACTCTTGCACAGTATCAATAGCATCCAGCGTTCTACTCGCAATGTTATGACTTTGATACCAAAGAATCTTTCATAACCTTATATTGAAATAAAAAACTTTAAAACAAGATTTTTAATACATATATAGTGGTTTTAAGTTTCTTTCGCTTTTCATCGTTGTTATGTAAATCTGCAATCTAAGTGTTTTACAAACATTTTTTATTTATTAGTAAATAAAATTTAAATCGACCCTTGTCTGGCCGCTGTTGGGTAAAAAAGTCATATAAGCAATTCTTCCTTAATCATTGTACAGCCGTTGCTTGGCCGATATAACTTTAAATAGACATTGTTCAACCCTTGTTCAGCCGCTGTTCAGACTAAGTAAAAAATGTTGTGTTCACTCAGTCAGCATAAATCAATGTGTTTTTAATATTGCAAGAATTGATAATTGAAACACAAAATGACTTCTGGCCACTTTTCTTAAAGAGGCAGCTTCTGTGTGCGACTGAGTAAAGTTAATATTTTTTTTTTTAAATCTAATATTTATAAGGACCTTATATTAAAATAGGTCTTTAATATTTTGTAAAGCACTCGTTGTCTCATTAGAGAAAGTTGGTATAGCATTATGTTATAGAACCAAAGTACAAAAAATTTGCTTTTGAATTCAGGTGGACTATTATATCATTGTTACTTGTATAAATCATTTAAATACAATTTAAGTTCTAAGTTATATTTTATAAAAGACTTCTGAAATAAATAAAAAATAATTAGTTATCTCTAAATGTTTTGATTTTAAAATTAAAAGAGTCTTAATAACAAAAGTTAATTTCACATGCATTAGACAAAATTCAAATATGAATCATTTGTCATAAAACTCCTTTACACTTTTTAAATAAATCAATATTGGCTATTCTAAAATGAAGCGAATGGCACATGAAGCGATTTCGAGATATCGATCGATTTTTGAGACACATAATAATTCAATTAAAAATTGACAAACTCTATCGGCTTTTCTGAGTTTAAATGAACATAGTAACATGCTTTTGTTCTAAAGAATCGTCGCACTGTAAGATTTAACTGGGGTTTAATCTTGAAATTAAATAAAAAAAACGAGGTTGTCGGAACGACAAATCGCCAAACCAAATTTTTGAATTAATGAGAGCCGTGCACTTTATTGAAATCTATTTAACAAGAGAAGACTCAAGCCTGTAGAACTAATGCACCAAATTTAGTAACCGTGCATTCCAAGTTTTCTTAACTTTTAATAACTTTTAAAAACTTTTAAAAATATAAAACTTTATAAAATTTTTATAACTCATAGAAAGATTTCTCATAAACGGAATAGTCGAGCGTGCTACCGATTAAAAGATACATCAATCAGAAGTTGAACTTTGGCGAGCAAATCTACTCGCGGAAAGAATTATATTTCACATGTTCTCTCGTGATTAATAATTAATCAATGTTATGCATTGAGTTGTCGATAAGTTTGTGACTACAGAATATAATGTTGCACCAGCCAGTTGTTTACGTGACTAATACCTAAAATTTTACCAATCTTAACCCATTTTGTACCACTACCCGATTTCGTTTAGATATCGCTTGGAAGTTTTGTGTGTTAGAATTTAGCACTTTCTGGTCACATAAAAAAAAAGTAATGGTGACCGTGGATGACGGTTTGAAAATGCAACGATGGCTCATACGATGCAAATCACTTTTTGCAGAGCAATATTACATTTTTTGAACTGATATATGGGAGTTGCACTCAGCTTATTTTTTCTTTTATCGTATGGAGTTTTCCAAATCACGTGTACTCGACCATCTGCACGTTGATGATTTAATTTCTTACAATTTCTAATTCCCTTACTGCTTTCCTTCAATGGCTTGATCTTGAAATAAAAGTAATTGCGCAGCAATTTGACCTTTGAAATCATTTGTTCAGAAAAGCCACTACTACTTCTTACCACGAACCACAGCACGCTAGTTAAATTTAGTGTTATCATGTAGATATGCACCACCCCTTTTTGTTGTAGTCATTGATACGCTCCGGCTTTCAGAATGAAGTTTGAAATAACGATGACTTCTGAATTTTCTTGCAAGTACCACTTGCCGGTTTGATCATACTGTCCCCGTTGCGCGAAAATTTTGTTCACTGAGTAAGCAAAACAAATAGTACGACGAGAAAAAAATTGTAGCATTATACGTTTATGGTTTACGTAAACGCATGATTTTCTGGACTTGTAACTGATTCCAATAATTGCAAGACAAAAAATGCTCCCAAGAGAACGGTTTTGTTGCAGCAAATGAACTAGCCGAAAGTACTGTGATACTCAACATATTTTGAATGCAGTACGCACTCCTCGATCGAAGGGTCAAGTAAAGCGCTTCAATAAAACGCTTCTTTCAATGCTGTTGACAACAAGTACCAAAGATAAAGAATGGAACAAAGGTCTATGAAATCTTCAATGGACTTTAAATTCGATGAGTAACAAAACTACAAAACGAACTCCTTTTTGCATTCAAGCCTCGTGATATTCTTAAAAATAAATTGATTATAGCGTTGCACAGTGGCTTTGAAACTAATGAAGATTTACAACAGATTTGAGAAGTCACAGCTACTAAAATAAACGATCAGCGAGCGAAGACGAAAATTCGATTTGACAAGAAGCATATAAAACCTACTTTGTATTAAATTGGCAATCTAGTTCTGGTTGAAAATGAGTTGGCATCTCGAAAGCTTCAGCCAAGATTCAAGGAACCCTTCATAATAACACGGGTGTTAGGAAAATATCGTTTTGTAATAGAAGATCTTCGTGGATCTCAACGCAAGCAAAGTCACTATTCTTCTGTATTTGCTTCGGACAAGATGAAGTCTTGTTGTGTGCTTCCTATAATGAACGATGACGATTTAGATGTGAAAAACGAAGACAGTTAAGATCAACAACCCTAATGCAAATTCATTCACATTTTGGAAGCGAGGTCGTTCCGATTTGTCATGAATGGTCGAATTGAAAGACACACTTTTGTTTAAGGTTCTTGTTTGAAAATATATTATTCAAACTTGAAATAAAAGTTTGGAAGAGAAAACTGATATTCATTTTTAAGTTAAGTTTTACTTGAACCTTTGATGAAGAACTTTAATAAATTAATTTTAAATAATTTTTGTTAGAAAACGAAACGATTACTTATATTTAATCTTTTATCAGTAGTTTTTGATACGGAGAAGTCAGAAGTGACAGTTAAATTGTCATACTATAATTTGGTTAGTATGTATAATTTAGTTAGTTTAAATAGTCAAATTTAGATTTATCGAACGTAACCTTTAAAAATACTCTTAATTACCATGAATAACAATGAAGGCCAAGTGCCGAACAAACACTACAACAATTATGCTTCTCCATCAACTTCAACAATAAAAAAACTTTTTTCAAAAAAGGCTGTTTTGGCAGCATGCTATTTATACTATACTTTTTTTACTATAAAAGTACTATTTTATATACATCATACTTTTTACTAACGGCTAACTAAATAGTTTGAATAAGAAGTTTTGTATTCTTTTTAAATTTTTTAAGACATCATTTTATGTTTTTTGTATTGCTTAACTTATTTACGTGTATACTTGTATGTTTATAATAAAGTGAAGTATTATTTAATTAAAAAAACCATAATACCATAATCGTTATTTTTGTATATAATTTTTTTCGGTCTGATTTAATCAAGTGATATATGTCTTGTCATTCATAAAATTTCCTCTAAAAATATAAAATGGGATTTCAGAATTCGACTTTTTCTTCCAGTTGAATTCTTTTCCTTGTATTCTTCTTTGTACATTACAACTGTAACTTTTGTTTGCATTAGTAATTATGATTTCGTCTTAGTGATTTCCGATAAATTTTTTAGTGTTTTTGAATATATTGAGTATGAATAAGGATAAAGTTTTGATTTTTATTTAAAAAAAAAAAAATAGCTATGCAGTGGTTTTTTTTTCCAAAACGCAGAAATTAAGAAAAAGAGTTATGAACGTTTTAAACTGTCCCTGCTTTTAATACAGCTTAAAGCAATTATTTTAAAATTTTATCATTTCGAGATCCCGAAATTTTTCGGGCCCATCAAAAAACATAAAATATCATTGCTCGTGTACAGAAAAACGTGACTCGACTCGACATATTTTTCAGTACGAAAATTGTTCGTGAAGAGACTCGAAAAATTTTATCCTCAATATCAAATCGACGCCTAAAATTTTTCACTAAAAACCAATAAAAAAGGTTTTAAAATTTTTATAAGCTTTGCAAGCTTTGCAAAATCTATGTCAGCTTTGCAAAAGCTGTGTGAGCTTTTCTTTATCTTCTATTGTAGTACCATATGGAACCGCTGGGTACAACTGTATATTTTATGGTAACGGATAAGAAAAATCTTTGAATTGTTTGCACTAATAGTAAAAAAATATCAAAAAAGATTATTTTGGAAAAATTTATGCTTTTTTCTGATTCTAAATACATATATATCAATGAGAAAAAATTTGCGTACATATGGAAAAAATAATTTCTCATTTCCATATTTGTAAAAACAGAGAAAAATTTATGCAATAGAGACACAAAAGTTAGTAAATCTTAAAAAACAATGTTTTAAGAAGTAATTGACGTCTCTAGTACAACGAAACAACATTCTCTGCTTAAAACCTAAATAAACTTTACGAGTATATTTTTAGGCTCCATATAGAGCCGCAGCCATAATTCGGGTTAATACATCTTCTCCATATACATGGAACTAGTGCCTAATACTTTTTGCGATTTTTTTGCTGATATCTGAAATTTAATTCACAAGTGAAAGAATAATGTTGAAGTAAATGTTAATGTTACTCATATATCTTCTGATAACTACCACAAAAACAGAATGAGTTGCTCTTTATTTCAATTTGTATGCCTGTAGCTTAATAATTTTAAATGCAAATAGTCTGTAAGTTTAACTTCGAAGTATATTTCAGAAAAAGATTGTAACGTAAAACTTTAAAGCCAGCCAAGCATTTCGAAGCTTAGCAATAAATCAGAAGCGTTCCGCCAAATGATATAATAATATATTTGTGCTTAATAAGATTTCAGTGTATGCACGTGCTTGTGTATGGATTCTTCGGATATGCGTTGAATTAAGCTGCATGGTTTCGCCCATCAGCAACACGTTTCTGCACAAGGCACAAAACTTTGACCAAAAAATTTAATAAAATTTTTACATTAAAATTTTTAAGTACTTAGTTTCTTGCGCTACAGCAAGCTTTCACCGTCCCAAGCACATGCACACATGACGTGGCCATTAATAAAAACGTTTTCAATTTGCGGTTATTTAAACACACATACTTATCAAACACTAACACACACACACACTCACGCTCGCATGAACACAAGTTAACTGACCAAAATTGAAAATTGCGCTAAATTATTTAAGAACATCCTTCCGCTGGAAAAAAAAAAACTTTTCTGCCGCAGCCGTGTATTCAGTGTCCTACGGGTCAGTAGCAACAGCAACATTTAACTTTTTGGTGCATACTTTCCTTGTTTTTTTTTTTTTGCTTTTGCTTATGCTTTTATTTTTAGTTGTTTTTGCTTTTAATGAAATTGAAATTTCATAAGGTTTGGCGTAAATAGAGCAACCACGAAAGATGCGGCATAAATAATTCAAATTTTAATTTAATATAAATTAATTGCTTGATCCTAACAGCTTTTTTTGAAGGGGGGGGAGGGGTGAAACATCAGCTTGGTTGCGGTTGCCTGGCTATCCCAAAAATATGGAAGCATTTGGCTTAAGATTTTTTTGGATTAAAGAGACTTGCTTTTAATTTGCTCGGAAATGCCTCTTTCAATCGGTTGGGCGAACAAAATTTGGTAAGTTTTGGATGACTGAGTTGAATAGTAGCAAGTTACTATTATTTTTCTCAAAAAATGTTTAGAAAAATGTGCTGCTAAGTGTTTTTATTTAATGGAAATACAGCTACCAATATAAAATTAAGACTTTATTGCTTCTTGCGAAAACATTTCCTAAATCATTATTGTATAGCAACCAAGAAACAAAATTTTAATAACATTCACTTAAAATCCATGCAAACCAATTATCGAGGCTTAGTGAAAACAAGAAGATTAAAAATATCAAAACATAAAAAAAAACAATTCCATTAAACTTTTCTTTCATCTTTTACTTTCTTTAATATTAATTAAAATTGTTTGTATTAACTGTGAAATTTCTGTATAAAGGAAGCAGTAAACAAACTTCTGAAGTAAACTTTTTTGAATCCTTTATGAATATCAAAACAAAGCTGACACAAAACTTTTTTTCAAACGAAAAATAAATTAAAAATACAGAGTAACGAGTTATTCAAATTTTATTTTAAAAATACAAGTTAACATTTTTCTTGAATATCTCATACTCTTAAAATGGTTCTAGAAATAATAAATCAAGATACATGTGCGAAAGTCGCTTTGAGTTTAAGGATTGCAAACATTTTAAAATTAGGGGTGTCCAAAGTCGCCCGTACAGGCGTTTTGCCGAAGCAAGCAGCACGGGCGACAGCATAAGCTGGATGCATTCGCGTGTAAATGGAACGAGGGACATGTACGAAGAGAATGAAAAAGAGCGTAGGAACAAGCGCCATTTAAATCGTGATCAGTGTTGCTAGAAAAATGTGGAGCCTGTAGCGAAAATTGCTAACAAAAATAGCTCAAAATAGCTAACAATTTGTTTAAAGCTAAAAATAGAAAATGGTTTAAAAAAACAACACTGCTATATCTAATCAATTTATCAGATTAATCAGTTGATCAATCATATTGATTGATGTGTAAATGCAATGTATTGCTGCATAAACAATTATTAAAAACTACCTTTATTCAATTTTACATACACAAAATTAAAGAAAATTGATAAAATTGTATGTATATTAAATTGAATAAAGGTATCTTCGATAATTTTTTTTTTTAAATTTTCAAATAAAGTTTAATATTGCCCTTTATTAACAAAAAAGTAGTAGCTTAAAATAGCTAAGCTCTTAAAGAAAAAAGCTAAAAAAGGAGCTAAGAGCTAAAATACAATTTTAGAAAAAATAAACTGAATCTAGCTATAAAATAGCTGAACTGGTACCACTGATGGTGAGTGTGAAAGTCTGCTTTACGAAAATCATAATTGAGCTCATTAATGTATTCAGGGCTACCACATTTTTATTATTAAATACTTTATAAATTTTAGCTAAATATCTTATAAAAGTTATAAAAATATCTTTTAACCAAATTGAATTTAATAATATTGTGGTTTTAAAATTATATTTTAACAACTTTAACATTCTTAATTTACTTCAAGTAAAACCACGATTTCACAATCAATTTTTTTCCACAAGAAAAGTTAGCTCACCTTTAGATAGTAGGTAGTATTTATATATGTATATATAGAAATTAATTGTGAAAACGCGTCTTTAAAAATTATATTGTTTGTTTTTAATTTAAATAAAACCACATTTTTGTATTGCTTTATTATATGATAATTTAAATAGTTCTCATATGAGCTACTCAGTGTAATAGTGGCCAAAGGCACAAAATATAAATCAAGTTAGCAAAATTGTTTCGCTTTCTTTTCGTACTTTGTAAATTGTCAATAACTGAATTGTCAATAACTGAAAAGCAGTTGACAATTTTTATCAAAATTTTTTATTTTCGAGCTTCAAATTTTAATCAAAAAAATTACAACAAACAGATACAAATATTCAATTCAATGCGATTCCAAAAAAACTAATTTTTGACTGAACGCTTTTACTGAATTGTTCATTTCATAAATTAAATTTTTTTTCACATTAAGGCAAAGTTTAAAGAATAAGTTTTCTACAATTTTAAATCATAATATTATAAATAACAGTATGATATTATGTTTGATAGAAGTAGTATTTATATATAGAATTTAAATTATAGTTTTTATTCTCAAAAAATAGTGGCATGGTAACCCTACTATGAGCATCTTATAAGGGTTTAGCAGTTTATAAGGGAAATTGAATTATAAGGGAAAAAATGTGTAGTTTTTTTTTGCCGTTTTACGTCAAAATTAAAAATCAAAATTTGCCTGATATTCTATAATGTGAGAGTTTTTAATGGTACCTGCGAAAAAAGTTATACACTTTGGTCAATATTAGATACATAACTGATATTTTAGCATATATTTTATCATTAAACGTTCAATATTAAATGCTGTACGTTTACCCAAAAGTTTAAACAAAAACAAACAAACAAATTTGTGAAAAACCGCGCTGTAAGACGTAATTAAACATCAAAGACACATCGTTTTTTTGTAGCTATGTCAAATAAGAATGGCTTTGTTCCAAGTCGCTCGACGGTAACAAACCTTGCTTGCTTTTCGGAATATTGCATTTCAGCTTTTGTCTCAGGCTGTCAAGTCGATACAGCTTACACAGATTTTTCTAAAGTGTTCGACAAAGTTTCTCATTTTTTAATGATTAGTAAATTTTCTAAACTCGGTCTCTATTCTAAAGTTCTAAAATGGTTAAGCTCTTATCTGATTAACAGAAAAAGTTTTTTAAAAATTAAAATTTTCAGCTCTCTTGCGTTTATAGCGACATCAGGTGTGCCGCAAGGCAGTATTTTGGGGCTACTATTCATCAATGATGTAACAAATGTTGTCTTGCACTCTAAATTTTTACTTTGTGCATATGATCTCAAATTTTTTCTAAAAATTAATAATATATCGGATTCATTTCTACTGCAGTCTGACATTAATGCTGTTTATAATTGGTGCGTAAAAAACCGACTTTGTCTTAAATAAGATAAATGTGATAAAATGTTAGATAAATGTGTTTATGCCACTTACTCTAAGTCAAATAGCCTCAGACCCACTTTTTATGCATTGTCTTACCTTCCGCGTAATGTTCGATGCTAAATTTTCTTTGTAGGCCACTTGGATTACATTATTCCCAAAGCCTATGCATTATTAGCCTTTCTTCGGCGAAAGAGTTCAATTTTTTTAGATGACTACACTTTAAAAGCAATCTTTACTTCATTAGTTCGGTCAAAGCTAAAATACGCTTCTCTCAATTGGAGTTCTTTTTACGATACTCATATCATAGGTCTTGAACACGTACAAAAGAAATTCATTCATTTTGCCCTTAGAGCTCTTAATTCTGGGGATCCTATTCCCCCTTATAATGCGCGATGTTTACTGATACATTTAAAATCTCCTCAAAATCGACGAATAATTGTGTCACTTTTATTCATCTCTGATCTTATATCGGGGGCATAAGATCTTATATCGGGGGCATAAGATCAGAGATGAATAAAAGTGACGCAATTATTCGTCGATTTTATTCGAATGTATTGATTGTCCCTCGTTGCTTGAACTAATAAATTTTAACGTTCCATCAAGAAGTTTAAGAAATTCGGATGTATTCTATTTAGATACACGCAGAACAAATTATGCTATGAATTCTCCGCTGTACAGAGCATTATCAAATTTTAACATAATAGCATCTAAGTGTAATGTTGATTTCTCTGTGCCTAAATATGCAATGAAGCAATTATTGAATTGTAATTTTTAATATATTACTTTATACAAAATTGTTAATTTTAATTTATTTTTGTATATTATATTATACTCTTCTCTTTTTAATCACATTATATTTATTGCTAATCTGTAAGAACTTTGTTCATTGACTGAATTAAAATAAATAAGTAATAAAAGCCCTTTTAGGGAAAAATTATCTTAATATGCAGAAAGTGCAACACTGCGTTTTCATAACAACATCTCTCGCTCTCACGGGTTCTGTGCATCTACGCTCTTCATCTTCTCAAAATTTCCCGCTCCTCTTTCCGATTCACCCCCGAATTTATCCAGCAGACTACAAAGTGTCCTACCTGCCCTCTGTCGGCGCACGGGCAAGAATTCTGGACGGCCCTTTTTAAAATTATAAAAAAACCTGCGCGCTTCCTCGTCAAAACTATTTAATTGATTACCTCTGCTTTCTCATTTCATTAATAAAAAAATTTAAGTTACATGTGCAAAATGATCAAAGCGCTCGCTCCCTAACAAAGCAGAATTGAAAAACGCTCTCTGCTTTTCATTCTTTAAATGTTTTTCGTTCAAAAGTTATTGCGATGCTAAACTTATTTCAATTAGCTTTTTGATCTTGCTCAAAAAAGCCAAAAGTTTGCCAAAAAATATAAAAATATAATACATAGCTCCTCCGTAATGACCCCAAGAGATGTCAAAGCAATACTATTTCTTCACTTCAAGCATTTATTTTTAACATACTCACTCCTATCTACCACCATTTTGGTAGTGCTACCAAATTTTCAAATCCTAAATCCACCAAAAAGGCGACAAAATACTTTTTCCTAAAAAATGCACCAGACTTTTAAAGAGACCAAAATGCACCAGACCAAATTAAAGGCTTGACTGTAATAGTAACTAGCTGGCATACGCCAATGCCAAAACAGTTAATTAAAAAGGATGAATAAGTTCAATCTAAAAAGATTTTCATCTACATTAAAGTTAACCCTTTCACTACCGAATTAAAATGGATGTGGCTAAAATTTTTTTTATTGGTTTTTTTAATTAATATGGTAAAGACAAACATCCCGAAAAAGTTTTTTTCCTACCTATGTGGGTGTGGCTGCTTTGTGATGTCCACCTGAGTGCACATGGGTAGTAATGGTAGTCAAATTGACTAAGAGTATGCAATGATTTACAATAGTAAAAATATAACTTTGACTATGAAATAGGTACGATATCTCGTTTTTTTATTTTATTATTTTATTATTGAATCAAAATAAGTACTGTACATGAAAATTACTAATTATTATTTTAGATGGTAGTTGTAGAAACAATCCGATTTTCAGCGAATACATAGGTGTGCCTTACATTTTTCGCAATAAATTAATGTCTTATGGTTGCATCCTTCAAATTTTTATCGCATTGCCAATTCCATCTAATCTAACATCGGTAGGTGGCTGACCAAAATATTTGAACCTCTTTGTTGTTTTGGCGAACTGCACACAATCTACATTCTCGTGAGGAGTGGAGTCTTGAAGAGGAGACTCAGGCCCACGTGAAGGACGACCACGCTTGTTCCTATTTATGGCACTTGGTGAAATTGTCAGTAGTGTGTTGCCGATGATTTTTTTGAAGGCTAGGAGGTCTAGCTGATTTTTGAGTGGTACTCCATTTTTTTCATTATCAGCTCGGTACTTGAGCCAGCTAGCCACAACCGCCATATAAAAAAAATGCATTACCACGCGGAGTGTCCACTTCTTCGATTTGATGAATATGCGATAATACTGAATCATTTGATCTAAAAGATCGACGCCTCCCATTCCTTTGTTATATAGTTTGACAACTTCTGGCCTCTCAACTTCAACAAACTGTTTGTCCTGTTTGTCATAGCGTTGAACCGTATGCCTATGCCAACAAATTTTGAGGCTAAATATACCGATTTGTTGTCGAACCATTTGGTCACTATTATTTTTTTGTCTCGGCTTATGACTTTTTCGGCATATCCACGGCCTTTTTTGCGCATGTCGGAATCTGCCGACAGTGGTGGATTTTTAAAACGGCTTACACGAATTGTGCCTGCCGCGAATATTTTCCGTGATTGTAGAACTTCCAATAAAGAATATGTAGTAAAAAAATTGTCCGTAAACAATTTGTGACCAATTGCGTCACGTGGAACACGTTTCATCAGTTCTAGAACAACAGCAGCCCTAAAGCCAAATTTTTCCATTAGATGTGCCTCTATTTCAGTGGTTGATCCTTGGTAAGCGATGAAATCATAAGGCATACCACTTTTACCGCATAGAACATATACCTTTATGCCCCATGGGCATGGTTTTCCACGAATGTATTGTTTGATCGAAAGACGCCCTTTAAATGGAATAATTTGTTCATCCACACACAACGATTCTTCTAACTTATGTTGCAATAAACGCTGTCTTACTGCTTTCATTATAGGTCGTACTCGATAAAATTTATCGTTATTATCTGGGGTCATCTGCGTATCTATCAAATGTAGATGAGATCGAATAGCGCAAAACCGATTACGTGTCATGGTATCTGCAAACATTGGTAGAGCAAGACCTTTTTCCCAGAACATTGATATACGTGGAAATTTTAAAATATCCATCATACACTGCAAACCAAAAAACGGACGGATTCCTGCAGCATTAGTTGGCTGGAACTTTGACTTTTGTTGCGTACTATAAGGTTAGTAAAATGAGCGACGTCTTGAAAAAATTGTGCCGGAAAATATGTTTACAAGTACTGAAACGGAGTTCTGACCTCCTCAATCGAATCTTCAGATCTCTCAAATGCTGGGTTGAACATTTTGTCATTATTACGAGCTCGTCGCCACTTGATGAAGTTCTTGTCAGTTATATTATATTCTTCACGGGACTCATCCATTTCTTCATGTGTTTCGGATGACGTCTTTGCTGCGCCGGACGATCTTAGGACTCGCACCGAAAATAAGGTACTTAAAGGGACATCGTCTTCATCCAATCCGAATAATGTTTCACTTTCACCATCCTTTCGAGTTGAATGTGGGCTAAATATTCTGCTGGAAATGCTATTATTTTGACCTAACGGTTCTCCGGAATCATCCTTAATGACATCGGATTCTCCGTCATCAGAATCTCCCCCAACTCGTTTAGATATAGAATTTCTAAATAATTCAACTTCATCGTCGTCAAACTCATCTTCAATTTCAGATAAGTTATCCAAAAAGTTGCACAACTCTTGGTTAGTAAGTGTTTTACGCTTTGCCATTGTAACCTGTACAAGCAAAAACTATCAACAATTTTACAACGTATGGCTACTGATGTCCATTACACGGGACATGCACATTTCATATGATGCTGCACTTACCTTTAGCTAAATCACTCTTATATTTATTTTAATATATTAAAGAACTCTCGATTATTTTGGAAAAAAATCACCGATATAGTACTATGAACAGATCTTAAAAATTAAGCACTGTCAATTATATTAGAACGAAATTGTGTGATAGAAGCGTACCTTCCTCGCAGAAATCAGCAAACAACTGCCTAGTTTCACTCGAGATTAAATTTTGTTTTTCATCAATGATTAATACTCAGCTCCGTCATTTTCTCCACTTAAAGTAAACTTCAGTAAACTGCAATCTTGCTGCTCAATGTTTCGCTGTAAGTGGCGGTCTCCTTTGGTATTTTTTGAGTTTAATTGTACTTGATTTTTTAAAAATCCTTTGCACGTTGCGGTCATGTGTTTTCAAATTCATGTTTTTCAATTTTCATCAATTTTTCTGGCAGTGAGGTTTGAATTTGAAGCTACCCGCAAAATGGCGCACTCAACTCGGCGTGTTACTACTCTTGGACATCCACTGCTAAAGAGTTAACAATAATTTTGTAGTTTTTTAATAAATTTGTAATCACTTACGACTTTTGTTTAACTTGTTTACAATTTCACTGATTTTCAAGTTTTTAAATGGAGATTTAAAGCAACTTGCTCTTCCGCACTTTTAAGCCATTTTCAACGTCTCATTTTAATTTAATTTGAAGTTCTTTTACTTATTTAACGTGGCAATTTTACTTTAAAAACTGAACGCGTTTTTTTATCGGATTATTAAAACTTACTTAACTCAATCTATTATAATGTGCTATCATTTTGTCGCTGTATTTTTTTCATATTTTGTAAACTAACGTTATTTCTCTCAGAAATTTTAATCATTCTGTACCTAAAATACCTAAAGAGCACAACAACATGACTTATTACACCTAGAGAAATAGCTTAAACATTCAAAGTAAATTATATATATGAGGAAATGTTCAAGTGCTAACTTTTTGTCGCGGACTGTATACATTTAAATTTTTGAATCTTGAATTTCACAAAGTTTTTTTAAATATAGCACAAAATACAATAACAAACGCCCATATTACTGGTGGAATGCTATTATAAGTGAGTTAAGGCGAAATGTCTCGCAGCACTTCAGGCGTCAACACGGAACCATGATAACCAACTCTTAACGGTTAAGTACAAAAGGGCACGTAAATCTTAAGAAGAGCCTTAGAAGAGAGTAAGAGAAGATTTTGGACAGAACTGTACCGAAATAGGTTTTGACCCATGGGACAAACCGTAAAAATACTTGGTGGCATTAAACCTATATCTGGCCTTAAAGAACCAGTGGTGGCAAAAACAATAGTAAAAACACTATTCCCATTCGATGAAGATGCGTTAACAAGAGAACCAAATTATCAGGTCGACAGTTTCATCCCTCTGAACGTAGATGATATTAAACATGCATGAATTAAACTGAAAATTGGTAAGGGGCCAGGACCAGACGATATACCAAATGAGGTCATAAAGGTGGTATGGGAGTATGTGAGTTCTGAACTTATGTCTACTAAACGAAATCTTTCCTGCTATATAGAAAAAAAAAACACAAAATATTCGTACTTTCAACAAATATTCGAACAATATACAAAGTACTTGTATTGAAATATCTTAACGCATTCATTCGTAAAATGTTTTTAATACCTGATGTAGTATCTACGAATATACTTGTTTTAGATACTAATGATATTCATTAACAAAAATACAATAATTCGCATTAGTGCATTGTACGAATGATTGTGTACATATAAATATTACAATAATATTCATAAATTTCTCATACGAATAACTTCGTAATTTTTTCCATTACATTCGTAGTATTTACTAATGCTTTTGTACTATTAACGAATGAAAAATTATATTAGTAGAACCAATTCATTCGTAGGTTGACCGTACGAATTATTTTTAGAACGTACGAATTATTAGTCGAATTTAAGAAATTGAAAACCGAAATTGTTCAGCCTGGTTTGTCGAACAATTCCAAAATATAAGACACTGCATGATTATAAAGTGGCTGTAGCCTACTGGTAGAGCCGAGGTTCAAACCCCAGCTCAGACAGATTTTTTTTTCCTGGCTTGTCGAACAACTACAGAATATAAGGAACTGTATAATATTAAAGTGGCTGTAGCCTACTGGTAGAGTGCATGACCCAAACGCTAAAGAGCCGAGGTTCAAACTCCAGTTCAGACATAATTTTTTTTCGTTATTAGAGATTATGACCATTCGCAAAAGTACAATAAACATTTGTTTTCTTATGAATACGAATAAAATATTTGTAATATGTACTAATAAACGTCGATTTGACGAATCCTATTCATGGCTGAAACTACTGAATAAAATTAGTAGAATGGACGCAGTTATTAGTAATATTTGCATACAAATATTTTTGAGTGCATAAGTTAGTTTTGTCACAAAAAAGAAATAAACCATTAAATGAGCCTGGTACCTAAAGACCACTCTGAATGTTGAACTCAATAGGAAAACTTTTAGAGTGCTTAATGCTAAAACGTTTGGAAAAGATAGATAATCTTGTAGGACTATCCATTATGCAACACGGCTTCCACAAAGGGAAGAGTACGCAACAAAAGAGAACACCAAGAAAGTACCAAAACAACAGAAGAGCACTGAGCAATAAAAACACTTGATGTAAGAAACGTTTTCAACGCAGTAAATTGGAAAGTGTTACTACAAGCTTTCTGAAACAGGTGTGCAGTTAACTTTCTCTATAACATAGTTGCAGACTATCTGGACAACCAAATCATAATTGATCAAATGGAAAATGGTATAAAAGATTACCGAATAACAGCCGGTGTACCTCTGGGTTCCGTATGAGGACAATTCCTCTGGAATGTATTGTATGATGACCAACTGAGCTAGGACTTACAAGAAAGCGCAAAACTAAAAGATAACGCTGATGCTATCACTCTGGTAGTAAACTAGCAAACTGCCGAATTAATTGAGATAGTCGTAAACGAAAGCCTATGTTGTTGTAACAGATGACTGCGAAGAAACAGTCTGAAACTTGCAGTGCCAAAATCTCAAGCAATTCTAGTGACTGATTGTAGGGTCTTTAAAACACCGAGAATACAAATAAAAGATAGAGAGATACCCTTTATTCGAAGCTTATTCTATTTGGGTGTATTATTGGAAGACAAGCTTAGTTTTGGATAGCACGTAGTATGCATTCGTGACAAAGCCTTGCGAACGGCAGTATCATTGGCCAAAATAATACCAATTTGTGGTGGACCAAGGCCGCAGATCAGAAAATTTATTAACATTGTAGTGCACTTCCAGCTTCTTTATACTGCTCCAACCTTTGCCAGGACACTGAATTTGAAGTTATATAATGTTAGGGAATTACAGAAAGCACAAAAAGTAAGTGCTTATTATTATATCAGCGTACCGTACAGTATCTACAAGTGCGGCATTAGTGCTTGCAAGCTTACCACCAATAGACCTATAAATAGTGGAAAGAAATGAAATACCTACCCTTTACTAAACTTATAAGTTGGGTAAACTATAATTCAGAAGAGCGAGGGAGAAAAATCTAAAAAATAGTGCCAGAGACAATAGAGTGGCTAAATATAACATTGGAATCAAGACATGAACGGAAGCTGGATATATAGCCTTATCCCCAATATAAAAATTTGGATGGATAGACAACATGTACAATACGGACATTCAGCACAGATACTTGCCATATTATGTGTAAGTTGTTTATTTAATAGACAAAATATTTTTAATAGTTTGTACATTACAATATCAGATGAGAACATTTTCTTGTTTCAGACTTTTTAGAGCGTGATTTTTAGTAGTCAGGTTTTAGTTTCTTAACCTCCTTTTTTTATTGTATATATATATATAAATAGATTAAAGAATTGAACATTAAAACTTAAAAAGACACACACTTTTTCCTTTTATTGAATACGTGAATTTAGTTTACATATTAAAATTAAAATAATGCTTAAATTGTATTACCTTCTACTGACTATAACTGAGAATTTCTGACATGAGTTACATAAATGACTTTCTCGGAATTCCTCCGAATAATGAAATAAACATATGTGTAATTAAAGATACTTAAAGCAGATTATGGAAAATATCACAATAAATAGGAATACATGAAACAATCACACCGCATTATCATGGTTGTCTGCTATTTCAACTGAATAAAACTTTATTCAATTATTTTTAATTGAATTCAAAATTTGCTAATAAATTCACAACAATTTAAAACTGTCATGAGTAAATGTCATCAAAGCATAGTTGAATGCAAAACCAGAGAAGCCAAGATTAATTAAATTCAGGTAAACTTTAATGATTAAACTTTGAATTAATAATTCGGAGTCAGTGATTCGTCTTTGCTCACTTCAGTGTTTGGTATAATATCGTTTTGTTATTCAATACTTTTCTCCAAGACAAGCAATTCACAGTGGTTATAAATGGAAATCATGACGATACAACAACAGCTCTCATTCTAATAAGTTTGTTGTTTGAACTCAAAATAATATTTAAAAGATTAAATGTAGAGCAGTATTCAATCACACACGGCTTAAATGTGAGTATTTGTTGAGTGATTTGTGGAAAATTGTTTTTATGCCGAGACTAAAGTGCGTATGAGTAAAATAAATGTACTGCTTTTGAGCGCTTATCATCATTTGCATTAACTACTGTAGAGTTCACAACAGGCTTAAAGGCAAGATAGTTGTGTGAATGAAGTTTAAAAAAAAATATTTTTACTTTGATTCTTCTATCTTAACTGAAGCATTCTATATCAATGATTAACATATTTATGTACGTACATTAAAATTTTTATCAAAAACTATTTTTCATTTCTAAAGGCGACTCATTTGCAAACTCAAGGACAAGAGTTGTTTTACAAAAATATGTAATAAAAGTTAACTATAAAAAGTAAAAACTTAATATAATAAAGAAGATGTGACTATTAACAAAAAATCACAAAATTTTAAAATAAACTAAGCAAAAAGAAAATAAAAATAAGACAATAGCACAGTAAAAATCAAATGACACTGCAAATCTCACAAACATACAAAGAAACACAGCAATACAGACCCATATGCATTGCGTAAACAAAAATACACACACAAACTTTGAAAGCAAAAAAGCAATTTCATGGTGGCAAAGGTTTTCATTTCAAGAGAAAAAAAACAACATCAAACATAAAAAAGAAATATACCATAAAATGGCAAGCAACACAATTGGAGCGCATGTGATTTACATGCATATTTATGCGAATATGCTTGCATGAGAGTGTACTATATGTGGATGTGTGCAAGTGTTTATGCTGGAATGCATATGTGTGTGCCGTCCTGTGTCCTGTAAGCAAAAGTGTAAATGCGTTTTTGCATTTTTGGTTCAATTTGCATTGGTGTCTCTGAGAGGAAATGTGTGTGTGTGTGTGTGCGTTCGTTTCTGTGTATGACCATAATGAATGACCATTTTTCCATATGTCTGTGTGTAAGTGTGTCCTTTTGTTGCTGCTATTTATTGACTTAGAACTTCTCAGTGTGTGTTGCTTAATTTGTTTTTGTTTGCGTGTTTTTTTTTTTTGCAAAAACACCTGTGAGCACAGCTGACAAATTCTGATAAACTTTTCACTTTTACAACTTTGTTATTATAACGACTGCCAAATATAATTTCAAATACGTTACCTAACTTTGAAAGCCTTTCGACCCACTACTTCACAGCTAATGCATTTGTTTTCTTGTTCCTTTTTTATCGCTGCTTATGTTAATATGAAAATTTTATGGCATGGAGTTTTTATTTGTCCTTCGTTTTAGTTCATAAAATAAACCATCCCTTATTAAGGTTTTTTCATTACTTG
The DNA here is from genome assembly GCA_963920525.1 of Dichetophora obliterata. Lineage (NCBI taxonomy): Eukaryota > Metazoa > Arthropoda > Insecta > Diptera > Sciomyzidae > Dichetophora > Dichetophora obliterata. The sequence goes on along the minus strand of OY986436.1, from coordinate 53,882,229 downwards.
GAATATAAGGACTTATGGCTCTAGAACTGTACAATTTTAATGCTTTGGCAGTATTTGAACATGTTTCAAAATAAGTAAATTATTTTAAGTAAAACATAAATATATCAGAAAAATAATTTTATTTTGATTATGTAAAACATTGTAAAGCAATATCTGGTCAGTTTCTTTAAATCTTATAAAAACCAGCAGGTTAAAACTAAGTCGGCGTTTTAAACTGTACTATAAGTAGGCAGTCAGAGAAGTCAGTTCCTTTTTGAATTTCTGAAGTAGACATTTGAAATGTAGTACTGTCCAGTTTCATCTGTTAACAGACTATTGTCAAATTTTTAGCAAGCTGCGTAAATATTTAAAATGTGTTTGACAGCCAATGTAAGCAAAAATACTCCTGAGTTTCGATGAAAATAAAAAAAAGTTAATTTTACGTACTCTTCAAGCATTTTTTTCGTAAAGAAATCATGACCGCAACCAAAGAAAGGCTTGATGAATACTATGGAAAATCTGCACCATTTATTTCAATGGTTAATAAGTGGGTTAGTGCATTTCATTATAGTCGTGCCAGAACAAGTGACGCTGAAAGTTTAGGTCGATAAAATATATGGAATGATATTATACTATCAAAGATTGAAAGTGCGTTGGTTGGCTGAGGTGGTAGGCATCCCCACTGAGCGGATACATCATATTTTACATAAATTTTGGACATGAAAAAGATATCCGTGCGGTGGGTGACGGGATTGCAGCTGTGGGACTACTTCAGTAAATATTTGGAAATGCTCAACTACAATTCGAAGGAGTTTTAGTGCTGTTTCGCAACCACAGTCGATAGATGCTTATATTGGTTATTTGGGACGAATGATTAAAAGAAATGGAAATTTCTTAAATTTATTAAGGCACTTCAAAGCAAGCAGTTCACTAAATGTAGAGATTTTGAACTTTTACCAAACAGTGGTGGCTCTCGCGGCTCTTCGAAGGAACGAATAGTCATGTATTCTGATAGATATAGAATAGGGGATTTGCAAGTCAATATTGAAATAAGTCCAAAATCTTTGGCGATTGACTTTCTAATACTGAAAAAGGTCGATAGCCGACTTTAACTTTTATTTTCAATTTTATCATTTTTATGGGAATCGAAAACGTGACGATTCTCTGAGAACTGCTTTTCTCTAATCGAATAAACGAAATCTCTGTTTAAAAATAAATAAAGCTGCGTTGGCAGCTCTTGATTTCATAAATGTAAAACTTCAATTATGCAATTTTGTGCAATTTTTAAAAGTCGAAGTGGACTTTTTCTGAATGCTGCACATCCCTATCTAGAAGCTAGCCCGGCAATCCTTAAAGAAAAAAATTGCATTTATCAACACAATAAAATTTGTAAAAATGAAATTTGTGTTGCAATGGAGCCTAACGAAGACATATTTTGCTCGTTTTCTTCAATTATGCCATAATCCAAAAAACATAAAAATCGAGTTAATTATGTAGAAACGTTTGTTCTACCATGTTATTTATTATATGTTATTTTGGTGGCGATGTCTTTTATATTTTTCGCGTGAGATTCGATTTTGTGATTGCATCACCTTAATAAATTTTTATTTTACTTACATAAAAAACGACTATACCTGAAATTATTTTTGCGGTACCATTGTGCGTAGATTCAACTATTTAAAAACTAATGGCATAGTTTCTGTTTTAGCGATAATTTGAAAAATAAGGACCAATTTCCTATATCTGTTTAAAACTTAAAATGCTTCTACCGAAAAATCAGTTTTTTTGAGTTGTGACGTTATTGAAGTAAACGAGCGATTCGAAGAAAGTTTTTTATCAAGTTTATTATAAAATGCCCAAACATATTGTTGTAGCCTAGCAGGCACCTTTAAATATGCAATAAATGCTTTGTAGAACAACAAATGTGAGAAACTAAGTCAGCTTAGTACCCTGTTTTAGGGCAATATCGAAGCATACGCTTTATTTGTATTTTTTGTTAAATTTTTTTAATGAAAAGTGTAAAAATGTATGCTAAACTCAAAGACCAATATGTACAATAAACCTTTGTTTGTGTTTGTAATGAGAGAGAGCATTCAAGCAGAAAATGGAATGAGCGTAAAGTGCAGCTCATTCTAGAGTTTTTGCTCAACAAAGAAAATTTTAAGGTTACCCTTCAAACCGTGCCCTTGGAACTGTTGATTTTACTATTCTACACTTGTACCATAGGGTGCTCTCGATCCATGCCATATTTTAGTATAGAATTGTTTCAATCCGTGCCTCCTATTGTATATAAATTGAAGATAAGTTTTTGTTTTTATATTTTTTACTAATATATCTATGATATTTTTTTATTGATTTTGTATAAAAGACATTCAAACTACATTTTTGAAGTGAAACTTCTAAGGCAGTGATTGGATATATAGGGTTAAATTTTTCGAGTCTCTTCACTACAAAATTTAGTTATGAAAAATATTTCAGTCTCGCCATGTTTTTGTATAAATGAGAAAAAATATTTTATATTTTTTGTATGTGGACTCCCAGAAGGGTGGCCGGTTGAGTGTAGGTGTGATAAGAAGAAATGTTGAGGGAGAACTATTAATACATTTGACCCCAAAAAAGAGCATAGATTTTTGTTTTTTTTTTAATGGGGACCCCTAGAAGGGTTGCAGATAGAGTGAAATGTGTTAAAAAAAATATTGAGGGGGAAAAATTAAAAGGATCAGCTCATAAGTTTGACCCCTCTATAGAACATAGATATTTTTGATATGAACTAAAATAGACATATGTTTTTTAACAGCAAATTCAATCAAATTCTTAAAAAAGAAACCTTAACAAAGAAATTTATTCGAACAAGTATCAAATCATATAAGTCTTAAGTAGTAGGTTGATCACATTTAATTATTCAAGGCTACCGAAGATGGAAGTTTAGCAGCATCCGAGACAGTATGTCTAGCCTTCTATGTGATGAACTATACACGAATTTGTTGTTGTTTTTGTTACCATCTTCAAAATTTACTTGATCTTAATAGCTCACAACTAAAATCCACATATATATCTATTTACCTAGTTTTTGTGTCTTTTGTATGGGGACCCCTAGAAGGGTAGCAGATAGAGTGTAGCTGCGTTACGAGAAATGTTGTGGAGAAAAATTTAATAGGACCAACTTCTAGGAGTGTTTGTGTGTTCAGAAAATATGTTGAGGGAGACAAATTAATAGGACCAACTCATACATATGACCCCCACTACATGTCATCGAATTTTTTGAAATGCACTATAATAGAATTTTTTTTTTCTATATTGTGTGTTATTTATATGGGAACCTCCAAAATAAATCCTTACATAACACCGTACAACAGTTATGAGAAAAATTTGTCAAATGATGAAGTAAACCATATACACGCAAAACTAAAGGCAAAGGATAGTAAAACTGCGGTCTCACTTTTTCTCTAGAATGTTAGAATTTTTTTAAAAAGGACTTTTTAGTTTACACCCAAACTATCATGTTTTTAAAGTTGCAAGTATTTAAATACATTTTTTACGCAATTCCTTTTTGTAACTTAAGTAACTTGTAACTTAAGTAACTTAAGTGAGAACGTAGTTTTACTATCCTTTATCTGCAATTAATCCAATTTTTTACGTCGAAAATATTAAATTACGGATATATTTCTCATATTTTAGTTATCACAAACCATTGAAGCACTAACCAATGACAGTGTAAATACTAAATAAGCAGATTAGTTTTTATGCAAATTTTGTATTGTATTTTTTTATTTTCTCTGTCTCTTCCACAAAAATCTCCCTTATTCTTAATTTTAAAAAAATTCACTTGTGTACTGTATACACGCTATACTGTATTTATGGTTTTTTATTTTACACAAAAACGAGCGTCTTTGGAAAATTTGTCCAGTTTTTACATGCAATAATATGGTAAAAAATATCGTAAGTTTTCCATATTTTCGTTTCCTTTTGCTAAGGGTGTAATTTTGAATTTTTTTTTTTCTTAGATGATCTGGAGCCTATCTTATGTTATAAAGTATTAAAAGTATTAAATTATTTAAACACTCACAGGACTACAAAAATCATTTTTACGATTTTACTTCTATCGTACGTGGTGGCCACTTCATTGTTGATGGCTATTTTATTTAATCTTTATTGTCATTGCATTTGGAAGCCAACTTACACTTTTTCGCTGTCTTTTCTATTCTTTAATGAACGTTCAGTGATGGAGACTAAAACCCTGCTCACTTTACTTCTTCAGTGAGAAGATAAAAAATATTATTGATCATTAAAGCTAATGCAATAACCATAAATATTTTGCAGGTTATTTCACACTTTTTATTGCTCTCAAATTTCATGCTCATTTCAAATGCACCTTAAAGCTATGATTTGCCACCAAATTCCAATGGAAACCACCTTAATTGGCATTAAAATGCAATTTGAACCGAAAACGAACCTTAAACAAGCCAAAACGATATCAATTTCAGCCAGAAATATTTTTCAACTAATTGCATTTTAACAGCTATTTAATGCGCAAAAAAAACTAGATTAAAGCTAACTCAGCTGATGTGCCACTATTTTATCTATTTTAAGCTTAAATAGATACAATTATGCAAAATTATTGGCTGCAGTTTGAGTAAAGTTCAACGGTTTTAAATGGTATTGCATTAATTTTCGGCTCTAATTGGCTGCGCTGAGCGTTGAGGCGAGTGTTGTTAGGCAACTCTAGAGCATTAATGTGCGTTGTTTGTGCAAGAATATATATATATTTTTATGTGTGTGTGTGTGAGTGTGTGTAAGTTAGTGTAATGTTTTTGTGCTGTATTGTCCTGCTGCTGCTGCTGCTTTTTATTATCATGAGTATCATAAATTTTATTCAACTTTTAATGTTGTTGTCATCGGGTTGCATAGCAGTAAGAATGGCTGAGAGGATGAGATAAAAAAAATAAACCAAACGCAACTCAACACAACACTACTTCATTACATGATTTCCCTAAGGATAAAGAAAAAAAAACACTACAAACAATATGTTAACTATACATTGTGCAAAGTCATTTATTAGAACTCATTTCAGCAGCATTTGTTGCAGAATGTGTCGCTTGGCTCGAGTCAGTTATTTCTTGTAATATGGTTACTTCACGAAGTGGGCGTATGCGTGATTTTTAATTACAACAACAAAGTTAAACAATATTAATGCACATTCCATTAAATTTTCTTCATACGACATGGTGTCTTCTTTACTAACATAGATATTGTTAATCATACGTCATGGTGTACGCTAAGTTAATTATTCCTTTATTTTCTATTATAAGAAATTGTATCCCAGCGAGAGATGACACAGTTTGTTGACCTCAGTTGCAACAAGTTTTCGGTTTGTTGGTTTTTTATTTCATAAAGCCTTGTTGTAAGCGACATTTTGGTAAAGAGTGTTTTTTTTTGCGAATACCTGATAAAATTACTCTCTTATACTGAGTAAGCAGTTTAGCAGTTTGGGGTATTTTTATCGCATACCCAAAAAAAATATTAAAAAAATTTAAAGAAAAAAATAAATAAAAGTGCTTATAATATAAATAATAGTGAACAATTACAATTTTGTCGCATTCAACGTCATTCGCGGCTGTGCTTCCAATATATAGGGAAAAAGAGGTCACCGAATATTTTTTATAGAAATTTACCTGATATAAACATGTGAAATTATGTGTATAATTTTTCACGCATTGCAAATCCATATACACGTAGGAGATAAGCACAAAAAGAAGAAAACGAAAAAACGTTCGGCATTGTTTCGTTAGCTTTTTTTTTTCTTTACTGCTTGAACAGATTGACCGACGTCAGCGACCAACGTCAACAAAAGTTTAACAAAATGTATAACATCAAGCTTGCCGCTCGCCATCGGCTGCCAAAAAAGAATATATTTCCATTTTTAGTTAGCCGCTGTCATTGAGCTCTCTTCTGAACGATAGAACTGGTGGCGAATTCATTAGCAAAGTGAAAGTGTGCCAAATTTTTATGGAAAAACATGTGCTTAGCCATTCTTTTTGAGTCTTTTTTGAAGCGAAGGTTTTTACGCCTCCGTTTGTGATTTGCTTCAGTAAAATCTCAAAGAAGACACTTTTTCCCTAAACCTTACCTTTTTCTTAGAATTGTTGTTTTTTACTTGCACCATTTGGATCGAGAGTTCTACACATGCGACTACTCCAACTTTGCGTCATGATGTGATTCATTCAATATTAAATATTAACTAAAGCTATGTTGCAGTAGATGACAGGAATTTATTAAAAGGATTGTGCATTAGCTATCCTACTTAATCTATTGCGTGTAGCTATGATGCAGCAGATCGCAATAATCGATCCAAAGCATTTTGCATGAGGGGGTTTCGGACTATCCTACATAAAGGATGGACATGTAGGACGGGAATGTTTGATCTTTCGGGCTATCCTACATGTCGGATGGACTTCATTATTTTTTAGCGTTCAAGAAGATAGCATCGTGCAATGGCAAAATAATTTCTTGTTTTTTTTTTAATTTATGAAGTTTACTTCTATAAAGTTTAGTGAACTCTTTTCAAAAACAGTATGCGAACCACCTGCCATTTTTGTATTGAAACTTTGCACTTTGTTTACGTTTTTCTTTAAATTTTCACTCCATGACGTTTTCTTTTAGAATGAGAAAATGCATGAAGTCGGATGAGCATGCGTTCGCACATACTACAGGAAGGATGGACCACCACAAGAAATCAAAAGTTTTTAATTTCCATCCTACATGTTGGACAGCTGCAGTATTTACTTTCGCACATCCTTAATGTCCATACGAACTTTCAAAGCTGTCCTACATGTAGGATAGTCCGAAACCAACTATTAGCAATTTAAACAACAAAAGTAGCAAGGTTCCATTGAATGGGATGAAATTTATCACAAAATGCTAATTGTTTTGGTGTAGATTTTAATTGCGAATTCAGACATGAATGTTCATAGATACTTAAGGAAAGGGCGGTGGTCTAGCGCTCGAAAATTTAAGGTATTTTTAGGAAATTTTTTAAAAAGTTGAAATATTGAACAACGATATTCACACATTCCTGTCTTTTTCATTCATCATAAAAAAAAATTTTTAATGTAAAAAATTATTGATCTTGTTCAAAATGGCACTCAATGAGATGCTTTCTATGAAAAGAGACGCTCTCTAGACTTTTATATTTATCTAAAAAAGTAAAAACTAGAAAAAAACTAGAAAAAAAAAATATTGAAAATTGACAGAATGATAGAATGACGCGCTTTTGAAAATTAAGTTCTTAAAACAGCTTGTGTTCTATAAGTTATTAAGTATAAATTATACGGTGAGTTTCAAATAAAACTTTGATTCTAGTTCCAGCGATAGCCACTGATGTTATGAATAGCATATTTAAATTTCAGATGATTCGGCTGAAGAGTTTTTGTTTCTTTTACAACACCATTCCGAAAAAATAGTTTTCAGATAAATGAGTATAAAGGGAATGAGTCTAGGCAAAACACTGTGACTCGACACCTCTTAAAACGGCTGTAGATGTGAAAAAAACTTCAGAAGACTATAATTTTAAAATATGAAAAAAAAAACCAATTTCATACAAATTCTAGGCCTTAAACAATGCCATTTTGATAAATATAATTTGCGAATGAAAGGTGATTCAAATATTTGCACAGCACGATTAGGACAACTATTGATGTAATATTTTCTAGAAATATCGATAACATTTCATATATATAATATACGTTTGATATTTTAGATATTAAAAACCAATAATTTCATTACCATTTACAAAAATAGTTCAAAATTAAGGTTAAATAATAATGTAAGGTAAAACAATTTACTGGTGGGAATATTACTTTTTAGTCAACATTATAGTATTTTGAATTTTTTAATTTAAACATTTTTTTATTAAAAAAACCTTTTAATTATTATACTTATGAAACCGCGAAAAAGTTTCGCTTCTCTCGTGTGTCCAACGATGCATCTGTATTTTTTATACTACTTGAATGAATTTTAAAAATTCTAATTTTCTTTGAAATTGAGTTGCTTGTATCTAAAAACTTTATTAAATAAAGTTGATAACTATAGCATATGACATTTTGGACATTGTAGACTTGGTAAAACATAAGAAAACGCTTTTTGTACGCAAGATTAAACAAGCTTTTGAATCTATGAGTATACACTCCGTGACAGAAACATAGCACATTGGATTTTTTTAAATTTTATTGAAAGCGATTAAAACTAAAAATTTGTTTTTACTCTCAAGTAATTTAATTTAAAAACAAAATGAAAATATATAGAAATTTCATTAAAAAATCGAACTTGTTGCTTAAAAAAAAATTAAAACATATTCACTAGTACGACAAAAAGATAGCACAATATTATTCAAAAGCAAAAAATTGTAAGAACTCAATTTCTAATTTTTATAATAAATATATGTGGAGCCTCCATTTGTTTTTTAAAACTTCAGTACCACAATTTGGTAGTGATTAAAAAATTAGTTGATGTATTTTCTCGGTATCGCTCCTCAATTCGAAATCATGCTACTTTTAAGTTCCTGAATGGTATGATATTGCCAATTATTGGCATAAACTTCCCTTGCAAGGTAACAGTTGCAATCATTTTCAGGCCAGGTTATCGTGCGGGCCACTCCAATATTTCAATATCCTTTTCTCGAAAGAAATTTTTTACTACTCGTGCTGTATGTATAGCAGCAATTTTTTTATGAAATATAAATGAAGTTTTAGTTGATTGTGAGCCATAATTAACTATTTCATTAAACATGCAATAACAATAGAGTTTAACTATTACAGCTTTTTCGCACTTTCTCCGCATTGGATCATCTTAAGAACCAGCCCAAATAACACCAAAACATCTCAATAAGGCCATTCACAGTTCGAATACGCTGGTCTGCCATTTGTTCGATCCGCTATTTGTACGCCAATTTACGAAAGCGCATTTTGCTTTGCTGTTGTTTTGCATACAAATGCAAATACGCAGGCACTCGTAAATAAAAGCAGCCCTTGGACGTGTTTTTTGTACCTCGTATTTTTATGCTCTGTCTACAGCCGCATAATCACATACATCATAGAGTTGCACAGTCTTTTTATACGACAGTCACATGGCGAGGTGCTCACAATTCGAACAATAACAAATGCTATAAATACGATTTGTTAAAAGTACGCTCAAACCGTGAAAAGCCCCAATGATATCGATAAGAGCGGTCCAAAACAATCCAAAGTGAGAAAAATTTACCCACCATAATATGGGTTGGGCTCAGGGACAACACAAGACATAACAACTAACCATGCGTTTACATAGATCTAATCATACATTAGTTTTCAATCTACTTTTGAGTTGACCTTTCGATAAGTTAACATCAAAAAAGCTACAGTTGTTAACAAAGGTACTCATGCGATGTAAAGGAGCAGTAGCCATATAATTTGTTCTACTAAAAGGTAAGTAAATTAAATTGTTAGCATTTCTACTGCTTCTACGGTTAGTGTTAAAATTTATAAGAGTTAGAAGTTCTGGTGAATCGAATACACCAGTTATGAGTTGGTGTAAATAGACGATATCTGCAGACTTCCTTCTCTCATTCAAAGATTGCATTTTTAATAGTTTTAAACGATCCTCATAAGGAGGAAGGTTTAAAGTATCAGTTGCACTTAAGCCCCTTAGAGCAAACCAAACAAAACGTTTTTGGATTCTCTCTATACGTTCAACATGTACATTGTAACTTGGGGACCAAACTTGACTTGCATACTCTAAGTGAGGTCGCACAATTGCATAATACAGCGTTGTAGTTGTGATCATACTATTAAATTCTTTGGCCCAGCGTTTCATAAACCCGAGCATAGAAGATGCTTTTTTACAAATGTAATCAATATGAACGTTAAACGATAGCTTAGAATCCATGCATATACCAAGATCTTTGACAGAATCTACACGATTTAAAGCCGTATCTTTTATCGTATAATCAAAAATTAAATTATTCCTTTTTCGCGAAAAGGTCATAGTTTGGCATCTATCTGGATTTAGAAACATATTGTTTTTAGAACACCAAATTTCAAAGGATTTCAAATCAGACTGGAGCAGATCTGAATTGTCTTTAGCATCTATTGTTCTGTATATTTTCATGTCATCTGCATAGATAAGTAGATGAGAGTGTTTGATGATGTGGGTTACATCATTAATGGCTAAAATAAACAGAAGTGGACCAAGGTGACTACCTTGAGGAACACCTGATTCAGCAATAAATTCAGCTGAATAAATTCAGCTGATATTTAACATTGTCAGTTAAATTAAGATAATCTTGGCGATTAATTCTTGTGGGAACAAATTTAATTTCAATCCTTCCACAATGGCCAATTCCAGCCATTATACCATTATTCATCTGCCCCCGTGTTGACGACGATTTAGGATACGCTATTTCTTCCTCAAATCGTGGTAATAAAAAGACATACCATCTGGACTGTCGAGGTTAAATTTTTTTCGTCAGTGATTAATACGCAGCGCCATCATTTTCTCCACTTAAAGTGAGCGTCAGCAAACTTCAATCTTGCTGCTCGATGTTTCGCTGTAAGTGGCAGTTTCCCTTGTAATTTTTTGAGTTTAATTGTTGCTTATTTTCTGCAGTTTCTTGCTTGTTGCGGACATGTGTTTTTATTCCAACTGTTTCAGCAGTTTTTCTGGCAGTGGGACTAGAATTTTAAGCTAGCTGCAAAATGGCGCACTCATCTCGGCGTTTAACCACTCTTGTATATCTTATCAAAACAACTTTCACATTTCTTTTTTCGTTTCTTCAACTTTGACCTTGTTTTGTCTAATTTTTTCTTTAAAATCAGTGAAATATACTCACAGATTCAAAAAGCTTTTTTAATGGGGTTAAATCGAATTTCCCAAACATGTAATTTTAATGTCGTTGATCACCATTCCGATAAAACTACTAAACTAATCGTTTTAAAAATTTGTACACATATTTAACATACAAATAACTATAGAGTGGCATAAACATTTTTTTAATTTTTCAATTTGTATCAATCTTACAATAACACATAGGTTAATTTTATTGCAGAAAAATCGACATTGCAAATTTAAAATGCTGCAAAAAAATTAAAAACTGAGAAAAACTAATTAGCTAATCAAAACACTTGTTTTTTATTTCAGATAATTCAGTCACCGCAAAAAAATTTTTTTCGAGGCACCAGCGGAGAACTGCAATAAATCCGTTTTTTCTTTATATTTTTGTACCAAAATTTTTTAGATATTCTCCAAATATTTTACTATAATATACAGGGATCACCATCTAAATTTTTTTTCAACTAGTGCTTATTTCGTGAATGGTAACACCTAGCTCATGTTTGATTTGACAGATAATTCGTTTTATTCTTCCGCTGAAAGAATATGGTTGTCTATACGTTTGAACAACGCTGGGAAATATTGCGACATTACTCTGAAAATCATGGTAATGTTGCAGAATGTGTGCGAAAATTGCGTACGGATTTTGGAAGAAGAGAAGCATCGTCAGCTCCGTATGTTCGTTATCTCGTGAAAAAAGTGAAAGAAACTGGCATCCTCATTGATAAACTAAAGCGTGAAAAGCCAAAATCAGTGCGTACAACAATTTAACATTTCGGAGGCATCATTGAGACGAATTTTGCATAAAGACCTTGGTATGACGCCATACAAAGTCCAATTGGTTCAGGAATTGAAGCCAGCTGACCATCCAAAGCGTTTTCGCTTCGCTAAGTGGGCCTGCGATCGACTTACAGAAGATGCCGATTTTGCCAAAAAAATCATATTTTCAGATGAAGCTCATTTTGATCTTGGCGGGTATGTTAACAAGCAAAATTGTCGCATTTGAAAAGCCGCTGCACTCAAAACGAATCACTGTTTGGTGCGGATTTTGGTCCAGAGGCATAATTGGGCCATTTTTCTTCGAAAATGAGCAAGGAGTGGCCGTTACAGTCAATGGCGATCGTTATCGGGCCATGTTGTACGAATTTTTGTTCACAAAAATTGAAGAGGAGGATATTGGCAACATTTGGTTTCAACAGGACGGCGCTACGTGCCACACAGCCGAAGCTACACTCGATGTTTTGCGCCCTGTTTTTGAAGATCGCATTATCAGCCGCAGAGCTTATGTTGTTTGGCCACCTCGGAGCTGCGATTTGACACCGTTGGACTATTATTTGTGGGGTGCCCTCAAAGATAAGTGTACGCCGACAAGCCAGAGACAATTGACGCTTTAAAGGACAGTATTCGTGAAGCCATTGGTGAAATACAGCTGCACACAATCGATAATGTGCTTAAAAATTGGACCAATCGTATAGGCTACTGCATGGCCAGCCGAGGCAGCCATTTGAATGAAATTATTTCTTATTATTAACCGGAAGGATTGCACTTTCAAATAAATAAAATAATAAATAATAAATAAAAAAAAAGTTATTTGGCGGACCCTGTACTAATTTTTAAAATAAATCTATAATACTAATATGTTAAAAAAATAAGCCTTTTTTGACCGAACAAACTTTTCCCCCCCTTAATTTCGCGTTCAAAAAGCGTTTTTTTTTTCATTTTACTGAAAAATACTTGCATTATTTAATTTACATTATTCGAAAATAACAGAAAACTATAAAAAAGAGAACAAAACAAATAAATCCCGACAAATTAATTTTTTTCACTATATTAAAAAATTAATGAAACTAAAAACATAAAAAAAGTTAGATTTTTATTTTTTAGTTTTATTTTTTTTCATTTAATTTGTACAATAATATAATTATTAAAAACAATTAAGATAGAAACACTAGCTAACTTAGCTTTCAGTTCACTGGTAAGTCATATACGGAATTGATACATATGCGAATTATATATATATATATATATGTATATTAAGGCGCCTCAACTTGTATGGAGGGAAAAAAAAGTTGTCCGGGTCACCTCCTGAAAACAAATTTTATTTTATTTTATGATGATTCCCAAAATATTGCAACTCTAGCTTTAGCCGTTCGTGAGCTGGAATGGTTTGAAATAACCTCTAAAAATCGCGTTTTTGATTAATACTATTTATACCACACTACCTTCGGTCAAAAAAATTGTCACAAATAGTGTAAATCGATGAAATACATAGTTTTGTTTTTTTATTTTTTTTTTAAATCTGCCCACACACTTAGTTATTGAGTTATTTGCAGTGATTTTTTCAATTTTTTTTAATGCAGTTTTTTTAAAAATATATATAACTTCCCCATTTATAGCCTGATTTACCATTCCGTGGTATCATTGGAAAGGTACTGAATGCTGCTTTTTATTTCTGTCGTTAATTAACCCTTATAAGCACTTTTATAAAAATGCATTTTATTTTATTTTTATTTTTTTGTGATGGCCTTTGCCTCAATTCCTGAATTTGTTCAAACATAAGAGAACTAAAATTAAATCATGTAGATAAAGAATGCATTTTTTAAATGGACTTTGGAATAAAGTATAGGAAAATACTTTATTGTACTTAGACAAAACAGCTAAGTTTAAATTTTACCACAGTTCTTATAAGTAGTCACTCATGACTTTTACATGACTTTTAGGTTTGACAATGAGTTATATTATATTATATAAATGTGAGTTTTTGAATTTTGATCGCTTAATTGTTCAAGTTATTCATAAAAAAAAATGTTTTTCGTTTCTCGCGAGTTAAATAAAAATCAATTGCTAACAAAAAGTGATGTAATAAAACATTTATTATTTTTGCGCGAAAAAAATAATAATCGGTCTTACGGGCTATCTAATTATCATCAAAACATGCTAAATGATTTAAGCAAAATTTGGAAAAGAGCAGAAATTCCGGTTATATCGAAGACTGCGATCCGCAAAAAACTTCAAAATTTAACGATTTTATATCGGGATATCACAAAAAATCCATCGCATTACAATGCAAGCGAGTGGGCCGAACTATTTTCAATTTCTGTTTGCAAATGTGCTCTAAAAATTAGAGTGTCTTGTAGTTGCCCAGGTGAAAAACAAATGCCATTGCATGTTTGGAATTTTTACCTTGATCAGTCGAGCCGAAGGTTGCTCACGATAGATGACGTTGAAAACCACATCCCATGTGATTCTATTACGGACTTCGAAAGCGAAAGTGAAAACGAAAGTATTGCAACAGCCACTTTTGTACCACAACTAAGAGAAATGGATGTGGATGATCCATATTCATCATCGTCTGAGGAAGATCTTAAAGATCTTGGACCAAGCGTACAAAGTTTTTCCTTACCAACATTCAGTGCTGCGTTGGACCGTGCCAGTGTATCCAATCGCTTTGGGGCTCTGCTCGCAACAACATTGCTAAAAGACTTGGACATTCCAGGCATAATTATTGATCAGCACAAAATCCAAAGGTAGCGAACTAAAGCTAGGGCGAAATCACTAAGAGACATAAAAAACAATGAAATACTAAAATGCATTTCTTTTGATGGAAAAAGGGAACGCACTTTGAAACAAGTTACTGTGAATGGCAAACCACGCAACGTTAAAATGATGGAGGAGCATATAACTCTGGTAAGCGAACCCAGCTCAAACTACATTGGTTACTTAACTCCCGTAGACGGAAGCAGTGCTGGTATCGCAAACGATATTGTCAATTACTTGAAAGCTGAAAAGTTTTCACTAGAGCACGTGGTCGCTGTAAATTGCGACGGAACCAGCACCAACACAGGCAAATTTAATGGAGCGATTTGTAACCTAGAACGACAATTGCAGCGCCCTTTGCAGTGGCTAATATGCCTCTTTCATTTTAACGAGTTTCCATTCACTGCGTTACTCAAAGAAATGTTAGGAAAAGCTAATGGGCCGCAAAACTGGCCAGGAATAATTGGGCATACATTACAGGGCTGCGAAGATGTGCCGGTAAATTGTATTCAATTATTTTGTTGTTTTTTTTAACTGTTAATTTCAATAAAATATTAACTTTAGATTGCTCATAACTTTGATCCAATTGCGATGGGCTGTATGCCCACAAATATTGATGACTGGGTTTTGCGAGCTGATCAAAAATATCTTTATGATATGGTACGAGCAGTTGATGCTGGGGCGTGCGATGAACATTTGGCCAGCATTAAACCTGGCCCGCTCAATCTTTCACGCTGGTTGACAACAGCATCAAGAATTTTGCGGCTATATGTTACGAAGCCTGCGGCTTGCGAAAAGTTAAAGCAGCTAGCATTTTTTGTTATGAGGGTCTACGCACCATTTTGGTTTTTAATAAAAAGCCAACCAAAAGCCATTCATGGCAGCCGCCACTTGTTTAAATACATTGAGTGGACGCGCGAATTACCGGCAGATATGCAATTTATTGTACAACGCTCTGTTCAAATTAATGGATTTTTTGCTCACCCAGAAAATATTTTACTGGCAATGGTTACAGATGAGAGCAAGGCGACACGAAAGGAAGCCTACAATATTATTTTACAATCGCGTGCTCATGACACACAAGGAATTCGCCAATTTAATGTCCCCAAGATACAATTCAATTGTGATTCCTATAAAAATATGATAGATTGGAATGAATTAAGAGCTAATACAGAACTGCCATGCCTCCAGTTCTATACTCAACAATACTTATTAGAACTACACGACTCCAATGAAATTGTAAAAATTCCTGGTAATGAAAAGTTTTTAAAATAATTGTTATGCTTTTCTTAACAAACAATTTTCAGAATTTCCATGTCATTCACAAAATACGGAACGTTTTGTACATGTGGTAAGCCAATCCTGCGTTTCGGTAATTGATAAGAACAGACCTGCACATATTGCAAACAAGATTCAATCGCGCAAGCGTTACTGTAAAATTGAATCACGAAAAGATTTGGAATAAAAAAAAAATTATTTCTTTGATAAAACTCTAAATTGTTTTTTTTTTTTATCTTTTTATTAGCGACTTAATAAATAACCACAAATTTTTTATCATGTTGATAAAAAATGCATTTTTATAAAAGTGCTTATAAGGGTTAATTAACGACAGAAATGAAAAGCAGCATTCAGTACCTTTCCAATGATACCACGGAATGGTAAATCAGGCTATAAATGGGGAAGTTATATATATTTTTATAAAAACTGCATTAAAAAAAATTGAAAAAATCACTGCAAGTAACTCAATAACTAAGTGTGTGGGCAGATTTAAAAATAAATAAAAAAACAAAACTATGTATTTCATCGATTTACACTATTTGTGACAATTTTTTTGACCGAAGGTAGTGTGGTATAAATAGTATTAATCAAAAACGCGATTTTTAGAGGTTATTTCAAACCATTCCAGCTCACGAACGGCTAAAGCTAGAGTTGCAATATTTTGGGAATCATCATAAAATAAACCAAAGTTTGTTTTCAGGAGGTGACCCGGCCACTTTTTTTTTTTGAGGCGCCTTAATGTATATACAATCACAATACATGCATATATAATACTTTTGTATTTCTTTTATTTTGATATTACTTATAACTTGTTATTATAAATAATAATATTTTGGTTTTATTTTTTTATTATTTAACATTATTATAGAGTAAAAAAAGAAGGAAGAAGAGAAAAAATCTAACAATTGTTTAAATAAAATTTAGTAAGGAAGATTCTAACAGAAATTTATAAAAGTTTTCGATGTTATTGACTGAAGGATCTTTGAGAACTTCAGAAGGTGTTTGATTATGAAATATTGCAGTTTTTCTGGAGTTGAAATGTTGGCAATAGTCGAGGATGTAGGAAACGGAGGTGTTTGAAGAAGTGCTGCATGGGCAGTATGAAGCAGTATTCTCGCGTAGGAGATGTCCATGATACAGAGTTGTGTGACCCATTTTGAGGCATATGAAAGGCTTTAATTTAATTCAGCTTATTGATGTTTGATGCTCTGGTAAGATGCATAGTGGGTTAACGAATTTGTAATTATGCCTATATATTATTCCATACTTTTTCCTGGGAAAGCTTTAAGCCGTCTGCAATAAGGCGAAGTATGTCTTTTTGCTCGGTTGTCGGCAAGACATAGCCCTGGTTTTTTTTTTTTTTGTGAGTAAGTATTTGATAAACTAATTTAAAAACATGTAGTTAATGAACTACTTTAAATTATATTAAAGCGAAACCCACATTGATTTTTGTGTTTTGAACAAACATTTGAATATTTTTTCAGTCATATTTTCGATGACATTTTGCAGTATGGCCTCGGGAATGGCCCGAATCATCGATGTAATATTGCTTTTGAAGTCTGGAATCGTATTCGTATCATTAATATAGACTTTATCCTTCGTTTAACTACACAGAAAAAAGTATAAAGCCGTCAAATCGCATGATCTGGGCGGCAAATTCACATCATCGCGACGAGAAATTACATGATTCGGGAATTTGCTACCCAAAAAGTTAAACTTTAGGCGAGTTGTGAGTAGTGTAGCGCCATATTGTTGAAACCACATACTTTTCACATCCTGAACTTGAACCTCCAGCACAAAATAGTCCTTCAACATAGTCTAGTACCGCTCAAGGCTTACATGTTCTCATTTTTCAAAAAAACGGCCCGATGATGCCTCCTACCCATAAACCGTACCAAACAGTGACTCCCGGTGGATGCATTCGATTTTCCACGATCATCCATGCCCCAGATACAGCAGTTTTGCTTGTTAACATAGCCGCCAATGTGGAAACTAGCTTCTTCAGTAATTATTTGCACTGCGTTACATCACTCGGAACATCAAGTACGGACCCAGTTTGATAAAATTTGTTCACAATGTTGCGCAGAGTTGTTTCACTAGTGTGGTGATTTTGACAATTCGATATTCTACACACACGATATCCTTTATGCTTTAAAATTCATTTTCAGGAAGTGCAAAATTATCTAATTTTAATGAATTAATTTCAAACCAACAATTAACTAGTTTAAAATCAACTAGTTTCCAAGAAGTTTCAAATATATTCATTGACTTGTTTTTACTTTTAAATTAGTTTATTTTCCTATAGGGAGGTTAATGTTCAGTTCATTTCCGGTGATCCCCACATGACTGGGGATCCATGTCAGTTTAAATTACTTGAGTTTGATGACTAGGAGACAGCGCTCAAGACAGAGTAGCTATCTGAGCAGATGAGAAATTTTCCTTTACTGTCTATGGCGTAGTTTAAAGAATGGTATAATGAAAGTTCTTCCGTGGTAAATATCGAGGAGTGAAATTCGTTCAGTCCTGTTTTGATTGTTGTAGTGGATTTTGAGACGACCGCAAACGAAGTAGTGTATTTTTTTTTTTTTTTTGTGGCGTCTGTAAAGATGAAATTCCATCTTTTCTCTACATATGAATTTTTTATTTCATTAAATAGCTTTTGATATATGGTTGCACTTGTGGTTTCTCTAGGGTAGCATTCTTGATTAAAAATGAATTAACAGGTGTCTAGCATCAATAAAAAGTTGTCGGATGAGACAGGGAGAGTGTGAGTTTTAGTGAATTCCACACATTTTACTATTGTTGATTTGGTTTTAAGCACACGTTTTTTACGGGTAATATATTGAACGTCTTTGTATATTATTGGGTTATTCCCGTAAAAGAGCTTTGTGATAAGTCGAAAAGTCATGTCATCTATCTATAATTAATGACATACAGATTCTGCAAGCAGATTTTTTGTAGGTGTTGTAGGGAATGCTCGTAGACCTATCCAAATCGATGCGTGGTATGGTGAATTTAGATTTTGAAAATTTCTGTTGGAACCCTGAGCAAATAGTCCATTCAGATATATACTTTAGGATATCGGTGAATATGTTCATTAGAGTGCATAGATCGTTTAAATTTCCAAAAATTATAACGTCGTCAGCGTAAATGCTGTGTTCTACTTTGTTGTATTTTGATACATCATGTGCCTGAGTTCATCAGACGCAATAACAATCATTATAAACATTATCATCGGTAAAGGGAAACCTTGAGGAATACCGTTGACTAATGCTTTTGTGTCGTTGGACAAAAAACCTTTAATTTTATTAAAGATTTTTGGTTTAACTTTCCATCTTTTTAACGGTCTTAAAACAATGTGAGCACCGATCCGATCGAAAGCTTTTTCAAAATCAATAGAAATCTGGTTCTCTCTAAGATAACATATTTGAAAAAAAAAAATACAAATTTTGTGCGTCTTCGGAGATAATTGACACATTTCGTAAATTCTTATTTGAAATTATATCTGCAACCCTACAACTGTCTTTATGAGATAAGTAGCTGAAAGCCGGTACCAGCAAAAGACAGCGTCTCACCCATTTCTATTGTGTTAACACGAAAATAGAAATGGCATAATCGAACATTTGATTTTTTGACACATTGAAAAAACGGATGGATTTTGACTTTTTTTGATGACGGATTTGGAAACAGGGTACCCAAATTACTCTAGATATATACTTTATATCAAAAAATTCAACAATTTTTGCAGAGTGGTAGAAAATGGGTTAAATTGTGGTCGAATACTTAATTCAGTGGATGTGCAACCTATAACTCCAAAGCTATTGGTTATTGACATTAGGACTTTTTAGGATTGGTTTTCAACGCTTTTTTTCAACGCCCATAAAATGTTATCAGTGAAACGGAACGTGTGAATTGTGGTCTAGTATCGAACTCTAAGGCTGTGCTACCTATAATTCCAAAGCTATTCTAAATCGCATATTTGGGCTGTGTGGGTGGCGCCACGTCACTTTTTCCCCTGCAAAAATCCTCCTTGTCATGCGTATAATAACTCCATAAAGTTTCTTGAAAATAGGTTAAGATATGAACTAAATTATAAAATTTTAGTATTTTACGATCAAAACCGGCTCATATATAGAAGTTTTGTTTATTTGAGGACAAAAAAGTGGGCGTGGTAACATTATAATATAAAGTGACCGCCACTTGAAGCATCTACACACCAAGTTTCACTATAAAAACGTGTACAACTTCGGAATTACGAAGGCCGTTTTATAATTCAGTAAAAAATTAAACAAGGAATGATTTTTACGCAAAAAATGATTTATTTCTCAATATAGTCTCGTTTAAGTTCGATACACTTCTTCAAACGTTCCTTCAATTTTTTTATCCCATCGGGAATAGTATGTTTTTGGAAGGTCCTAAAAATAGGCCTCCGTTTCGGTGATGAGCTCCTCACTGGTGGTGAATCTCTTTCCGCCGGGCCATTTCTTCAGGTTTGGCAACAGAAAATAGTCAGAGGGGCAAAATCTGAAAAAAATGCTGGATGAGGAAGCGACTCGTACTTGAATTCATTGAATTTCGGCATTGGAGCTGGGCATGTGCTAACGCGAGCATTATCTTGATGGAAGAGCACTTTTTTCCTCGCCAAATGGAGACGTTTCTCTTTTTGAAGGCGTAGTTGAAAAGGTCCAATTCGGTTGCATAGTGTTTGCCATTGGTCGTACATTTAAGTGGAAGGTAATCGATGTAGATTCTACCGCGATTATTCAAAAATACTGTCGCCATAACCTTTCCGGCCGATAGCACCGTCTTTGCCTTCATCGAAGCACGTTTGGTCCATGAAGTACACTGTTTCGACTGTTCCTTTGTCTTTGGTGTGTAGTGATGGATCCATGTTTAGTCCACGGTTACTGATCGATGAAAAAAATATCCTTTTTATATTTGTACAACATTGCCAAGCACGCCTTTGAATCAGTCACACGATCGCTTTTATGGTCGAGAGTAAGCAAACGCGGCACCTATCTTGCGGATAATTTTTTCATATCCAAATGATTTAATCAAAATGTTCCACACCCGGTCGTTTGAGATACCTACGGTCTCAACAATCTCGCGCATTTCAACTCTGCTTTCAGCCAACACGATAGCGTGAATTTTAGTGATATTTTTTGGTGTAGTGAACTTATTTTGGCGTCCAGAACGTTCAGCGTCAATTGTGCTTGTACGACCGCATAGAAATTCAGTAAACCACTTGTGAATCATTCCAAATAATGATGCTGAATCCCCATAATATTTATCAAGCATTTTCTTGGGTTGGCTGATGGTTTTTTACGCAAAAATGTAATGCTTGATGAACACACGAAACTCACTTTTTTCCATTCTCAACAAAATTCACAAGATCGTCTGCTGTCAATGACTGCCAAACAAAAAGTAAGCATTGCAGCGAGCTTAAATTTTGAAAGTAGTCTCTTGACAGATGGTAGTTTACAGGAGAAGTGTTGCATTAAAAGTTACTACGCGGGAAATTATTAAATTCACTAACTTCTCAAAATTCCCTCGTAGCATGATTTCGAAAAAGTGGGGGGTAGATATAGAGCTGCCACGCCAATTTTGTGAACAGTTTTCGTCAGAAAAAATTGAAAAAATTACTGAATTTTATTTTTTTGTGATCAAAACCGCCGATATATACGTTTTTTTTTGGTTTGTGGACGATTTCACTTCACAGGCGCACTATCAAGATGTTGCTTCAGTTTCACAAAGAGTAATTCAGTGGTTTTTAAGTAAAAACGTGGCATACACACATACCTACACACAAACATACCCACATACATACAATACATACATCCATGTTTTACCCGACTACGGCGAAGCAAAAGGAGGAGTTTGCTATGTGTTTGACCCGTAAGTATGTATACAAGTATGTTTGTATGTATGTATGTATGTATGATAGGCTGGGTCGATTTACAAACCTTTGTTGCATGGGCGATTTTTGGATAGGGTTTGAAAAGTTATTAAAACCAAAAGGGGCAATAGGGGTGCACTTTATCCTACAACATCTTCAATTTTCTGAATAATTTTCTTTAAGAAACTTACAGATCTAAAGAAAATCTGATCCCAGAAACGAAATATTTGTTCACGATTAAACCTAAGAACGGTCTCACATTAATACGTTTTCATACAAAAATTTATCGCAAAAAAGTCTTAAAAAAATTCACAAAATTTAAAGTATAATATTTTTTAGAATTCGTGTCATTCATTAATATTTTTGATATTGAAAATTCGAATTTAAATATTCAATTGTAAAAAATAAGTTATGGGTTAAGATTATACCTTGAATTTTTTCTATAAATTTTTGTATAAAAACTTATAAATGTGAGACTGGTTTTAGGTTAAATCGGGTACAAGGATTTCATTTCAGTTTTAAGTATTTCAACGCTTATATACAAAAATTTTGTGTGAAAAAAGATGTGATAGGGTAAAGTGCCGCAACCTTTTTTTTTAAAAGCAATTTTCATGCCGGATCCGAAAATCACCCAGGCAAAATCAAATTTGTACCTCCATACAAATCGACCCAGCCTAATGTATGTATATTCATCTGTTCCACTCTGAAACTACATAATTCGACAAATGAGATATCATTGGAAGCGTTTTAATCGTCTGCTGCTTATAGGCAATGTGATTTCACAATAAATTTAATAAAGCAGCCTCTAGACGACATAATATCATGAACTAAAAAAAACTTTTTAGTGACATTAAGAAATGAGTTGCCGTTAGAAGCATGTTGATTGCCCGCAGAAAAAAATTTTAAAGACGTCAGAAAGTCAACTAAACCCCTAACTTCTAAACTCATCATAATTTGACAATTTAAGTATCGTTGGAAGCGATTTAATCATCCGCTGGTTAAAATTTTTATGGTGATGTAATAAACATCATTGTTAATTTTTGTATAATTTCATCATCAAACAATTGAAAAGTAAAGGCTGATCCAATAATAGCTTCATACTTTGTATTCTAAATAAAATATATAAAAATCAATGTATTGATGCAAATCTTTATTCGGAATGATAGTCCATTTCCTACAACTCAATGTTTAAAAATTATTTCGTTAAAATGTTGCCCACGACTAGCTATTAAATGGTCTATTCTGTGTGTCAAATTTGCAAATTTCGAAAAAAATTCGAGATCGGTGACGAATTGATTGTTCACAGTTTTCACGAACACTGTCTGCTACTGCAGAAATATTCTCAAAATTATGGGTTCTATGCACTCTTGTTGAATGATGAATGACTAATAGTGTTAAATTAGTTCGAAAATTCTTCGTCTGATCGTTGGCGGAAACACATTCGCCTACTCTCTAATAATGTACGCATTCGCAGCGTGTAACACTCAATTTGACACACTTAATCTAATCACATGTGGTTATTGTTTTAAAAAACTTCACAAAAAGTGCATCAATCTTGATGAATACTGTTTAAATCTCATAAACAATAATGACAACATATTTTTTAGATGCGATCTTTGTGCAAATAAGTCATTTTCTGACATTCTTATTAAAATTGAAAATGCACTTAAATATGTCCATGAAGTTAAAGACTTGTTTGAATCTGTGGTAAATGTTAATCTCGAGCCCACAGAGAGTAATAAGAAAGGGTCGAAAGCAAAAGCTGATACTCAAATTCTCACGCGATCTAAAGCTACATATGCAGAGGTTGCTCGTTTGACAAATGTTTTGCATCATAGTGATTCTCTTAGTTCCCCCGCTCAATTTGATAAAACAAATAAAAGTGATCGTAATATACCGAAAAACAATCGCGCTCCCAAAGCATCCCAGAATGTTTTGTCTTGCTCAAGCAGTAAATCTGCATTTTTTGATGATACTGAGAATCTCTCTTCTGAAACCGTTGCTGTAATCACTGGTGCTGGTGCTGTTAACGCTAATGCTGGTAATGCTATTCCTGTTGTTGTTGCCGACTCTCTGATTGGTGATGCTGTGTGCTCTATTAAAAATGCAAATGCTGCCGCTTATTCTAATGCTGTTCCTATTGTTGTTACTGACTCTCTTAGTGAGGTTTCTGTGATCGATAGAAATAATGCAATAATTGGCACAAAGGTTAATGAACAAAACGAAGGTCAGTGCTTCTCCGTTTCTAATGCTCCTGTTCGCTCCAATGACAGTGGGACAACTCATGAATTTTTGTCAACAAAACCTATCTCACACATAAATAAACATAGCAATAAACATTCAGAAATAATTAAACCAATTATTGGATGTAATGACTATGTTGGCGAAAACTTTGATGTTATAAAGCGCCGTAAGTGGTTTCATGTATCAAATTTAAGATCAACTACAACATATCAAGCTATTCAAGAATATGTGTCATCAAAAGCAAATATAGCTTCAACGGAAGTTTCCTGTTTTAGTTTAACTAAAACAGAGGTTTCGGACTCAAAATTTATAAGTTTTAAATTAGCCATACCTGCAGCACTTGTAAGTTTGGTCTACAATTCAGATTTTGGCCATCAGGGGTGCGTATGAAACCTTTTTATGTTTCAAAAAACTACGTGCGCCCGCCAAAACAAACTCAGCGCACTTAAAGAAACTATCTAATAAGGTTAGTATTTTATCGAATAATGGCGGCATTTTGAGTCCTGTCAATAAATTTCTACAACTTTATTACCAAAATTCGGGTGGCCTCCGTACAAAGTCAACTCAGTTTTCTTTAAATATTATGGTTTGTTCTTTTGATGTTATCGCTTTAACGGAGACTTGGTTACATCAGAGCATCTATACATCTGAATTCTTTGATGAAACGTTCGAGGTTTTTCGCCGTGATCGATCATCGACATCAACTGGCTTAACAAGAGGTCGTGGTGTCTTAATTGCTATCCGTGCAGTTTATCGTTGTCAGCAGATATTATTGCTAAACACATCCGATCTCTTGGAACAAATATGCGTCCGTGTAGATTGCCCTTGGGATGGTGATGGTTCTAACTATATTAAAAGTATAAATATATTTGTATCTTATATTCCACCTTGCTCTTCAAGTGAAGTTTATTCTATGCACTTTATTAATATTTTGAACGTAATTGATAGGCTCACAGATAATGAATTCCCGATTGTATTGGGTGATTTCAACTTAAGTAGTGTAAATTGGACTTATTCTAAGGATCTTTTAAGTATGATTCCGAACTCGATGTGCAACAATTTGGAAATCGATTTTTTAGACTCTATATATTCCTTGGGTTTGATTCAAATAAACTCTGTCACAAATAGCTTGAACAAAATCTTAGATCTTATTTTTATTGATAATGAGCTTAATGCCAATTGTGTTGAATCGGATTTACTTCTTTCAAATAATAGTTTTCATCATAAAGCACTTTTAATACAATTATAAATTCTTATTAATGAAACATCTGCCATAGAAGAAGATACTTTTGTTTTTGCATTTAAAAAAGCTGATTACACAGCGATATCTACATTTTTATCGAGTGTGGACTGGCGTCTGGGTTTTGGTGATATCTTGTCTGATAATTATGACTTTTTTATCAAAATTATAAATCAAGCATTTACTTGCTTTGTTCCTATTAAAAAGATAAGGAAAAGTTCTAAGCCGGAGTGGTTCAATAAAAGTCTTTCAAAATTAAAAATCCGTATGAACAAAGTGTTCAAAAAAAGTAAAGTAAATATATCTTTTCGTCAAAACTATTTACAGGCGCGTAGTGAATACGCATCTCTTAAAGAATCGTTCTACAAATCTCACCTTAATAAGGAATTTCTTGAATAAAAAAAGGAACATGAAGGGTTTCCCTAGAAATATGTTTTTTAACGAAAAAACTGCAAGTAGCACTTTAGACGTCACAAATCTTTTTGCTGATTATTTTCAATCGAATTTTTTATTAGACGACGGAGATGACGTGAACTGCTCTTTTTCTCATAATGACAACCCTATTGTTGATATGGGTTCATTAGTTCTTTCTGATGATGATGTCTTGCAAGATTTGCTCACTCTAGACATTAATAAAGGAACTGGTTCTGATAATATTCCCCCAATATTTCTAAAAAACTGCGCAGCTGTGCTAGCCCAGCCAATAGCGCTTTTATTTAATTTATCTTTAAAGACAGGGTAGCTTTTGAATATTTGGAAAGAATCCATTGTAGTCCCCATTCATAAGTATGGCTCTAGGCAAAATATAGCGAACTATCGACCGATATCAAAATTGCCCTTGATCCCTAAATTATTTGAGTCAATTGTCAAAAAATACATTTATGCTAGAACTAAAAACTCTATCTCTGAATTCCAACACGGTTTTGTTAGTGGTAAATCTACTTCTACAAACCTAACACTGTTCTCTCACTTCAATAAAACTGAAATGGAAAAAGGCAATCAAATTGACGTCATATTTACTGATTTCGCCAAAGCCTTTGAATGGAGTTCAGCACTCCATTATGGTTAAAAAACTTTCCCTAATGGGGTTTCATTCCTCTTTGTTATCCTGTCTGAGGAATTACCTTTCTGATAGATATCAAGTTGTCCGCATTGGTAACTGCTGCTCAAAATCTATTACGAACCATTCTGGTGTGCCCCAAGGAAGCCACCTTGGACCTCTATTGTTTGTCTTGTTCATCAACGATCTCCCAAACTTTTTACAGCATACTTACTGTTTGATGTATGTTGATGATGTTAAACTGTTTAATTCGGTTTCTTCACCTTCCGACCATCGGCTTCTTCAAATTAATTTAAGCAATATGATTAAATGGTGTTCAGTTAATAGACTTTATTTAAATGTTGCCAAATGCAACATTATGTCTTTTTATATGAAAAAAGAACCAAATCTTTTTAATAACTCAATCACAAATAGTGGTCTTTCACGTGTCGAGTCTACATCTGATCTGGGAATTATATTTGATAGAAAAATTTATTTTTCCAACCATTACGATTGCATAATTACTAAGGCTAATGCAATGATGGATTTTTTGAGGCGTAATTCGAAGGAATTTAAGGATCCATATACCCTTAGAACGTTATTTTTATCTTTAGTGAGGTCTATCTTGGAATATGGATGTGTGATCTGGGATCCATATTACGAGGTAGATTCTTTGCGATTGGAAAGAATACAAAAACTTTTCACTCGTTACATAATGTTTAAATTAAATTGGAATTTTATGCCAACGTACGTGTCCAGGTGTGCTCTTCTGGGTCTTAATACCTTAGCCTCCAGACGTAAATTTTGACGTAGAATTACGTCTCACAGCGCGGTTTGTATGGGGGTCATTTTCACGAATTTTTTCAAAGTGATATTTGACACTTTGGGGTATACTTACAGCCTTTAATTTTCATCGTACAAAGAAAAAAAAAAGCCAAAATATCAGTTTTAGTGGGAATAAAACGAATATTTAATAAAATAGCAAAATCTAAGAAGATGAAAAATTCACATATTCGTATGAGAAATGCACAAGCTGCTTAGCTGCAGTAGCTGCTTATGCTATTTTTAAGGTTGTTGTTGTTGTTGTGTTTGCTTGTTTGGTTCGTAATCACGTCGTTCGTTGTTATGCTGCTTTTGTTGTTGATGTTATTGTTTCTTATTAATATGTATGTAAAACATACATATATAAATACTCATCAGTTGCTTTCATTTTTTTTTTTGTTGTTTTCCAGATAGCCAATCGGCTTGGTTGAAAACGGTGTGCACTTTTAAAAACTTAACCGGACCGTTTCGTTGTTAGCAAACTATGCAATGTGTGTTTCATATAAGCGTACCATTTATTAAGTTGTATATTAATGTTGATTTTCTATGATTTAATACAAATTCTAAATGTTTAATAGTTTAAATCATTCTTGATTTTTGATACAAATGCTAGTTGTGTGATACTTAAAAATCGTTGAAGTTGCAAATAAAATTGAGCTTTAGGTCAGGTTAGAACAATTAATTGCTCGAACGAATTTTTTCCAAAGAAACAACAACAACATTTTCAATATGAAAAGAAAAGGAATCACTAGCTGATTAATTAGTTATCTGTTTGTTTAAATAGTTAGAGCTGTTAATTGTTCTTACCTGACTTAAAGCTCAATAAACGATTTTAAACTATCAAACAACTAGAATTTGTGTTTAAATCAAAGAAAATCAACATAATAAATAACAAGGTCATATAGAAAACTTTAAGTTGTTTATTAAATTTATTTGTTGTTAAACAATTGTGACCTTTTCTTAAAATAGTTTTTATTAAATTGCAACAATAAACTAAACAATAAACGGCAACTCAACTGATTTAATGCATATTTCAGAGTTTTTTGGCAATCGGGTGAAAAAGAGAGGGGAAAAAGACCATAATAAACGACGCATCAATCGAATATGACATAAATTAAAACTCGAATCTTGATATATATAAAAAAGGAAAATTAATTGTACTAACGAATCTTTCCAAAGAAACAACAACAACAACAAAGTTTTTTCAATATGAAAAGGAAAAAATCACTAGCTGATTTTATTGCAATTTCGGCCGTGCTAAAGGCTTCATCAGAAATCTTTGTGATGACCGTGCAAGCGTGCACTAGCGTTGTTGTTGTTTCTTTGGAAAGCTTCGTTAGTACAATTAATTGTTCCAACTTTGACCTTAAGCTCAATAAACGATTTTAAACTATCAAACATTTAGAATTTGTATTTAAATCATACAAAATCAACATAATAAATAACAAGGTCATTTAAAATTGCCACAAAAATATCATTCGCATTACAAAATACCACAATAAGTCCCATATGCAAAAATGTTGTTTCTTTGGAAAAATTCGTTAGAACAATTAATTATTCTAACCTGACCTTAAGCTCAATAAACGATTTTAAACTATCAAACAACTAGAATTTGTATTTTAATTCAAGTTTGATTTAAACTATCAAACATTAAGAATATCATATATATTTAAATCATAGAAAATCAACATAATTAATAACAATGTCATATAGAGAACTTTCAACTGTATTTAAAAAATAGTTTCGATAGTATCGTAAGTACAGACGTAGAATTCCTTTTTATACAGTAATAGAGAAAAATTCTTGTTTTTTTTTATTTATATTTCTCAAAACTATTTAAAAAATTTCATCTTCTAAAGAAAAATTATTCAAAAACGAATTTATTGTTGTTGTTGCCTTCTTCAAACTTACTTAATCTAAAAAGTTTACAAATAAATTCATGTTGAATTTTTTTTTGGTTTTATAAAAACTTTTCGTTTGATACATTATGTATGTTAATGGTCTTAACTACAGGAAAAATAAATAATTGAAATTTTCCGATATTTATTTCCATTAATTAAACGTAACTTTGAATTACATTTAGTTGTAACCATCATAAAAAATTAACAACAAATTCATCACTACACATATCAAACGAAAACCTTTTAGAAAACAAAACAAATTTTTACATGAATTTAATTGTGAGCTTTTTAGATCAGGTAAGTTTAAAGAAGGACGACAACAACAAATTTGTTTTTGAATATTTTTATTTAGAAGATGAAATACTTTAAAAAAGTTTTGAAGAATATACATGAAAAAAACCAGAATTTTTCTCTATTACTGTATAAAAAGGAATTCTACGTCTGTACTTACGATTCTATCGAAACTGTGTCTTTTTTTCTTGTTATTTTTGTTCGCGATATAATTATGTCACATATAGACTACGCACCACTCCTCGCTCTTTTAAGAATATATGCGCCTGAGAGATATTTTAGGCAAAGAGATTTCTTTTACATTCCGTATCATAGGACAAACTATGGCCGTAATGATCCAATTAATAATATGTGCTTAGCGTTAAATTCCATAAGTGCTCAAATAGATCTCACTTTGAATAGACAAACTTTTAAACAAAATTTATTAAGAATTGTTTAAAATAAATTTAGAAAAAGTAATATTCTTTAATATAATTATGTTTACATTTTATTAGTTTTACATCATATTTGTTTTTATAATTTATATGTTGTTACTCAAATTGTTAAACGATTGTTGATAGTTAAAATAGAAATAAAAAAATAAATAAAAAATTGGTGATGGTTCGATGGTTTGGACGCTCATAATGACCAAAATTAAGTTGAAGAACTCTATAACATTCTCTAAATGATGACTGATTTTGGTAGTAAGTTTCCATAAATTATAAACGTTGTTCAGAAGTAAGAATATTCATGATTGAGTTGTATTGAGTACTGAACACAAACATCATATGGATAAGCCATTTCACACATAACAGCTGTCAAAGCCTCTTATTGGATCACCCTTCAGTTATTACTTTCGATTGAAAAAAGTGATGTACCCAAAATAATTTAAATAAAAAATTTGTTCAAAAAACTCAAACCCCACTTCTAAAAATCACGCTCTAAAACGTATGAAACAAGGCAATATTCTCATCTAAAATTGTTATGCTCAAACTATTCAATATTTTTTTTCTCATAAAAAACCAATTACACATAATATAATTTATTTATATTATTATTTCTAATACATTTTTGTTCCAAAAATCGATCAACAACTCGATTTTGCTTAAAGCTCAAAAAAAATTTCCATGAGATTTAATAAATGTTGATGCAATTATATTTTACACATCGTAGAATTTTTTTTAGCTCAATTGAGCTGTCACTATTAATTGAGCTGTTGCTATTTAAATAAATATTCTGAACAACCAAAGGTACTAGTTTAGTTTACACTAAAGAGCTGCACGGATGTATCTGTAAAACATTAGTTTGTTGTTCAAATTCCTATTCTATTTCACTCTCATTTCAAATTATAATCTTTTGAATAGCAAATTTGGAAAAAGTAAAACGAATACAGAGTAAATCGATTATAGAGTAAAACGAATATAAAGTATAACGAATATGTAGCATAAATCGAATACAG
Organism: Dichetophora obliterata; assembly: GCA_963920525.1. Taxonomy (NCBI): domain Eukaryota; kingdom Metazoa; phylum Arthropoda; class Insecta; order Diptera; family Sciomyzidae; genus Dichetophora; species Dichetophora obliterata. The sequence goes on along the minus strand of OY986436.1, from coordinate 53,851,704 downwards.
AGTAAATCGATTACTTGAGTTAAATGAAAATTTCGGTCAAACAATCAGATAGATTCAAAAATAATTTTCGGATATATTTAATCGATTATTTAAGTCATTATACGTTGTTTCAATGGAATAATAATATAAACAAAACTTTTAAACTTATCAAACTAAAACCGCTGATCTCACTCAGCTGATCAGTCTAGACTCGAGAGTGTGATGCAAAACAGAAAGTCAAGAAAAAACAAAAACACTTGCGTTTTTATCTGACTTTGTTGAAATTATACGTACTAAAGATGCGGTGTAAAAATTCAAGGTGAGAAAGTTAAAAAGCGTTTTTTTTTTAATTCATTGTCAGTAAATGACATACCAAGTTTTTTTTTATTATTCGTGAGAAATTTATTTTTCATGTCAAAAAGGACAACATCGATGTTAAAAATAAAATTAAACATCCAATGCTTTTGATTCGCGTCGTTTCAACATCGAGGTCATGAAGTGCAACTGCCAATGGTAATTTACAGTTTTTAAATGTAATCAAAATGATTCGTAATTTGTGATGGCGTTATAAATCTACCGATTAATCCAAATAATTTTTTCGCCATCGAGAAGTCTTCTTGAGATAGGGAAGCCTAGTTTTCTAAATCTCAAAAACAAAAATAAAAAAAAAATCCAATGTAGCTTTATTTAATTAAGTTATTTTTGTATTTGCAATTTTATTTAAAAAAATGTATTTTTTTAAACAAAACAACCATCTGTTAATATCTTTTAAATTTGGAGTCGTATGCATAATTTTGAGGGCTTAAAATTTTCAATATTTTCAATGCCTAATAATATATGCATTACAGGTTTAGCTTGAAGAATGTCTATATTGTTTTTATTTATTGTTTGTTGTATTAAAAATAGCTCAGCAGATTGCTAACAAATTTGTAGAATTTGCCAATTTATTGGCAGATTTCGTTTTTAAAAAATGATAGAAATGAAAAAAAATTTAATTTACTTTTTATCAAATGCTTGCTGAAGTCATTGTGCTTCAAATTTTACTCATTATATTCGATTTACTCGTTTAGACAAAGTAAATACATGGAGTTTTTTAAAAACTCGATTGAGTAAAAACAAATAGTTATATCAAACAAATGTAGTCGAGTAAATACTTTTATAAGAGAATATCCTATATTCGAACTGTATTCGTTCTGTTGTGAACGAATGAAGTAAATAGTTTCGAATGTATGCGTTCAGCTGTTTAGTTAACACTTGAATTTTAAACTTAAAGCTGGTACTACTTTTATGCATAGCACAAGTTCATTAATAGCAAAAAAATATTAAGACTTTCAAAATTTTTTCAAAGCACTGAGCACACATATTTGAAAATATGTATAACAACATTTCCAATATGTTGCATATTTAAGTATAACACAGTATGAATAAAATTTTTGTGTTCAAACAAACTCACCTCACTATCATTGCTATGCAATATCAGCTTAAAACCTGGCAACAAGTTTGGCTCCATATTCACATCAGATAAGGCTAAGTTAGCAGCTGGCATGCAAGCCTGGCCACCCTGCCAGCCGCCTTTGCCTGCTATCGGAAAGATGCCGCCAATATGTAGCTCATCTGGTCGTCCGCCATTTGTTAAATTAACATTTAGCAAAATAAGCGATAAAAGCAATAATATCCAAAATGTCACAACACCGCCACATGTCATATCCTGTGAGTGGGAGAGAGAAGAATTTTAATAAAGCTTTTTTGATATGGTTAGCTTAATATTTAGTCTATTTGTTTAAAACTTTTTAAATTACTTTAAATTGCTTATAGTAAATAAATGCACGTCATTCAGCGCAGTCAACAAATTATCTTTTTGATTATTATTTTTGCAACTGTAAAATTTAATTAATGACAAACAATGTGTTTATTACATTTTGCAATGCAGAAAAAAATTCATAATAAAGCCTAAATTAAGTTTATTTAATCAATATTTTTATATATTTTTTTCACATGATCATTTATTTTGTTACAATTACAGACTATTGTACTCTATATTGCGTTAGATATGCAACAACAGTTAGGCAAATAATTAAAAGTTAGTGAAACGTAAAGCTATCGGCAATTAAAATGTGGAAAAGCAGCTAATTATATATATCACTCATACGCCGTGTTGCACGTGCCTTTAATTTATATTAATATTTATGGTTGATTGGTATTTACTTAACGGTAACTTAACACAAGTATTGAGATGAGTTCAGAAATTGAATTTAATATTAATTCAAATGTTTTTTTTATGCTGAACACTTCATTAAGCACTGAATGGACTTAATGAAAAATTGTATGCTTTATTGAGCAACTTATGAGCATCATTAATAAGCATCTTTTCAGCGTAGCTATCAGAAAGTGAAGCATTAAAATGACCTTTAATGCCCTTGAATGTCTTGATAATTATTTTCAATCATTGTCAGCTCAATAGTGATACAATACAAAATATTTTCAAAATGTTTGGTTTTTTCAATAGACACTTATTTCTTTTTTTCAATGTCATGCGAGGAATAGCGAAACGCAAAACAAAAACCAATAACGCTTCACAACAACTTTTGCACGCACACACAAACACATTATTTCACATAAATGGTTGGGTAGACAGCCAGGCAATAGCTGGCATGACACAAACAAGACATATCAAAGGCAAAAATTAAAGAACACAACAGAGAGACAGACAGACAGACAGATAGGCCAACAGACAGGCAGGCAGTCAGCCTGTTAGGCAACAAAATCGTTATCATGGCCTGACACAAACACAAACAGAAAGACAAGAACACACACACGCACGCTTATTTTGCTAGGTTTTCTTCATTTATATCGTTAAGACTTTAATGCGCTGCAAAAATGAGTCCCCAACCAAGTCAACAACACACCCTAGTAGCTCATTCAACCACCCACTCACTACCCTTACACAAGTTAACCAACCCACCCGAAATAACGTCTTGCGCTATAGCTGTAACAAATCTTTACGTTAAAATAATTAACTTAAGTAGTTTTTGTCTATTTTTGAGGACGCTTCGATCCTTTCTCAGTTCTTCATTGTTCGTTTTTCAGAGCCTATCTCGAGGCGTAATCGTTAAAGAGTTGAACTTATAGCAACGCTCTTTGAATAGCCCTTATTAAAATAAGCAATATCGACATAATATTGTGGATGAAATTAAAATATCATTCTGGCATATTGGAAAATTTGTCCTTTTTTCTATGCAATCGTTGACTTAGTTGTTGACTTTTGTTTTTGGCGCATTATCTTAAGTCTATTAATTGGTCAGCTTTATTTTTCTATTTTTTTTTTATTTTTCTTCCGTGTCACTTACATTCTATCTTTTACTTTGATATTTTACTGTCATCGTATTTGTATGCTTGACAAATCCTTGTTGATAACCTTGCAAAAATTGTTTGGTTTCAACAGTCAAGTGACAGCTGACATTCAAAGAAGGAGTTTTCTTTTTCGATCAGCAAAATCAAGGTATCGCATTACGATGTTGTTGAATTTGTCATCAAGTCGTTTATAAAACTACAGGTTTTTTTAGAGCGGTTCACCCAACTCAGGAACAAATTTCAACAAAGAGTATAGCAAAAATGTAGCTTATCTAAAAATTCCAGAAGATCATAAAAGATTTAAAGCCATAGCTTAGTTCACGCATATAAACACACAATTTAGTATACGTCTTTATTTTAAAATAATGTTATTTTTAGTGTCCGTTTGAAACCAACACCGAATATTCGGCATATTTATAATATTCGGCCGAAACCAAAACTGAAACTGGTTATTAATATTAAAATTTAAGTTTTCACAAATATTTTTTTTTTATTAAAAGGAAACAAAAGTACTTTCATACACATAAAAAAAAATGCAATATAAAAAAAGGATTACTTGAATTTGAAGTATATAAAAATTGATTGAATTTACTGTAATAATAAATGAGATAATTTTTTATTTTATCTTTTATTGCAAAAGTATTGCATACTTTATATCTTTCGTATACACTCAAAATTTTATACACCTACAGTTTATATTTTTATATAACAACAAAAAAAGTATTTTTGGTATTTTTAAACGTTTAGTGTAATAAAAATAGAAATATTTCGTTTTCTTTTCCTTTACTTTACACACACAAAATTCGTTCGGAAGTTTTATTTTTAATTTTTGGCTTCGATACCATTAAAACTTTAATATTAATTGCGATAGAAATGATTAAATTCCAAAATGATCGTATCGAACGTATAAAATTAACCAAAATGTTTTGCGTAAACACAATAAATCAAATTAAAGACGATTTCAATTTTTTTTTTTTTTTTTTTTTTTTTTTGTAAAATGCGATGTAAATATTTTTATTAAACCAAAATTATATATTTGAATTAAAGGACTGATGCAAGAAATTTATGCCAAAAGTCTCGGCTAGTTTCGAATATTGAGGCCTCAATATGGCCAATAAATGGTATTATAAAATATTCATGTGTTTTGGTCTTGTTCAAAAAAAATTTAGTAAGATTTTTAAATTTGTTCTCATCTCAAAAAAAAAATACGTTTTAGTTCAATTTCGGAAACCTGATCTTCGTCTTTAAAAAAAAAGAGAAGCATTCTCTTAACAGACATCATACATATCATTAGTATTCGGGCATAACCAATAAAACACTTGTGATATCTACATTACACAGTAAACGACACTTGGAGTAGGTATTCTTCTAATTGCATGATGGAAGAAATGTCAAAAAAGTTATCGAAACTTCTCACTTGGTGATAAGCCCAACCCATTTGTAAAAACTTGTCGGCGATGACAATGTAATGCATAATTGTAAGTGGGATGTGACAAAAACTAATTTGCATTGTTATAGATCGATATTTTTGTATTATTAATAATGCAACAGTTTGACTTAGTTCGCTTTTTACCAACATCGTGTCCTCAACAGGAAATTTTGCAATAAAGTGCATTTGTGTATATTAATATAACCTATTTTTGAACTTCAATAGTTTTTTTATATAAAATAAAAAGTTTTAACACACATAAACATAGAAACGCTAGGGAAAAATATATTAAATACAACATCATGAACTAAATTAAGGAAATAAAAAGAAAATAACTTGTGGCGTCATTTGCTTTCGTTTGTTTTATTCAGTGTGTTTTTTTCGTTGTGTTTTCAGCATAGAGAGGAATTTCGTTTGGTTGTTATTTTATAGTCTTTACGTCTCCGCTTGTAAAAATGTGTCGGTGATGACATTGTAATGCAGAACTGTAGGCGGCGATATTTGACAAAATCTTATTTGTGTCTGTTCTGAAAAAATACAGTTTGATTTTATTAGTATGTGTAGTTTCATCGTGTTTTCTAACAGGAAGTTTTGCAATAAAATCTATTTGTGAAAATTGTTAATCTGATTATTTAAACTAAAACAAAGTTTTATGTAAAAAATACCTAAGTTTTTTTAAAAGTAATTAAAATAAAAGAAGTAATGAATTAGTTTTTTAAATTGCAAAAACTAATGTGAAAATAAGTTGTAGCGTCATTTGCTTTTGTTTTTTTTTTTTTGTGTATTTTCCACATGACGTAACTATTATTTCTTAAATATAATGTTGCTACGAGGCCTCCGAAGCCTTTCACTATTCTCAGTTATATTTTTTCGGACATGGCCGCTAAAACACTGATGATATCTACTTTAGACAGTAAGCAACGATAGGAGTAGGTATCCACAAGATTGGAGACAACAAAAAAGATAATGTAAAAAAGCATCAGGTAAAATATTTTTAAGTTCGAACTGCTTTTCTTTTTTGTTTCTGTTTTGAGCGTCTTGTCTTCAATTATAACGTTTATGTTGACTTACAGCCCTATTCTGGCAAATTAACAAATTGTTAACCAGTATTTTGAATATTTCTGTATGTTTGTTGTAATTTTTTTATTTCAAAACAAAATTTGAAGCTCAAAAATATAAAATTTTTATAAAAATTGTCAACTGCTTTTCAGTTATTGACAATTTCATTAACAAATTTTGTTTTTTGAGCTTTAAATTTTGTATTGAAAGCAACAAACACAGAGAAATATTCAAAATACTGGTTAACAATTTGTTAATTTGCCAGAATAGGGCTGTTATTCATACATATTTCGAGGTAATTTATTTTAAAAAACATGACACATATGGCCTTTGAATTTCATTTAACAACATGAATAAAAACTGTAATGATAAATATAAATGTACATTTTCGAATATCAAGAATACTTTGACTCTGCCTACTCTTGTCTTTATAGATTCTTTCTACTTACAAATAAGCTGACCTTTTATCACTTTTTAAGTAACTAAGGGATAAAATAGTCTATATTCTAGCAGTTTACCACTAGTTATGAGTCATAGTTTATGACATGCTTATGTAAAAATCATGAGTTCAATGCAAATAAAGTTGATTGAAGTGGAACTAGTATTAGAGCTAGCTTTTTTTACTGATACCACTAAGTGCAGGACAATGATTTACGTTATTTTTTCTGATATGATAGCACTTTCTGTGAAATGATATAACAAATCTTCTCGTTCAAATGCGTGTCCTAAGATTTGATTTTAGACCTAAGAATTCTTGGCAAAATTATAATTATCCGAATTTTCCGTAAATTAAATTTTTGCTAAACGCTTTTCGGGTGAAATAAATTGGCTCAGTCTAACGTTATTCTTTAAAGTTTTGCTCTAAATTTAAAGTTTGAGTCACTATGGAGCTAGCGTAGCTTAAAATTTCTTGATTTATAATACTTAGCCTATAGGGATATCCAGCATGACTGCATCCACCTTACCGTATTAATATCCTAGTAATAAAATGAAATCCTTTTTTAGCATTTAATCCGCAGATTGCCATAGCAATTTACTGTGGGTTATACATATTTAATAAAGAAAAATGATGTGCAAGCAATTGAAGCCGTCTTCTCGCATTTGTTTTTCTTCAAGCATAACAGAGTAAACGAGAAATCCTTAGAGTTACCACGCTGGTGGCCACGTTAATACCAAAAACAAATACATTCAACGAAATAAAAATGTCTCACGTTAACCTTTATCGATCCAGTGATGCAGCCTCTGAGCTGCCGCTGCTGTTGCTATCGGTTGTGATTCTTCCGGCCACTTTACAAATTCAAAAGAAATTTGCACACAGCCGCACACAAATTCGCACACAACAGAGAATGAGACCCTTTTTACTAAGTTGGCGCCAACCAAATGTGACGTTTATGTGTGCCAGTTACCGAAGAGGTAAACGTAGATATCATCTATTTACCGATGCCTTAGTTAGCAAGAACAAAACATATTTTTGGGTCGGCTAGCTTTTGTGTTTGTGTACATTTTTTTCACCCTTTCGTTTTATCGTTATTCACTCTAAGTTTTCAGGGCGCGTGAATTTATGAGAAAATTTGTAGCAAGAACACAAAAGCTTCGCATAAGAATAACCTCTCTGCATACAAATACGTGCGAGTTCATTGGTGCTAATGTGTGTGTGTGTGTGTTTCTGTATAAATATGAGTATGAGTGAGTTTGAGTTTTAGTATGAGTGCGTCAGAGTGTTTTTAGCATGTTTTTAGCACTACCTCACATATATTTGAGAAGCTGTTTTGGGGCTGACTTTATGTCAAGTTGGAGTGAATGAATGAATGCTCAGTTGGACATTTCGTGCTAAAATAGGCTGTGTTTTGCCTAATGGTTGGGCGGATGCGTATAGATCGAGGTTAAATTTTGGCAAATCGTTTGTCCTTCAAAAGTAATGTCTAAAATATAAAGATATATTTTTTTATATTCGTTATGTGCTTTTATCATTCATTAAGCATGGTTGAAAATTAAAAGCTAGCTCCTAGTTTATTAGTGTAAGCATGAATTTTATGATTTTTCACCCATTTCGAAGCTAGTAGGTTTTAAGGGCTCTGTTATGCTGGCGGTCATAAGCAGGTCGCAGTTGTGTATTGTTGTTCTTTCAATGTTAATTATAAATTTGAAAGAGTAAGTTTTTAAGCAACTGTCTATTATAGTTCATATCAAAAATTATACATGACCCCTAGGTGGGTAAATGTATGAGATGCTCCTACTAATTTTTTTTTCACAACATTTCTTCTAAGAACACACTTAATCTGCCACCCTTCTGGGGGTCTCCTCAAAAAAAAAACACAAAAACTTGAAAATATCAATGCTAGTATATACAACAACGTGACGAGACTCGAACAATTTTCTTGACGAGTTTCACAAAATGTTCATGACGAGACTTGAAAAAGTTTACCCTCAACATGAAATCACAGCCTTAAAAGCTTCTCTTCAAAAATAAACTATTGAAAAATGCTATGAAATAAATAACAAACGGATATTAAATAAAAAAGTGCGGTCGTGGGACCGCCATCAGGAACAAAATTCCTTATGCTCTTACTTCAACTCTGAATGTAATTCGAAATAAAATATATATATTTTTTATAATTTTTTAGTTTATGTAATTTTTTTCAAGGCATGAACAATAAAATCAAAATATTTAATTAAATATTTTAGGAAACAGAATTATTGAACACTAAGATGTAATATTTTTATAAGAGTTTAAAATAGACAGTAACCATTGCCAGCTATTTTTGTTTCATGACGCAACAAAGCATTCAGCATTGAATATTCCTCGTGTTCCTCAAAGCTCAATGGAGCTTGAACTGATTAAAAATTTGGATTGAAAACTGGACTTACTTAGGAGTTAATATGAAACATAAACACATTTCAAGGTTCCACCTTACTGTCCGAATAACGTTTTGAAATTCTTTTATGAAAGATTTTATATAATTGATGTTTTAATTTTGAAATCAGCGATCAGCGCATCTACAAAGAGTACAAACAAAAAAACATTTCTAGGGTCACCCTTGTGTAAAAATATTTTTTAAATTCCAACATAAGATTCCTATTCAGCGATCTCTTAGTACTGCCAGCACATACGAAAAGAGCATAAAGCAAGAAAACGCATTTTTAGGATCCACTTTAGCCTTAAAAAACTTTCTTAATTTCTTACATCAGGTTCGAAATGAGGTACCCCTTAATACTGCCAGTACATTTACAAGGAGTGTTAGCTCAGCGACAAAAAAGCTCTCGTACAGGAATTTTCGCCAGTTTTTCAACTTTTACAAAAAAGGGTTTAAGCTGTTTTAAGTCGTCTGTCAAAATTTTATTTCTATTTTTTAATTTTATTTACTTTTTTTTATAAATTCAATTTAAACGCTAAAGTTTTATTTTCGGAATTAAAGGGTGAAATGGATAAAGAATCTAACAGGGAAACAGCACTCCGAGTGAATACAAACAAATGAAGTGCATGAAATTAAATATAGAAATTACATAAGAAAAGTGGTGTTGGAAGACCTAAGAAAATAACGCCTTATAAAAATAATTTCTCTAAGTTATCACTTTCTTCATGCCGGTAGCACCAATAAAACATTCAATTCACAAACTGGAATACAAATCAGTGACCAAACAATGCAACGTAAGCTGAAAAATAATTTCTATATAATAAAAATTTGGGTATAGGGAGCGCTCTTTTGCTGTTTTATGGGATCAAAAAGTGAGTATTTGTGCTTCTTTACTGTTTTAAAATATCAGTAGGTGAGCAATTAAGGAAAAAAGAGGAAAACTAATTAAGGCATGTGCTTTTTATTTCACTATCACTATTTTCTGTGAAAAAAATAATAAAAATATTAAATGTTCCTTTGCTGATAAATTTGGATCATTCATTAATTGCTCCTTTTCAGCTTCTCTGGGATGTTATATGGAGTGCTACATTAACTAGGACATGCAACGTTAAAAGAGAACCCAAAATACACCTAGCTTGGATCAATAAGGAGCACTTCATTGCTCCTCAGGGAGCACTCCCAGATAGCTCATAGGATGATCCACTTTTTTACTGAGTTTGTAGTCTGCTCGGTATTCGCACGCATACGCGCACAGCAATCGCACTGTTACATGACGATTTCTACCAAATCACACCACCAGCAAGTCTCGTAAAGGAAATTTGTTCCAAAACTGGAAGGCCTTAATAACGCTTGAATATTATATTTGTGATTATTTTAACTGCTTTATTTTGTATTCCAAAAAAGCACTCCAACAACAAGCAAGACACGAGAAGTAATACTTTGTTCTATACAAAACTCTATTGCTTTTCGTGTCTTGCTTGTCGCTGGTTTGCATTTTTGTGATGCAAAATGAGGCGGTAAATTCAATAATTTTTAAGTTCTAGATGGCGAGATTCTTCTATATTTTTAAAAATTTTATTTCTCAAAGAAACTTGTAACTATCCCAAAAAAATTTTGGAAACTTGGCTTTGTATTGATATAAGTGACAACTTTTGTTACATTCCTGGTTATAAGGTTTATAGAAATAATCGCTCAGATAAAAAGGGTAGAGGAGTTTTTATATATTGCAAAAATAACCTAAATGCTAATATTCTCAGTCGATGTAGTGGATCAGGAATTGATTTTTTTAATTTATGTGTATCAGACAGCTACAATAAAATTATCGTTTAATGTGTGTATAATCATTATAATTTTTATTCTATTCTTTTCTGTGTCATCTGACAATATTCTTGACAACGACTTAATTTTACTGTGTGGTGATTTTAGTATTAATCTCCTTTCTTATGAAGTTTCATAAGAAGTTCCATCATGAGCAAGGCTTGTCTCTTGCTTATTATTCTGTGCCTACTCGTTTTTGCAACAACACCACTCCCAGTCTTATTGACTTCTTTATTGTATCTGACCCTTCTGTTGTCTCACTTTCTGATCAATTGTACTTTGCCTCTGATCATGACTTGATCTTTTGCACGTTGAATGTCAACTTATCTCGTTTAGTTATCCCAAATACTTATTCTTACCGTGATTTTACGAACATAAATTATCCGTCTCTCTTCCGTGATGTGTTTTTTGTATCGTTAAATAATTGATGACTTCACCACAATATTAACTACAAGCTGAGTTCTTTTATTGAACCCATTAAGTTTCTTTTTAATAAACGTGTCCCTTTACGTACTTGTAGTATTAGAATGTTCTAGAATATGTGTTGTCTATGGTTTTCTCGGTATATCCTCTCTGCTATAAAAGAAAAAAACAAGTTTCGTAAAATTTAAAGACTAAACCCTTTCCCATTTATCTGGGAAGCTTATAGAATGGCAAGAAATGAAGCTGTGCTTTTAAAAAGACAAGCTAAAACTCGTTTTTACGCTGATGAACTTAACATATCTGTTCCAAACAAAATGCTTTCGAAAAATATCAAAAAACTTGGGGTCTGCAACAAAAATAAAACTGAATGCCATCTAGATCCTGAAATTCTGAATTGTTTTTATATTGCCCATTTATAGTATATCATGCATCAATCTTTTAAATTTTCTCCAGTAGTTGAAATTGATGTTGAATTTGTGTGTCGCAAGTTAAGTCGAATGCTATGGGTGCTGGTGGTATTCCTATCCTAACCCTCCGATGAGTGAGAAGGTCCCTAGGGACCTTTTTGCCTTTTCAAACTAAATTTTATCCCTACTTTGGTCACTACAACCCCCCCCCCCCCAAGTTACTCTGTATTCCAATAGTATTTTGTTGCGCATCTTTTGGAAAAAAAATCAAGCTGATCGGATCATTACTTTAGGAGTTATTGAGGTTTTAGTGAGAATAGTACGCGGACGTGTAATAGGTCCATATGGACCTTGTACTGAATTTCACTAATAAATGCATGTTTTTGGGCATCATTATAATTTTTTTATTGTTTCAACACATAATTTACTTGTTCTGAACACAAAGACCTAAACTCAAAGACATTAGGGATGATGATAAAAACAAAAAATTCTAAGAAAAATTTGAAAACATGAACTTTATTGCTTTCAAGGAAAGGCACAATATTCTAATTTTATACTACTACCCAGCAAACCAAATGATATCGTTTTAATATCGAGATGATATCGTTTACGTGATTATTTCTTTCGATAACGATACACGAGACGATATAGTTATGATATCGAGAAAGTGCTGTTTTCGATAAAAACGGACATATCGTTAACGATATCGAAAACATCGTAAATGCGATATCGTAACGATATTGAAATATCAACATCATTTCAATATCGAGATGATATCGTTAATGTTATAATATTGTTTTCATACCATATTTTTTCAGAAATAATTTTGTTATGCGATATGTTTAGATTTATCGACAAAGGACATTTTTCGATTAATATTAAGAAAAAATACCATGAAAATTAAAAGTTCGTAATTTTGTTGACTTTAAAAGTTCTTATTCAGTTGTTTTAAAATTACAAACTTATTTTATATAAAACATAGTTTTAATATTGAGATTCATTGTCAAAGGACATTTTTCGATGATAATTAAGAAAAAATAACATGAAAATTATTAAAATGAAAGTTCTTACTATTTTCAACTCAATTTTTTCGTATTTTAGTTCATTTAAAGAGTGCTTATTTTTAAAATTTTATTTCATTTTTTTAATTCTGAAAAGCGCACAACTATTTATATAGTGATGGTAACTATTGATGGTAACAAGCAAATCAAAACAGTCGAAATAATCGATAAATCAAAATAATGCATTTGAAAGATTGTTTGATGTAATAACAACAAAAAAAGTTGATTGATGGAAATAAATTTAAGAAGCAATTGGAACCATAGCATAGCACGAATAAATTAATATATGTCCGTTCGTAGAAAAATTAATTAATATTTTGTTAATATAGATATCGTTATGATATCGAAATGCCATCGTTAACGGTACTATCGGGGAGATATCGCGTATTTCTGTGTAAAGATATCGTAACGATATCGATAGACTATCGTAAAATTTAACTATCGAGATATGGTTTGCTGGGTAGCAATAAACCAGTCCTTAGAATTTTTTGTTTTTAGTATTTTGTTCTTAGTATTTTTTGTTCTTAGTATTTTTGTTCATAGAATTTTTTTCTTAGAACTTTTTGTTTTTATCATCATCCCTAAGAGCCCGAACAGAACCAAGGCGGATGTCGGTTGTCGGATTCGCCGTGCTACAAATTACATGAAAATATATGCAGCCGCCAAAAATGAAATCGCCGTAGAAATGCATGACGGGAAAACGCCAGAATAGAATCTATTCTAATTTCTCTCTGACGGGTATCGGATCTCTCTCTGATAAGTCACTCAGATTGTGACCATATTTTTGCTAAGGATTGGGTACGTTTAGTGTTATTTTCCTAGTTTTTACTATGATCTGACATTCTGTTTTTGTGCCTGTGTTGCATTCATGTGAATTCAAAGCATAATATAAAATAATTTGTATCATTCCCAATATAAAATGCAACCGTGATCCGACAACCGAAAACCGCTCATATTCTGGACGTGTTCTCAGCAGATTTCGCAGAGAGAGGCCCGCCATCCGACATCCGCCTTGGTTCTGTTTGGGCTCTAATGTCTTTGAGTTTAGGTAGACGAACGAAAGAGTATAAAAGAAGTTGTAGTTTCGTAAACCAAATCAGTCAAAGTTTAGACAGCGAAGAGTAAAATCGTGTGTGATAGAAACAAAAATATAAATATGGCAGATGCAAGTAATTTGGACGTTGCTGAAATTTTTGTACGCCGTAGTACACGTTACCAGCAAATGACTACGAATGAAAGGAGAGCAGCTAATAGTAGATTTGCTGATTTTATGTACGAAGACATGGATGAAGAAATTGATATTGCTGCAATTGATAATTATGAAGTTGAGGATGATGAAGATCGCACATACCAACCTGCTGAAGAGTCAGATGCCGAAACTGAAGGATACGTCGAACTAAATGAAGATACTGATGACGACGATGATGAAGAGGAAGAAAATTATGGACAGGAAACGAATGAAAGTTACTATATTGGTAAAGATGGCACCCAATAGAGTAAAAAAGCACCACCAACATCACGCACTCGTAATCATAACGTGGTCGACTTCACAAGAAAGAATCCAGGACCAACAGGAAATATACACGACCCCTATACAATAATGCGTTCAATCATGACAGAGGAAATAATACACTTAGTGCTACGTGAAACAAATCGTAAAGGCAGGGAGATTACAGCTGCATGGAGTTTGGCGAATCCCACGAAGAAAAAGGAGTAGAAGCCAATGACAGTGCAAGAGTTTGACGCCTTTGTAGCTATTCTTTTGTATGCTGGACTCACAAGATCAAACCATGAACCAGCTATGGAATTATGGGGTGCGACGCGTTGCCCAATATACAAAGTTGCGTTGTTGTACGATCGCTTCATGTGTATAAAGCAATTTATTCGATTCGACAATGGAAATACTCGACAACAGCGACTTATCAACAGCAAAACTGCGGCTATTGACGATATTTGGCAAATGTTGCAACATAACTTGGCAGCAGCTTACACTCTTCAAGAAGCACTAACAGTTGATGAGCAGTTGTTCCCTTACAGAGGCCGCACCCGCTTCACACAATATATTCCGTCAAAGCCAGCTAAGTATGGTTTAAAAGTATGGTGGTTATGCGACTCACAGAGTTATTATCCTGTGAAGGGTATGATATATTCTGGAAAACTGCCAAACCAACAACGGGAGATAAACCAAGGGCAGAACGTAGTGATGGATCTTGTGGATAATATTTAGATGCTGGCCGTACTATATACACGGATAATTTCTTTACCACTCTTGACTTGGCGCGTATTTTGTTGAGGAGGAAGACCGCATATGTTGGTACAGTGCGCTACAACAAAACATTCATTCCACAGGAGTTCAAGAAGAACCCGAAGCGCACCATCAATAGTACATTATTTGAGTTGAATGAAGGGGATATAGCGTTATGCTCATACGTGCCGAAAAAAAATTAAGTGGTGAACGTGCTCTCCACAATGCACTACACCTGCCTCGTTGACGAGCAAACCGAGAAGCGGAAGCTCTATGCCATATTAGATTACAACGCCAACAAATGCGGCGTTGATACCATGGATCAAATGCTAGGCACTTACAGCTGCAAAAGAGCAACACAACGATGGCCGTTGGCCATGTTTTATAATATGCTGGACGTCGCTGCATTGGCTGCTTTTACGATTTACAACGAAATGAAGCCTATAAAAAGGAGTGACAGACGGCGGTCGTTCTTGTTACTGCTAACGAAACAATTGGCCACACCAAATATCGAAGAACGTGCCCTGAACAACCATATAATCTCATATCCAAGGATACGCAATGCGATGGAAGCATTCGATGTCAGGGTAAGAAAAACATCTTCAAATTCAAGAATAGAATATATAGTTATTTGTTTTTATTTTTCTTTTCATTTCAGGTATTATCAAGACCGATGGAAGGCAATGCACCGTCGTTTGCGGCTAGGTCAAGTAGACCGTCATGTCGCCTTTGCCGTTCTGAGTACGGGCGGCAGCGGAAAACGCGGGCATACTGCTTCCGCTGCGGCAACGCTGTTTGCAGAGAACATAGCACACTTTAACATCGCTGCAACACTTGCGCACAGGGCGGGGGACAAGAAGTACACGCTCAACAACAATAATTTTTAAACTTTTTTATAATAGTCTTAAGAAAATTCAAGCAAATAAAAATTAAAAAAATTGAAAAAATTATTTTTGTATGTAGAATTTAGTTATCTATATACAATATATAAAAATGGATGTATGTATGTGGGTATGTGGGTATGTGGGTGGGTATGTGGGTGGGTATGTGGCTATATCACGTATAGACTCCAAAACCGCTGAACCGATCTTTATGAAATTTTCAGGGAAAATAAAACCACATCTTGAGAGTGTTCCTGTGAGGTTTCGTAACGATTGGAGAAGGGGGCGTGGTACCTCCCATACAAGCCAAATTTGCTCCATCGATCACAAACAAAAAAAAAGAAAAATATCTCACGGTTTCAATCGTAAAAAACTAAGATTTGGGGATTTTGTTCAGATGGTTACTGTCGCTAACTGTACAAAAAATGGGCGTGGTAGTTATATAAATACGCCCACTTTTTCGAAATCATGGCAATTCCGGAGTTCTGCGCATTTTTACAGTGAAACTTGCTCTTTAGGTGCTCCAAGAGACGAACACAATTTATAAATGCTTTCACGCCCACTTTTAACGCCCACAAATCAATATCTATATATATATAAAGCAAAACGATGTGTGTCTGGCTGTGTGATGTCTATAGACTCCAAAACTACTGAACCGATTGACCTGAAATTTTAGCAGTCGATTTGTTTCAGGTACGAGATGGTTGAGGAAAAAAATTTGCCACACCCCCCTTTTAACGCCCCCAAATAAATAAAAATGTTATATTTCAGTCGGTTTGGGTCGTATATGGCTAAAATTTTGTAATTTAGTATGTACGGTTACTGTCGACAACTGTCCTAAAAATGGGTTTCCACGCCCCCTTTTACCGCCCACAAATAAATGAAAATGGTTTATTTCAGACGGTTTTGGTCGTATAAGACTTAAATTTGTTACTTTGGTTTGTGAAGTTACTGACAGTAACTGTACGAAAAATTGGTTTCCACGCCCCCTTTTGCGCCCACAAATCAGTGAAAATGCTATATTTCATGCAGTTTTGGCCGTATGAGACTAACATATGATACTTAAGTTTGTATGCTTACTTTCGGCAATTGTACTAAAAAAGGGCGTCAGCGCTATATAGCCACACCCACTTTTTAATAAACCATCAAAATTGACTACTGGGTCGATTGAGCTAAAATGTTGGCTTAGTTTGTACGGTTACTGTTAGCAACTGTACTAAAAATTGGTCTCCACGCCCTCCATTTACCGCCCACAAACCAATGAAAACGTTTTATTTCAACGGTTTGGGTCGTATTAGACAAAAATTTTGTAATTCAGTACATATGGTTACTCTCGGCAAGTGCACTAAAAATAGGCCTGCCCTACTTTAGTTAAACTCACTTTTCGGGGAGTTAGCGTCCAGTGAAGTAAAGTGCACCAGGCTTAACCTAAATTGAGCTGAAATTTGGGCAGTCGATTTGTTTCGATTACGAGATGGCTCAAGGGAAATATTTTACCGCACCCCTTTTTACCGCTTGCAAAACAACAAAAATGCTATATTTCGCACGGTTTTGATCGTATTAGACTAAAATGTGGTTATTTAGTGCACATGGCTACTTTCGGCAGCTGTACTGAAAATGGTGAATATATTTGACATTTCTTGACATTTTTGTGTATAGCAGTAAGGCGGTCTGTGGCAGAACAACGTTTGCCGAGGAGATAGATTGTTCCTGTGAGGTTTGGTAACGTTTGGACGAGGGGGCGTGGTTCCTCCCATACAAGCCAAATTTGCGCTATCGACCACAAACCAAATAAGGGATATAAATCAGACGGTTTCGATCGTAAAAACTAAGATATTATCATTTTGTTCAGATGGTAACTGTCAGTAACTGTACAAAAATAACTTTTTCGTCGCAATATATATGCGCTCACTTTTTCGAAATCATGGCAATTCCGGAGTTCTATACATTTTTATACTGAAACTTGCTGTGTAGGTGCTCCAAGAGGCAGTCACGATACATAAATGTTTTCACGCCCACTTTTAGCGCCCACAAATCAATATCTGTACATATAAAAATGAATCGTGATTTGTTCGGATGCTTAAAACTTGAAAACGACTAGACCAAATAGGATACTTCCTTCTACTGGTTTGTTCGTAACTGCTACGCAAAGGTTTAGGAAAAAAGTTTATCGCCCACAAATCAATAAAAATGCTATATATAAGAAGGTTTTGGTCGAATTAAATTAAAATTTGGTAAATAAGTTCTTATGATGACTGTCACTAACTTTAATAAAAACGGGCGTTGTCACACTTCATCTACGCCTACTTTTGGAAATATCACAATACTCCGAAACTATTGGTCCGATTGAGCTCAAATTTGATGGTTTAAGAAGAAATGCCACACCTTCTTTTACCTCCCATTAATATAAAAACAATTTGTGTTATCGAATAGCGTTATGGGTTGCACAGCTTAGAAATTCGGTATTCGACCACAATTTAGACGTACCGTTTCAGTGATGAAATTTTATGGGAGTTGGACAAGGGGGAGGGGCACCTCTCATACAACCCAAATTGGTGATATCGAATAGCTTTGAATTTATAGGAATTCAGCTTTGGAATTCAGTTTTTGACCTCAATTTACACATGCAGTTTCAATGATTTTTTTTTATGGGCGTTGGACAGGGAGGCCTGACATCTCCCTTACATCCCAAATTTGCAATATCGAATTGCTTTGAAGTTATAGGTTGACAGCGTAAAAAATCGGTATTCGACCTAAATTTATACATGCACTTTCATTTCTTACATTTTATGGGCGTAGGGAAAAGGGGAGTAACACTTCCCATACAACCCAACTTTGTGCTATCAAATAGCTTTGGAGTTATAGGTCGCACAGCATCGGAATTCAGTATTTGACCAAAATTTACGCATGCAGATTTACTGATAAAATTTTTTAAAGTTTGTCGGGGGGCGTGGCACCTCCAACTTAACCCAAATTTGCGATATCGAATAGCTTTGAAGTTATAGGTCAGCCTCGGAATTCAGTATTCGACCCCAATTTACACATGCAGTTTCATTGGTAAAATTTTATGGGCGTGGGGAAAAGGGGAGTGGCACCTCCCATACAACCTAAATTTGTGCTATCGAATAGTTTTGGAGATATATGTCGCACAGTTTTGGAATTCGGTATTCAACCTCCATGTACACATGCAGTTTAATTGATTACATTCTATGAGCGGTGATCAAGAGGGCGTGGCACTTCCTATACAACCCTAATTTGTTATATCGAATGGCTTTGTGGATATAGGTCGCACAGTCTCGGAATTCAGTATTCTACCTCAATTTATACATGCTGTGTAACTGATAACATTTTATGGGCTTTTGAATAGGGAGAGTGGCAGCAACGCGCCGGGTTTCAGCTAGTAAACAATAAAAACAAAAAAAAATCAAAAAAATTTTTTATATGAAAAAAACATGATTTACAAAAAAGGTCCGTAGGGACCTTTTCACACGGCCGTGAAGTTCAGAACTGTCACTCATCGGAGGGTTAAATCTTACTGCCTCACATTATAAGCCCTCTAACACATATTATTAATTTCTGTTTTATGTTGTCCTCGTTTCCTGACATGTGGAGAGTTGCAATTGTTCTTCCGGTAGCTAAAAAGTAAAACAATCCTTGTCCAAATGATTTTAGGCCAATAAGTATGTTGTCACCTTTAGCGAAAATTTGTGAGAAACTTATTGCTCAACAAATAACACACCATTTAACTTTTTAGCCGATGAAAAGTTGTTATCTCCATTTCAATCTCGATTTCGTTCTGGTCATAGTTGTTTGTCAGCAGTTGTTAAGATTCTTGGTGATATTGGGCCAGATTATTTTATCTTACGTAACCTTAGAATGTCTGCCAGTGTAGCTCTAGTTGAAATTAGGCGCAAGTTGGTAATTCAACTTATTTTGCCTATAATAACCTACTCCGATATAGTTTATAGTAAACTGGACTCCTCTTCACAGTAAAAACTTCAAATTGCATTTAATTATGCCACGCAGTATGTTTATGGCCTTCGTATATTTGATTTTCTTTCAAGTTTCCGAAACGCAATACTTGGATGTAATCTGATAGCTTATCTTAAGGCTAGAAACTGTATTTACCTTCATAAGCTAATTAACGAAAAAACACCAGGCTACCTGTATGAAAAACTTCAGTTTGACATGTCTAGAAGAAGTTGCATCATGATAGTTCCGAGGCATTATTCGTTAAACTCTTCCCATATGTCTTTCATCAGCGCTTAGGGAGATCATTGGGAGAGTATCTTTTAGGCGATCTACCTATATTTTTAATTTTAAATTGTATTAATTAAATTAATCAAATTTGCATTTACAATTTTTGTAATAATTCCATGTTTTCAGTTCTATGAATTTATTTATGAGTTCTATTATTTTTGTTTTTGGTCTTAAGTCTATTATATCTTTTAAAATCTTTTTACATTGTACTATAAAGGAGCATAGCTCTTACTGTTCTGTGCTTTGAATATATTCAATAAATTGAATTAAATTAACAAAAAAAACACTATGCAATGTACTAAAATATAAACTCTTATCATCGCTCAAAATTGCATTACGCTCAAAAATAATGTTTGAGTATATTTATCTCACTTACTGCTTTTATTAAATTTGCTGTTGCTGTGAGCTGGTACCGTTTTTTCTTTTTAAATCTGATTCTGGGAAAATAATGCTATTTCTGAGTTTTCAGCTACAAATTTATCACCCAAAGAAATTAATATAAGTTTTTGCGCCATTCTTGCATATCCTTTTATGCCACCAATTGTTGGTATTTATGTAAGTGAACCATATTTTTGCTGGGTATACAATTTTATTCATTGCTTTTTCCCTTTTTGAAACAATTAAGTTTCGTAATTATTGTAGGATAAACGATACAACCACAGAACCAAAAAATAAACAAAATACACAAAATAAAAAAACAACACACAACGACGCAAAAGTCAAACAATATGCTGGGGCAAGAAACGAACGATAAGTGAAAAAAGGATTAAATTAAGAATGGTTTCATTTTCAATGTATTTTATAGTGATTTTTCTTCATGTTTTTTGGTGTTTTTTCCAGATTTTAATTTGTTTGTTTTGTAAAGGAAAAAGAAAAAGCAGCTGCTCGTCAAAAAGCCTGCGTCAAAAAAAGATATTCAGCTTTACAAGCCAAATGGATGAATTTTCGAAGCGTGATTTTTATTAAGGTGGTGAAGGAGCTGAAAGCCAAACATTTACTTTTCCACTTCGATGCATTGATTGTAGTTCTGTGCTCTACACACTGTGTCTGGGTAGATATAAGCAAATATACTGATGTTTGTGTGTAGCTGTCAGCAGTTTATATGTTTGCATATAAATTTTATTTGTGCGTGAGAGTTGTTTTTATGCCTGTGCATGTGTGTTTGAGCAGCGTAAATTGTAACGGTTGCTTTTAATTTGATTTTCACTTGGTGTGCTTTAAAATTTTATTAAGACCATAAATTGTGGTTTTAATAAAATGAATATTACGCAAATCTTAAGAAAAGCTCAGAGATGATGATGGAAGAAAGCGAAACAGTTAAAGATTAGGACGAATTTATGAGCTTGTGTAAAGGCATCATTTATTTAATGCTGTTTGTAAGCGAAGCGTTAACAAATATTTGTTCTGCTTAATTTGCTCAAAATGGCGTATGAGAATATTTTTTTTAACATTCAAAAAGTTGTGTTGAGCAGTTAAACGTCTGACCTCCCTATGACCTTTAAATGTAACAACAGTTTCAACTGTTTTATTTTGCTATTGAAAGCTTTTAACAAAACGACATTTCTGTTTCCTTTCCCTTAAGTCATAAAAAAGTTTGTCACATTAAAAATTCGTCTCAAGTTGTTTTTGACTCTTTTGAAATTTACCTCCTTGAAATGTACTTTCCGACAAAGATAGGGAGCTTACAAACATTTTTGTTTTAAACTTTTATTAGCTAAAAAACCATAAAAAGAAATAAAACAAAATTTTCTCAAAAGCTCTAAGCAACTGCAAACAAAGTTGCCAAGAAATCTGTAATAACGTTGAGTACAAGAAGAACAAAGAGAATTAAATTCAATAAGAGTTGATTTGACAATCATCTATAAGAAAATATGTTAAAATAGCGAATGTCTTGCGCCACACAGCGTCATAAGCTATTTACCGAGGAGAGGGGGAGGAGCGAACAGAGAAAATGACTTCATACATAAATGTTTAGGCACTGTTAAATTCAAAAATATCTAATGTTTTTATAGTAATATGATGGCCACGCCTGTTATTCATGCAAACAAAATAAAGACATATGAATATGAAAAAAATGCATACGTAGTTTTTATAGGTATAACAATACGGGTAATCAACCGTGATTAAAATTATTAGCGAGCAAACAGCGCACTGTGGTCTAGTGGATGATTCTAGCGCGAATTTAATCCAAAAATCAACATACGGTTTTTTGCTTAAATATTAGTTTTTTCAGTAGATAATATATGAGAACTTAGAAAACAATAAAATTTCCCTTATAATTTTGTCTTATAGTGTGGCAACTCCGCTTGGTACCGTTACCTCTCAACGCGTGTTGCGACGTATACAAAAAGTGCAGTTTTCTGATTGTGTGTTTAAGTGATTTTGTATTTAAAAAAGTGCATTGATTTTGAAGAATTCGTGATGGAAAATATTCAACAAAGTACGTTATCAATTTTTTTTTAAAGAAAATATTTATCACAAAAATTAGGAAGGGTATTTGAAGTGCATTTTTTTTCTTAAAAATTCATATATTTTAATGGTTAGAAAAATATGCAGATATTTGCAGGTCTTAAAATATATTTTTTTCAAATATTTATGGTTTTGGTTTCTAGAAACAAAAAAAATTAGGTGCACATACGCGCAACTTTGACTTTTATCTTTTATTATAGGAGCGGACATCGTAACTACTCATATGGATTACTCATGGTAATTACTCTCGCTCTACAATGAATGGCTGCGAGTGAAAAATTTAAGTCGCGATGAGTGTTGCAATGCACTTTATTTATTAACTATCAACAATAAATGCATTAATCAGAGCAATTCTAAAAACATTGTGACAAATTTTATAAAAAATGTTGAGCAACGTTGGAAGGCATGCCATAGAATTAAAGCTCGATTTGAAGAGAATAATAAAAATTGGCTTGGATTACTCTATGTATCTGAAAAGTTTGCTTTCTTCATTAAACATGATATATGTATATTTTTTATCAAATTATTTGCAGTTTTTTTTTTTAATAATATTAGTTTCGAGCGAAATAATAAGCACAAAGATTGGAAACTCTAATTTTTTACGAATGTTGAATTAATTCGCGCTAGAATCGCACTCTAGACCACAGTGCAGCGGTCGAACATGATCCACTTGGCCAAACAAGGGTCGAACATGGCCTAAAAATAATCCAAGGAGTCTATTGGCAGAAATTTGGGCAAACAATCTAACAATTTAAAATTTACAGAAGTTTCTCGACACCAAGAAATGTATGCGAATCTGTACTCTTATAAAAAATTTAAATGCAAATCTGTTTGTTCCAGGTAAACTCCAAAAATACTGGGACGATTTTTATGAAAAAAGTTTTATAATATCATATTTGTGCTACAGCAATTTCTATGGATATTTTCCTTTCAAAATTTTAATAATAAATTAAGTTAATTAAAGTGTTTAGTTATTTAAAAAATATTTCCAGCTGCCACGCTTTGCTAAATCATTTTCTTTTCCCGCGTTTGTATTGCGAGAGTTTCAATAAACTCAATGCTGCTCTCTACTATTATCTTTTTTGCTAAGCTAGCACAGAACAACAAAAAAAACAGATGAGCCTCGAGCAAGGTGAAAAGTAAGATACACATAACTTTAATCAGTGCTGCGTTCCAAAACAAAATAAAATAATCAAATAAATGGTTTTTATTTCGTTTGACATGTATTGTCTTAAGGAGATTGACAAAAAAAAGAACAACTGTGTACTGCTGGTATCTAATGAAAACAAAAACCACACTTGCTGACCTTCAAATTTATTAGTTATTTGCATTTTCTTTAAAAAGAATTGCTTTTTGCGCATGTATTTATATTGTTGTTGTTTATGTTTTTGTTATACAATAACATTTAGAAGAGTCGTAGAGAGCTCGCAATTATTTGTTAAATTGACAATTAAACGGTGTAACAGCGAAGAAAGACTTGGCACAAGACATAACGGCGGTTGTAAATCAATTTTTTTGAAGTGCGTGTGAATTTATTTGCATAAATCTGCTGTTTTTGAATAAATTTGAAAATTGCAAACGTTTTCTATAAGAAAAAAAGCATATAAAAGGTATATAAAAACTTCTTATCTTTTTTTATCTTCTCTTCAGTGTAGAACAGCAAATTCAAAGTTTTTCAGAAATCATTTGTCAAGAAGCAGCATATCAATAACATAAGTTTTTTTTTTCTTATTTTTGGGGTATTTTGTTTTTCCAAAGAGGAATACATATTTTTTTTACCCGACTACGGCGAAGTAAAAAGAGGTGTATATGTGTTTGACCTGTATATATGTATGTATATAATATGTTCATCTGTTCAACTCTCCTTTCTAAAATACTTATCATAATTTAAAAAATGAAGTATCATTAGAAGCGTTTTGCTCGTCTGTTGGTTAAAAGCTATCTGACGTCACCTTTGACAGGTGCCACGGCTATTAATAAGTGATAGCCGACTGAATAGTTTCAATTCTCTTTATATGGCTGTGGTTTTTCTATTTTTGCAGCTTCTTAAAATTCCAACAGGTCCATCTCAATTAGAACCAAGCCGAGCTGGACCGATTCTGGAAAAAAAATTCGTAGGAAATGTAGTGTTTGCTATAATCAGATTGAAAGAGAAAAGGGTAGAGTTTTTGCCCGAAAATAGCAAAACAAATCTCTTCTTTCTGTGAAGATTGAACGAACCAACCACAAATGCTTCAACCAAAAATGCTTCAACCTCCATCACTTATTAAATTTTTATAAACTAATAACAAAAAATAAATGTGACTTAGTTTTTATTTTATTTTATTTTTTCAAAAATAAAAAAAATATAAAACTTAAATAAATTGATTTTAAGTTATACAAATTGACTTAAACTAATACAAAAGATGAAATGTGCCAAAGTTTAAATATTAGTACTATTTTTTTGAAATAAAACATTGTCTTTTAAAATTTCGAAGTTGTTTTATTGCTACTCAAAATAAATGGCTATAAAATCTAAGCTCAAACCAAGTTCGCTTTGAAATACGTTGAATGCCAGACCTTTCAACTAGTGTTGAGTTTTGTTCCCAGTTGATATCTATTTTAATTAAAAAGACAAGATACGAAAAAAAACCTGGCTATCAGATATTATAGCCACGACACTAGTTAAACTAAAACTAGTCAAAAAAATACTATATGTTTATGTAGTGAAATCTTACTAACCAAAAAGTTACTGGATAAGCTACTATCTGTATTCCAGCTAGTTCAAAAATACAAGCCGTTTTACTAGTTGCTTAATTTATAGCAAATTAACTAGTCGCATTTTGACTAGTAAAAAATACCAACTGTTTTTCTAGCTCATAGCTTAGTAGTCATAAATGTACTAGCTTCTTTGCTAGTTGCAAACTCGCTAGTTCTGCATAAATTTGTAAACATTAAAAAATTGAATTTCTAGTTGAAACACAGTAACAATTAGGGATGTGACGGATGTCATTTTGCGGATACAGATCTGTTAACAGCTTTAAGGATGCGGATAATTGAAATTCATATCCGTGGATGAGGATGTTTTCAATTAAATTTTAAAATTATTCTTTATAATTGCTTAAAAGGCAGTGTGGTTTTATATGTTCTAAAAGATTAATTTTCGAAAAACCTTGTTTTATATATAAGATACCATCAGGAATAACACACAACATCTTATTTAAGCTGCCAAGATGGAGAAACATTTGTAAGATACTTTTTAAGAAGGCGCTTCCAGATAGCATCCATGGCAACAAAAACTTTACGTAAACTCGTTTTCCTCGAAACAACGCTTTTCAACCTCGTTGACGTTATTACGAAAAAACTATTCAAGTGATTGGACTAAAATTTTAAATATTATTGTACATGCGTGTGTGAAGTAAAATTAAATATATTCTTTATTATCACTGTGCATGAATTAGTCATTTCATTTTTGCAAAGAAGCTAAAGACATATCATTTCAGCATAATTCGAGGACTTGGTTCAAGATCAAGTACATGTTGATGCAGTTTTTGTTAGAAAAACGTTTTTCTAGTTGACTTTATCGACTTCATGTAAATGAGTGAAACATTAAGAATTACCTGGAAAATAATTTTATTTAACAATTTAACCCTCGAAACCCAACTCTTATAGTCCAAATTGACCTCAAAAATCAAAAAAACCCTTTTTCATATAAAATCTTTGTTCAAACAAAAACAAGAAAGCTTTTTGACAGAAAAATTTTTCCCTGATATAGTGGCGCTAAATGAAATTACAAATTAAACTAAATTAACCAGCCTTCTGTGTTTCTAAAACGACCTGAAAGGTATTAAAACTAAGTTTTTCATACATGTTTTTCTTCACTTTCTCAGATAGATTGATTCATCTGTTTCTTCTGCTTCTTCATGTAAATTCCAACAAATTTCTCCTAAAAGAGCATCTACTTTTTTACAACTGTACAAGAGCTTGAGTATCGCCGTCATCTGATAGAAACGTGCAGCATGTTTAATAGGCAAATTATTGCCATTATTGCCATATACAAATTTTCATGATGTTAGGAAAAAATGGATTTATGTATTCACTATTTTTAGTAGGAGACAGTGGGGAGTTGCGAAGCACGGCTATATTTGTCGCTTAGCAGTGGTTTTGATAGCTTTTATTTAGTTTTTATGATAGTTTTGTACTAGTACTCGTCCCGATGGCACACTTTCTTTCGTATCTATCCAGACAGTGTGTTCAACATTTTGTTCGAAAGTTTTGGCATTTTCATAAACATTTTCAAGCGAAAAGGTGAGAAAAGATGAGTATACACAAATAACACTGGTCAACAATTTAGCAACTTTTTCGTGCCACACGAACTTTGATAGCTAAAACTGTTTAAGCTATATTCTCACGTTATGAAACTGAATTTTTTTTTTTTTATTTGGCCTCAGATTTTTTGTGATTTTGGACTTTGTGTTTTTACGACTTTGATCCTGTTTTTATGCTCTGGAATCCAAAGAACTTAACGCAAAGCAAAAAAAAACACCATCCTATAGAATGTTAAACCAGCTTTTTAGTGAGGTATTTTTTGATTTTTCTGCCATATTTAGTCTGTCAGATTTTCAGGTTCAAAATAAAATCTAGGATTTTTTTGTTAAAAATTTTGACTTTTACAAGTATTTTTTTTTATATTTAGAGCTATATTTAAAAAAAAAATTAGTTGTATCGTATTTCATTTTTAATTACCTTATCTGATACCAAAAACATAAACATTATCCGAGAGGAACAATTAAAATAAAATAAAATAAGCGAACTAGCCATATGGTTGGTCCCTTTTGATTGTTCAGCAGTAGTCTGCCAACATACATGGGCTCCATTTACCCTGGTAATGCTTTTCCATCTTCAAAATATCTTGGTGAAACCTTTCTCCGTGCTCATCGCTCACAGACTCCAAGTTTTCAGGAAAAAAATCGAGGTGTGAGTGTAAAAAATGAATCTTTAGTGACATGTTGCAGCTCAATGCTTGATTAGCCAACAACAGCTCGCTAACTATTTCTCTGTAACTGTCACTCATATAGTTACCCAAAAAATTTGCAACAACATCCTGAAAAGAACTCCATGCCGGTTTTTCTAAATCAAAAAAATCTAAAGCAGTTCACCGTGTAAAACAGTGTTGCTGAGTGGTAAAAAATGAGAAAATGTAAGGTATGAGAATGTCATTTAGGTGCAAGTGGATTACTAAGAGTGCTTAATGTTTCATATAACTATATGGCTAGTTAGCTTATTTTATATTATTTTAATTGTTCCTCTCGGATAATGTTTATGTTTTTGGTATCAAAATTAAGGAAATTAAGGAAATACGATTAAACTAAATTTTTTTTTTAAATATGGCTCTTAATGTAAAAAAAATATTTGTAAAAGTCAAAATTTTTAACAAAAAAATCCTAAATTTTATTTTGAACCTGAAAATCTGACAGACTAAATATGGCAGAAATAAAAATACCTTACTAAAAAGTTTGTTTAATTTTCTATAGGATGGTGCTTTTTTTTTCTTTGCGTTAAGTTGTTTGGATTCCAGAGCATAAAAACAGGATCAAAGTCGTACAAACACAAAGTCCAAAATCACAAAAAATCTGAGGCCAAATAAAATAAAAAAAATTCAGTTTCATAACGTGGGAGTACAGCTTAAACAGTATTAGCTATCAAATTTCGTGTGGCATAACCACTGTTGACCAGTGTAATCAGCATCGATTAGGCTTTCGACGTACAAAAGGATTTATGCAAAAACATTCGATGAGTTACCGAGGCGGTGTGAATTTTAAAATAGTAGCGAATGGAAAGAAATGAAGCCCATCAAGTGGGGAGATGTGAAGCACGGCAAATATGACAGATGTCAAATTGAAATTTTTTTTTACATATGTATAATGCATTAAATGTAAGAAATTAAAATTTTAAGTGCAATTGCAAGGATTTTTTCAATAATATTTGTTATTTTTTTGTGTTTTCCCTTACGAAACATATAGTTTTCCACTCAAAGAGTTGGCAAATATTAAAAATATAAGGGTATTAGGAAATCTATTAGGAAACTTTGAAAACTAGAAGAAAAAAAATGAGAAAACTTTGAAATCTATGCGAAAACTATGAAAATTATGGGAAACTATGAGAAAAATACAAGAACTATGAGAAAACTTAAAAATTTTAATTTATTTTTCATTTTTCATTTTTCATTTTCTTCCATTTTCTTAACTCTGATACATAGTAATCTTAATAATTTGTCATTTTCTCCCATCCCAATTAAGAGTTTCCACCAAAAAACTTCTTTTTTTGCGATTTTTAGTCGTGCTTCACAACTCCCCACAATTTTTGAAAACTCCAAAATCATTTTTTTAAACAAACAGAAAAAAATTTTTGATTATTTTGGATTTTACGCATAATGCTTCGAGGCAGTTTTCCTCTGCACCCATCCAAAAGGATCAAAACTAACCCATGCAGCGGTGGCAAAATATTTGAAAAAGTCAAAGACGTTTGTCCAGAAGTGGGTGCAGTGCTTCAAGGAATCTAAAACGTCGATGACCTTCCCGATCATGGCTCAACAGGGAACGTGAAAAAGAAGGTGGGAAAAATGATCGTGAAATTGTTTTCGCGGAATCATGGCTTAAGCTTGCGTCGAGGGCAATCCAAATTGAGACAAAAAAGTAAACGTATTAACGCAAATAATTTGAAATGGCGAAGCACAATGAACTGTTGTTCGAAAAGAACGTTAATTAACGACTGGATTGGGCAGAAGAAAACATTGATAGTGAAATTTCTTGGGGTTATTCGATTGTATCACGGGCTTGGTCTTCGTCCCCATGTAATTTCGTCCAGCGCACCGTTAAGCACCCAATAAAAATTATTTAATAGGCAAAAAATATTGAATAGTATTAACATTACAAATTTCCCATTAGAGTACTTACTTGTTTCAAAATTTTTTGAGCATGCTTTTAGTAGTTGGGTTTAGTGTTTTGAACAAATTTTTTTTTTAAATAGCACAAAAAGATCAGCACATTTCTTTAAACTGTAAATTTGTTGGTGCTGCTACTTTTTCTTTGTTGTTGTTATCTGATTTATTTTCTTATATAAAACGGCAAATTTTGAACAATAAATTTTTAGATAATTATTACAAAGTTTGCAGATAATTGTTGTTGTCGCTGACTTTTTGTTCTTGCTCTTTTTTTTCTTCTGCTTTTCTGATTATTATAATTGTTATTTCACTTACAGTAACGGCAATAACGAAATAATGTTTTTTTTTTACAAAGTCCTTGAAACATTAAGGTCCTTCTTACTCATTTCTCACTCTCTGTTTTCTCTCTTCTACTTTTGTAATTTGTGTTTGGTGATGTTAACGTTTTATACACATTTCCAAATATTCCAGATTTTTTTATGTGTTTGTTATTTATTTGCTTTGTTCTTGGAGTTTTATTTGAAAACTTGTTTACGTCTTTACGTTTTGTTGCTGCTAGTATCCTTTTAGCTGATTGAAGTTTAATATAGACAAAAATACGTGCACACCTTGCTTTAGGAGTAAAGGAAAAAACAGATGCTTTTGGCCATTTTTTTCCGGGCCAAATTAATGAGAATTTTAAATCAAAAAAGTTAGATGAAGGGTATCGTGAGTTATATGTACGTAAATTTACATTCGTTTAGATAAGCAAAAGAGAACAGGTCAAAAAAAGAGAGAAAATAAATGTAGAGAGAAAAAGTGGACAAAATCTATCACAATGAATGTAACCAAAAATGAAAAAGGATAAACGTGATTTAATCAAAATGTAACAAAATTATGTAGAAATGGCTGAAATAAGCTTTAAGTGAATATAAGAAAAATTTTAATAAGCAAAAAATGGCAGCTGGAGCACACAAAAAGAAAAAATGAACACAAACAAAAAGAAACAATAACAAAAAATAAGCAACGGCAAAGTTACCAATATAATGAACAATAAAAACATGAAAAAAGAGATAAAAATCAAAAAAAGGCAAAAAAAAATCGATATGCTGACAGGTTACTCAGGAGCGTCAAAATAAAACCAGGAAAATACATGGGATAAGACAGTGAGACTCAGATAATACAGAAAGGTGCTGCAAAAAAATAACAAGTCGCTAACCAAAGAGGTAGTAAGGTAAGAAAAAAATGCTATCAATAGGGTTGAAGTTTAAACAGTGAAGAATTTAAAAAGGAAAATAAAAATTGTATTGAAAGAAAAATAAAGCCATTAAAACCTAAACGAGTTAAAGACAGATAGGCAAAATAACTTAAATAAGCTGATTGATGGCTTTAAGATTTTAGGGGTCATCAGAATTGGAAAAAATTCTCTTGTTTAGAATTTTTTTTATTTTTGTGAGAAATATTTTCACAATAGACAATAAATAAAGTATGTGAAATAAATGTTGTACCTACTTCTGGTTCGTCCTGGTGGCGTTAGAGGACGTCTTATAAAAGTCATTTCCAAGTCACTTTCTAGACACACTGTCAAAAAGTGTCTAAATGTAAATTATTAATTATTAATTTATTAAACTTAAATCATAACGAATTACATTTTTTATAAAACAAACTTAGGATTATCCGGAAACTAGTCTGTAGCTACGAGGGCTAGTGTCGACAAGCTATCCGAAATAAGAAAATAGAATTAACAAGAGCAAAGACTCAGGATCCGCGGGATCGTCATACCCGACACTCCATAAGGGAATGCCCTGCAGCATAATTTTATACAAAATACAGGATATACATTGACTTTATAAATACATATATGTATGTCAATCATTTAACAAATTTCAGCAAGAAACAAAAATAAAAAAGATATATATGTATATACTGGATATTATTCAAAAAATTAGTAAAATAATTACAATCTTTAGCTCACAGGGAGCTGGAGGCGAAAGTAGTGGAGTATTTAATCTTAAAAACTACATCAATTTATTAAAGAGAGGGGTCATAATTAATGATAAGAAAAAAATAATGATAAAAAAGAAGAAAATAAGGTAAATATATTAAGGTAAATAAAAAAAAATTTACTAATACGGCATAAGATCAAATTACAAAAATCCGGGAAGACATTTCACAAATAAAATTAAATGTCTACACGAAGGAGTTCATCAACATCATAATAAGACAAAGTGAGAAGCCATGATTTTACTTTTCTGAGAAATAAAGATTTACTGCGAATAGATCGAATGGAGATGGGCAGTCTATTAAAGAGTCTTGGAGCAACTGCTATATAAAACCTCAATAGAAATTGATAGTTGTGTTGTGGGATAGATACTAAATCCCGAGTGTTAACTCTTAAGTTATAGTTATTGTTACTTCTGCTTAGCGAATAGCCAGATCGACTGAAAAATATTTTTAAGACTTTAAAGTAGTAAAGATGTTTAAAAGGCAGAATATTCAAGTCCTTAAATTGAGGCAGACTACTTTCACGGCGATCTATTTTAAGAATAAGAAGAATGGAATGTTTTTGCGATACTAAAAGCGGATAAACTTTATTGTTATGCGTACCACCCCAACATGTCAATCCATACTCCAACTTTGACTGGAAGATACCAAAATATATGCACTTTAAGAGACTGGAACAACAATATGGTTTCAACAAATACAAATACCTAGTCGCGGCCATAAGATACTTTTTTAGTGCATATGTATGGTCAGACTAATTCATTTTGAAATCAAGTACTACTCCGAGATATTTAAAGGATTTCACACATTCAATCTTGAAACATTGAGGTGAGCAAGAGCGATCTTCATAGTAGGATTGATGGAAACTAGAAGATAAGCAAACAGAGTCCGAATAAAGAAATTTTTCACATTTCCCACAGTGAAAGAAAAAGTTACCAAAATCTATATCTCTGCCAGAAACATTAAAAAACATGATTCTCGTTTTATCACTAAGGACCAACCTATGAACTTTGAACCAGTGACTTAATATTTCCAAATCATGATTTATGTCCGCAATCAGGGATAATGGAGAACTACTAGTGAAAGTACAGGCCATATCGTCAGCAAATGCATTTATATTGCTTACAAAGCTTTGCGAGAATAGTGAATTAATAAAAATCAGAAAGAGAATTGGGCCAAGCACTGAACCTTGAGGTACACCCAAAACTATGGGCAATGAAGAACTCAAGAAGTTATTAATCTTTACTTTTTGTTGTCTATTGGATAAATAAGAACTGAGCAATTGGCTCAAAAGGAGCCTCTAAATCCAAAATTATATAACTTAGTCAACAAAATAGAGTGATCGACGGTATCAAATGCCTTAGTAACATCTATAAAGAGTGCAGCTGTTATATGCTTATTATTAAGGCCAAAGTAAACATTATTACAGCAATTAAGTAGAGCGTCTTCAGTAGATAGCCCTGCCCTGAATCCAAATTGCCATTTACTAAAAATTTGGTTCTTTTCAATAAAATTGACCATACGAGTCTTTACAGCTTTCTCAAAGATTTTAGCGAAGATTGGTAGAAGTGATATTGGCCTGAAGTTATTTATAAGTAAACGATCACCTTTCTTATATAAGGGAATAACCTCAGCTATTTTCATATTATCCGGAAATATTCCAGTTTCTACGCTTAGATTAAACAAATGGCTTAAGATGTCACAAATATTAAAAGCAATTCGCTTAACAACATTATTTGAAAAACCAACCGATGTAGTAGAATAAGAGTTTTTAAGGGACATTATGATCTTGTATACTTCAAAAGAAGAGATTGGCTCAAAAAAAAGCTCTGCGATAGACAAGGTTCATTAGACAAACAACTACATCGAGTTCTACCGGTAGCATTATCAGAGACAACTTTTGGACCTATGGAAGTAAAAAAATTATTAAAATGACCAGCTATTTCAACAGGGTCTGAAATTATAGCATCTCCGAATGATAGACTTTGGATGGATTCTTTTTTTCTGCTTTTGTTTAAAATATCGTTAACCAGTTTCCATTCTTTTTTAATATCCCCCCTAATTTTGAAAAACTCGTTTGAATAAAAATTATTTTTGCACAATAAAACTTCTTTTGAAATTTCTTTACAAAGAGATTTATATGCAGCACACATTACCATGTTATTAGGATGATCCTTTTTCCTTTTAAAAAGTTTATTTTTGGTTTTAATTTTATCCAGGAGCTCATTACTAATCCAGGGCTATAATTTCCTTCCATTTCTATGTTTTTTCTGTACTAAACTCGAGCAAGCTTCGACG
Source organism: Dichetophora obliterata (assembly GCA_963920525.1). Taxonomy (NCBI): domain Eukaryota; kingdom Metazoa; phylum Arthropoda; class Insecta; order Diptera; family Sciomyzidae; genus Dichetophora; species Dichetophora obliterata. Next base: position 53,818,264 of record OY986436.1, on the reverse strand, counting down.
TGCTTAAGCAGTGTTTTTATAAATAAGCTGTAACCGTCAAAAGGATTAAATTCATTGTAAATATGCTCCCAACTCTCGAATCGTAATAAATTATTTAGAGCCCTAAAATCAGTTTTTTTGTTGAACACAGGGAGAAAAGTCACACGGTCTCTACTTACAAGAATATTCTTAAAGCTCAAGCAAGTCATGCTATGATCAGAAATCTGAAAGTCAATGGCAGAGGTGTACAAAGATAAGTTTTGGCAGTTTTAAAACCTACGAAGATGTGGTCAATACAGGTTTCAGAAAAGATTGTACTGCGAGTTGGCTGATTAATGCAGGATTCCAAACCATAATATGAAAGTAATGAAAGATATCTATCAGTGTTAGCAGAGTTTTCAAGAATATTAAGGTTAATATCCCCGAGCAGAACTAAATTACCATTATTTTCATTAGAAAGAAGAAAATTAAGATCATAAAAAAATGCATCATGCGAACTGTTATTAAATCTGTAAAAGCATAAAAAAGTAACTTTAAGATCGTCTAAATTAGTCTTCAACTTCAAAACATCACAACTACTAAGGTTAAAGCAAACATGGTCATGATTTATCCCACTCTTAATAAACGCGGCGACACCACCAGACGCATACTCATTATTACAAGCGGCTAATAAGTTATAGCCAGAAAGATCATAGAGGGTGCTTTCCTCTTGATAAATCCAAATTTCTGACAAAAAAACTAAAATCGGCTTGTTCACAAATGATTCTATGTGTAGTATTAAGTTGTTAAAATTTCTTCGTAACCTTCTAATGTTTTGATGAACGCAAAGGTAATTATCGGAATATGTTTGGTTATAACACAGGTCTTGATTGTTAAGAAAGGTAAAGTTCAAAAAAGGAAGACTGAACAAATCTACATTCAGATTATTTTCAATAATAGACATTTATCTATGGAAAAATATTATTAAATGGTATTATATTCTAAATTTAAATGGTATTCTAATTTTATTAAAAACTTAAGTGATTTATGTATTTGACATTAAAAAAAAAAAAAATAAATTAATAAAACATTAAAAACGAAAATAGAAATTTGGGTAAACTCTCTATTAAAAAACCTTAGTTATAGAATCTAGTTTTAATTAATACTTTTCCTTTTGCAGCGTATGCCCAAAGTTATGTATCAGTTTAAAAATGATTTCTGAAAGATGCTCTCTATTGCTGCCACTACAAACCAGAAATTATTTAGTAATTTAATATTTAGTAATAAGTTTAATATTCTTTTTTTAATGTATAATTAAAAATATGGAATAATTTTTTTCGACATTTATTACAGATTTTTTGCAAAAAAAAATTCTAATCATGCGTTTTTTATTTCAATTTTTAAAGCGAATACAACTTATGATAAACTTTCATAAGTCTTAAATTATTATAAGACTTATATAGTTATTGTTTGAATATCAATAATATGATTTGGAAACTTATTTTTATATTCATATCTACCTACATTCATATTCATATTAATATTCTTATCTATATTTTGATTCATATTAATTTCCATTTTTAAATTCAAATTTTTACTTACTACCTACTCACTTTTATTAACTTCTATAATTTTTGTTTAGTGTTCCACTATAATTCTTTTTGTACAATTCATATTTATATCTAAGATCATTTTACTTATTGCTCAGACTAAATAAAATTTTAGAACAACCTGAATTTTTATACAAACGATATTAATTATATAATTATCAAGCCATAAATATTATGCTCGTCTTACTTATAACCAGGGCTAAGATTTCGATGACTTGCCATCTTTTTTCTGCTCCTTCTAAGACATTTCCTGGTTATTTTTGTTTCCTTAATTCTAAATATGAAAAGTTTTTAGGTAATTTTTTCGTCATTTTTCATCGTTTTAGTTTTCAGGTAATTTTTACTAGATTTAGGGCATCTTTTGGTAATACCTAGCAATTTTTAAGTTACTTTATTGTAATTTTTAGACATTTTTAATTTTAAGGTCACTTTCTTGGTTTTTAAGGTCATTTTAGTGTAATTTTAAATGATTTCTTTTCGTCTTTTTCGTTCTAAAATATGTAAAAATGTAAATTTTCAAACATATTCCTTTAACAATAGAGTCCCTTCAATGGTTTTGAAAAAGGAGTAGCTTTGTTTATAGATCTCGATGAAAAAAAAAGCTCAGCGCGAGGTGAAACTAACGAAAGGGTAGATAGATAAAATAAGTGTAAGATAAAAACTTAGGACATTTTAGCTTTTATAGATGATAAAAATTTTAATGCTATAAAATTAGAAGAGGAACTTGCATTTAATGACACATCGTCTTTTAAATATGTTCCTCTCGTCAATGCAGAAGTAGAAAGAAATTTTTCTGTTAACAAAAATATTTTGCCAGATAATCAACGTTCTTTCAATTTTAATAATTTGAAAATGTACCTTTTAATATACTGTAACGCTATGTTTAAGAATTATTTTTAAATATAAAATTCTTCTCTACATGGCTTTGTCACTGAACTCCTTCTAAGCGACTGGACCAATTTTGATGAAACTTGGTGTGTGTGTGTATACGGCTGGGTCTGCAGATGGTTTTGTTTTAAAGTTTGAACCGCTGGGTGACGCTGTTGTTACTGTGGCAGTGTTTAAAGGGATATTTGAGAGTATAACTCAGAAAAGAATTGAGAAATTGTCATGGTTCCTTCACTACACCATTACTTTTTATGCAAACATAATTACAAAAATACAAAATGAATAAAACTAAACAAAAAAAAACTTAAATTTTTATGATAGTTTGTTCCATTCGAAACCAAATCCATTTTTGGTTTCGAATATTTTTTCAACAACAAATATTTTTACCAAAGTTTTTTGCGATATATAGAAATTCGTTAAGGTTTTTTTTTTGGAAAATAATAAAATCTAGAAGGGAAACGAAAATGAAAAATATTGAAACACGACTAGATTTCCAATTAATCAAAATTTTATAAAAAAAATAATCCAATCCTTTGTAACATGACCGAGTTATTAACTTTCGAAGCCAGCACTTTTATTTTTGATTGATTTTTTTTTTATATTTCACCAAAAAATAAAATTAGTACTAAAAACTTTTTGTGTGTTTCAGGTACAAAAGTTTTTGTGGTGTGAGTTTCTTAGAAATTTTAAGCAACTGGCATGTTTCTATAAAAAACAAAGTTTTTCTGATAAAAGACATCTAAACCAAGAATGTTACTTACCACAAGGGTATGCAATTATCAAATTACAATAATATAACTTTGAAAAATCTTGCATGGCAGATTATTAACATTTAAGGTGTTTGATAAACCTGAGGACTAGGTTTGGTCTGAGGACCATGTTTGGCTAAGAAAAAAAACGTAAAAAATTTGGATAAAGATATATATAACTTCTCAATGACTACCGGGTATATCAGTTAGTATAAAATAAATTTTAATTTAGTAATGTTTTATTTTTAAAGCTTTAACTTTTGTTTAGTTTTTATGTAATTGTGTACGTTTTTTTGTGTAATTTTCTGCAGTTTTTAGGTTATTTTTGTCATATTTTTAAGGTGATTTTATGCAGTTTGTAAGTTCATAAAAATCCGAGCCCTATTTATAACAATGCAAGCTATAAAAAAACAACATTAACTATTTTGATTCGAGTTTTAAACAAAAAATTCACATTTTTAATATTTTACAATCAATATTGCTTATTACATTTTTACTTCATTAATTCAGTAAAAATAAAAACTTTAAAACGCAATATTATCGTGTAAAAGAAAAATAGAAAAGTAGCGATAATTTAAAAAACAAAGGTAAAAGACCAAGCAGTGAAAACAAAAATCAATTGCAGACGAAAACAATTACATTCGCAGACACAATGCAATCTAAGTGTCAGTCATTCGGTTTTCAAAGAACACACACAACTACAACCACCTGCTACCACCAGCTTCATCAACCCCTTCTTCTACCAAGCAAGCTATTGTAAGGAATAAGTTTAAAAAAAGCTTGCGAAAGGACATAAAAAACAGAAAAACTAGCTACAATAATCGTAGCGCCATTGCAATCTTTCTCGATGGTGGCTACATCTTGGAACTGCTTCTTACTTTGTTTCCTTCAATTTCTTTGTTGATGCTATTTTTGCAACATAATTCCTCATTCCGCGCGACTCTGTCACAGTTTAACGTTTCATTCAAAACGTAATTCATTTGCTGTTGTGGTTTTATTGTCAGTGTGTCTCTCTGTTTTTATCGCGCGCTCGAGACAAAAACTTACATGATGAGCAGCAAGACTACCAGCAGCGCAAAAATACAAGCAACTCCTGAAGCAATGAAACAAAAGCAGCAATAAAAATCGACGATGTTTTGGTTGTGCTTTGTTTAACCTTTTTAGTGACAAACATTTTGAGCTCTTTTTAAGTTTAAATTTTCAAAGCATAACTGCAGGCGTTTTGATGAATTTGAGGTTTTTTTTTTGTGAAGAAATGGAAAATAATGAACGGATTTATAAAAAAAAGGAAAATGACAGAACAACACAACATAAAATAACATAATGTTACATACCACAACATAACATAACATAACATAACATAACATAACATAACATAACATATCATAACATAACATAACATAACATAACATAACATAACATAACATAACATAACATAACATAACATAACATAACATAACATAACATAACATAACATAACATAACATAACATAACATAACATAACATAACATAACATAACATAACATAACATAACATAACATAACATAACATAACATAACATAACATAACATAACATAACATAACATAACATAACATAACATAACATAACATAACATAACATAACATAACATAACATAACATAACATAACATAACATAACATAACATAACATAACATAACATAACATAACATAACATAACATAACATAACATAACATAACATAACATAACATAACATAACATAACATAACATAACATAACATAACATAACATAACATAACATAACATAACATAACATAACATAACATAACATAACATAACATAACATAACATAACATAACATAACATAACATAACATAACATAACATAACATAACATAACATAACATAACATAACATAACATAACATAACATAACATAACATAACATAACATAACATAACATAACATAACATAACATAACATAACATAACATAACATAACATAACATAACATAACATAACATAACATAACATAACATAACATAACATAACATAACATAACATAACATAACATAACATAACATAACATAACATAACATAACATAACATAACATAACATAACATAACATAACATAACATAACATAACATAACATAACATAACATAACATAACATAACATAACATAACATAACATAACATAACATAACATAACATAACATAACATAACATAACATAACATAACATAACATAACATAACATAACATAACATAACATAACATAACATAACATAACATAACATAACATAACATAACATAACATAACATAACATAACATAACATAACATAACATAACATAACATAACATAACATAACATAACATAACATAACATAACATAACATAACATAACATAACATAACATAACATAACATAACATAACATAACATAACATAACATAACATAACATAACATAACATAACATAACATAACATAACATAACATAACATAACATAACATAACATAACATAACATAACATAACATAACATAACATAACATAACATAACATAACATAACATAACATAACATAACATAACATAACATAACATAACATAACATAACATAACATAACATAACATAACATAACATAACATAACATAACATAACATAACATAACATAACATAACATAACATAACATAACATAACATAACATAACATAACATAACATAACATAACATAACATAACATAACATAACATAACATAACATAACATAACATAACATAACATAACATAACATAACATAACATAACATAACATAACATAACATAACATAACATAACATAACATAACATAACATAACATAACATAACATAACATAACATAACATAACATAACATAACATAACATAACATAACATAACATAACATAACATAACATAACATAACATAACATAACATAACATAACATAACATAACATAACATAACATAACATAACATAACATAACATAACATAACATAACATAACATAACATAACATAACATAACATAACATAACATAACATAACATAACATAACATAACATAACATAACATAACATAACATAACATAACATAACATAACATAACATAACATAACATAACATAACATAACATAACATAACATAACATAACATAACATAACATAACATAACATAACATAACATAACATAACATAACATAACATAACATAACATAACATAACATAACATAACATAACATAACATAACATAACATAACATAACATAACATAACATAACATAACATAACATAACATAACATAACATAACATAACATAACATAACATAACATAACATAACATAACATTACATAAAATAACATAACATAAGATAACATAACTTAACATAACAGTTATTCAATTTTCAAAACACATCGCGTATTCCGCGACTGAAAAACTAAATGTTACTGAAAACTTTTTAAAACTCCATTATAAAAAAAAAATTTAAATTTATGTTGTGAAAGTACTAAGATCTGATCTCAATTTGAGTTTTTAAAAATAGCAACAAACATGATAAATGGCAACGAAAGTGTAAAAATGGTGACAAAAGTTTAAAAATTTTGACGAAAGTTGGACTTTTATAAGTATAATAAATATACGTACAATAAATACTCTTATAACAAAAACTTTAATTCAATTTTTTTTTCAGTTTTTTTCTTTTTACGTCCTGTGTACTTCGTTGAAGGAAAAAACTGTATCGTGTCATATGCATCGTAACTAGTGTCCGACCGAAACCGGAATTTTGGCCAAAACCGAAACCGAATATTCGGCCATTTTATAATATTCGGCCAAAACAGAAACCGAAACTGGTTATTAATATGCAAATTTAAGTTTTTACAAATTATTGTTTTTATTAAAAGAAAACAAAAGAACTACTAGTACAAAACAAGTATTATTTAAATATTGAAGTTTATAATAATTAATTGAAGTATACTATAATAATAAATGAGATCATTTTTTATATTATTTTTTAGTACACACTCAAAATAGTATGCACCTACAATGTACATTTTTTTAGAACTACAAAGCAAAGTATATCTGTTTTTCTTAAAAGTTTATTATTATAAATAATAAACCTTTATTCCACACATTCGTTCGGAAGTTTAGCTATCAATTTTTGGCCTAAGTAGTTATCTATAAAACTTTAATGGTAATTGCAATAGAGATGATAATATCGAAAATGATAGTCTCGAACTCATAAAATTAACCAAAATGTTTTGCGTTAACACGATAAATCAAATTATAGACGAATTCATAATTTTTGTTTTGTAAAATGCGTTGTAAATATTTTTTTAAACCCAACTTATATATTTGAATTAAATGACTGATGCAAGAAATTTTGGTATAAGTCAAAAATAGCGACAACTCTCTTTTTTAATATTTTTTTGTTTGATTATACGGATTTTAACTTCCTAAATCCAAATCCAAATTTTAGGCCGCTGGCAATTGGTTTAGAATAACCTCTCCAATTGCCTCCAATTGCAAAATGGGCTACAAATCTTTCTGCTTTTTTTAGTGCAGATGGGTATCAAAAGAAATGTAATGCGAGTACCTCAACGAGGTATGTATCCAACATGAAAATCCATTCATAACTTTTTAAGATATACCTATTATTATATATACAATTTTTATGGAAAACTAGTGGTTTCCCTTTTACAAATTACTACACTAAGAATGTGTATATCTTTAAAAGTAAGGCATGGATTTTCATATTTGAACAGGTACCTTGTTGAATAGGTACTTAAATTACCTTTCTTATGAAACCCAGAAAGTGTGTTTTTGTTAAAAAATTTAGAAAAATAGCAATATTTGTAGCCTATTTTTTCCAACTTTGGAGGCCTATAACTTCTCAACCAATTGCGAGTGGTTTCGGTTAAAAATAATTAAAAATCCTGCCTGTAGCAGGGCCAAAATTGCATTGTAATCATCTAGTAATGTTTTCTTTTACATATTGAAAAAGGTTTCTTTGGAAAAAATGCGTTACAGCAATTAATTGTTCTAACCTGACCTAAAGCGCAAAAAAAGAGTTTTTAAACTCTCAAACAACTAGAATTTGTATTTAAAACCAAGAATTATTTAAACTATTATTTAAATCATAGAAAGTCTACATATATATCTACAAAAAATTAAAAGAGATTTTTTAACAAAACAATTATGAATATATACAAACATTATTTCAAACAATATTTAAATAACTTTTGGAATAAAACTTGTGAACACTTCGCAGATTTTTTTTTTCTTTTATATTGATGCAGACAAAATCCACTTATTTTTTTGTATCGTAACGCGCCCTCTTTTTATTTGCTAATATCTTTGGAATATAATTGCGATCGTTTCAACTTTTTACACTCAATATACTACAACTAGAGTGCTATCCAAAAATCAAAACAGCACAAAAATACTTAAAATTTTTCGTTCCTTTTTTTTAATTTTTAACAACAAAAAAGGCTTACGAACGTTACTTGCGTGACAATGAAAATGCCCATGTGCAGTTTCAAAACTTTGAAAGAATATTTTTCGAAATTTTTGCATCAGATTTAAGCTGACCGGGACACAGTTCTTGAATTTTCGTATAATTAAGTCAATTTCATTTACAGTAGATTCAATTTGAATGCTGGCTTTTTTCTAGTGATTTTGCTATTTTAGCTAATTGAGCTCATTTCAATTCTTTTTAAACTCTTCAAAAATCTCTTCAATTGTAATTTTTTTAACATAAATAAACTTTTAACAATTTGTAATCAGCTTTTTATGACATTTTTTATAGTTATACATTTTGTCTCCAAAATTTAGACTTGCAAACATTTTTAGAAAACTTTAATTACTTTCAACTGCTTTCAACAATTTTACACTTTTACATGTTTACTATATCATTATTTAAAATTAAATCCATTTCGAAAATATTTAATAAGCTTTAACTGCAAACAAATTCTTTTGATTATTTTATTTCTTGATAAATAGATCACATTGAGCTCATTTCAATGACTTTCAAATATTTAAATACAATTTTATCAATTTTATTTTAATTAAATAATTTTTAATATTCAATTATTTTCCTACAACATATTATGCCATTAATGCATTCAAATAATGAGCAATTTAATTTCCTTTAATTTTAAACTTTCTCAAATTATTTCAACTTATTTTTATTTTACTAATGCTATTACTTAAAACTTTGCCATTTCAGCGAAGTTAACGATTTTTAGTTGTTCTTTAATTTGTTAAGCTTCGATTATCATATTTAGCTGAAATAAATCAATCATTTTCAATCATTTTCAATAACTTTTAGCTTCAATGTCAGACTGACTTTAAACTTATTTCCAGCTTCTTTTAAGCATTTTATTATAAAACAAGCCAGTTTCAATCATTTTCAATCATTTTTATTACTTTTTAATCATTTATTGAATTTCAACTAAATTTGAGCCATTTTAAGTGCATATTCCATATTTTTGTATCGTTTTCACTTTTTTTTTCATTTTTCAGCTCAGCCGAACACAAATAAAATTTCAACTATTTTCAATTACTTTCAACATTGATGTCATGTACATTTCTTGGCTTAAATTTATAAAAATATTTGTTTTGTCTTTAAAGCGTAATATTTCAATCATTTTTAATTATTTTAAACTTAGTTATGTCATAACGACTCTTAATATTAAATATTCTCTTAAAATATGTGTGCCATCTCTGAAGAAATATCTTTCAATTTTTGACTTATATCGCTTTTTTACTAAATTTTATTAAATTTCAACTAATCTTGAGCACAATCATCGGTGCTTATATTATGTTCATTCTAAGTTCATTGGCCAACATAAAAAAAGCAGTTATTTTAATGTAATTCCAAAAAAAAATACTTTTAATTTGTTCATTTAAAGTTCTATGCCCCCTAAACTTGATCGAAAAATTAAAAAGTTCAAAACTTTTCAATTGCAAGCATACAAAGATATTTGTTCATTCAACTTGGTTGCAACTAAAAAAATATCCCCGGGCAACTCGACGCCATTTGAACTGTCGCCGTGGTTGTCTGAAACAAACGCATTGACATACAAATGCTCATAGACACACACACACACACGCAGACACACCCACAGAGAGCAACTACCTCTAAGTAATAACAACAAAAGACATAAAATTGTTGCAACACGTACGTTAGAATAAGCAAAAAATCGCCCTCGATAAAGACAAAAAAACAAGGGATTTTTAAGACAAAATAGAAATAACAACAACAATTTACCGATAGCAAATACAATTATAAAAGCACAATAACAACACTCTCCACAGTAAGGCAGCAAAAATGGCAGTACCAAAGAAGGACTCATAAAAAAGATGCTGGAGAGAAAAGTAAAAACGAAAATTTTCAAACAATAACAACTTGCTGTGTAGAAAGTGTGAACATTTGGAAATAAGATGTATAGAGAAAATAAAATTGAGTAGGAAATATTGCCAACGAAGATGGTCATGAAAACTGTTGGAGTTTTCTCTTAAATTCTCAAAGAAATATGCTGCACTGTAGCTATGTTTCAATGCTCTATGGTTGTTGTTTAAACTAGAATTTGTTGTTGTTGTTGGTTATTTACTTATTTTTATTAAGGTTGCTCAACAGACGCGCCTGCTTTCACACTCGATCATCAATGGCATGTCCTGCGGATAGGACAACAATCCTAAACGAACTCAGAGCAGCAGAGCAAAAATGAGTTTGCCCAAAGACAACAACAAGTTATACACAAAAAAAATAAAGCAGAGTAAAACAATAAGGATAAAAAACGAAGAAAATGTATGTAAAGAAGTTTAGAAAGAACCTTAATGAACCTAAGGTACCTCACATGAACTAGACGGTGTAGAGTTTGAGGTATATGTGGGTGTGTGAGTATTGGTGTGTGGGTATGGGTTGGTGGGTATGGGTGTTTTGACGTATGGGAGAGTAAATAAATGCTTCTAACTGGCACCGCATTTGCTAAATTAAATTGATGCGAGGTGACGACATTCAATAATTTGCAAAGATGGCGACGTTGACCACTCTTACACCACTTCGTTATTATAATTTACTTGATTACATTAAGTGCCGGGAGTCTCTATCTTTCTATGTGTGATAGATTGATCTATACTTTTATATAAAATTGAAGTACAAATTTTCTTTTACCAGTTAACTTCAAAAGTACTGGGCCGATTTTTTTGAAAACATTGACAACGATATCCGGGCCATTTTAAAATAAAACTAAACAAATATACATTTATTTATGGCAGTTTTACCACAAAGACTATTAAAAACTGCCAAACAAAAGATTGATTTTTGTATATTAATGAGAGTTTTCTTAACATTTTTTAATAGTTTTTGCTATAATTAAACGTTTCTGTGAATGAAATCTTTATCTTTTTCGAAAATAAGAGTACACATTCTGTGCAAAAAAAATTCCAATTAACAACCCGAGTACAATTGTAAGCGAGTAAACAGCGGTCGAACATGGGCCTCACGACCGTACAATTGTCTAACATGGCCTAAGAAACCCAAAAAGCCTAGCTGTCGAAAGTTGGGTCAAGCAAGGGCAATACAAGGCTTAAATGAAGTTGGCTCATTAAGCTGCTCATTTTCATTGTAGAATAATCACTATTCGGCCGATGTCCGGCCACTGTTTATATATTTATTTATTTTTTTTCTTATTTAACTATAAACAATCGTTTAATAGTTTGAGTAATAACATATAAATTATAAAAACCATATGATATAAAACTAATAAAATCTAAACATAATTATATTAAAGAATATTACATTTTCATAAATTCATTTTAAACAATTCTTAATAAATTTTGTTTAAAATTTTGTCTATTCAAAGTGAGATCTATTTGATCACTTATGGAATTGAACGCTAAGCACATATTATTAATAGAATCATTACGGCCATAGTTTTTCCTATGCTACGGAATGTAAAAAAAATCTCTTTGCCTAAAATATCTCTCAGGCGCATATATTCTTAAAAGGGCGAGTAGTGGCGCGCAGTCTATATTTGACATAATTATATCGCGAACAAAATAACAAGAAAAAATTTACGTCTGGAGGCTAAGGTATTAAGACCCAGAAGAGCACACCTGGACACGTACGTTGGCATAAAATTCCAATTTAATTTAAACATTATGTAACGAGTGAAACGTTTTTGTATTCTTTCCAATCGCAAAGAATCTACCTCGTTATATGGATCCCAGATCACACATCCATATTCAAAGATAGACCCTACTAAAGATAAAAATAACATTCTAAGGGTATATGGATCCTTAAATTCCTTTGAATTACGCCTCAAAAAACCCATCATTGCATTAGCCTTAGTAATTATGCAATCGTAATGGTTGGAAAAAGACATTTTTCTATCAAATAGAATTCCCAGATCAGATGTAGACTCGACACGTGAAAGACCACTATTTGCGATTGAGTTATTAAAAAGATTTGGTTCTTTTTTCATATAAAAAGACATAATGTTGCATTTGGCAACATTTAAATAAGGTCTATTAACTGAACATCATTTAATCATATTGTTTAAATCAATTTAAAGAAGCCGATGGTCGGAAGGTGAAGAAACCGAATTAAACAGTTTAACATCATCAGCATACATCAAACAGTAAGCATGCTGTAAAAAGTTTGGGAGATCGTTGATGAACAAGACAAACAATTGAGGTCCAAGGTGGCTTCCTTGGGGCACACCAGAATGGTTGATAATAGATTTTGAGTTGCAGTTACCAATACGGACAACTTGATATCTATCAGAAAGGTAATTTCTCAGCCAGGATAACAAAATGGAATGAAACCTCATTAGGGAAAGTTTTTTAACTATAATGGAGTGCTGAACTCCATTCAAAGGCTTTGGCGAAATCAGTAAAAATGACGTCAATTTGATTGCCCTTTTCCATTTCAGTTTTAATGAAGTGAGAGAACAGTGTTAGGTTTGTAGAAGTAGATTTACCACTAACAAAACCGTGTTGGAATTCAGAGATAGAGTTTTTAATTCTAGCATAAATGTGTTTTTTGACAATTGACTCAAATAATTTAGGGATCAAGGGTAATTTTGATATCGGTCGATAGTTCGCTATATTTTGCCTAGAGCCAGACTTATGAATGGGGACTATAATGGATTCTTTCCAAATATTCAAAAGCTGCCCTGTCTTTATAGATAAATTAAATAAAAGCGCTACTGGCTGGGCTAGCACAGCTGCGCAGTTTTTTAGAAATATTGGGGGAATATTATCAGAACCAGTTCCTTTATTAATGTCTAGAGTGAGCAAATCTTGTAAGACATCATCATCAGAGAGAACTAATGAACCCATATCAATAATAGGGTTGTCATTATAATAAAAAGCGCAGTTCACGTCATCTCCGTCGTCTAATAAAAAATTCGATTGAAAATAATCAGCAAAAAGATTTGCGACGTCTAAAGTGCTAATTGCAGTTTTTTCGTTAAAAAACATATTTTTAGGGAAACCCTTCGTGTTCCTTTTTTTATTCAAGAAATTCCAAAAGTTCTTCGGATTTCCTCTAATATAAGACTTCAGCTTATTAAGGTGAGATTTGTAGAGCGATTCTTTAAGAGATGCGTATTCACTACGCGCCTGTAATTAGTTTTGACGAAAAGATAAATTTATTTTACTTTTTTTGAACAATTTGTTCATACGGTTTTTTAATTTTGAAAGATTTTTATTGAACCACTCCGGCTTAGAAGTTTTTCTTATCTTTTTAATAGGAACAATAATTTTCGCCTATTTCAGTATTCGAGCCAATTACAAATTGTTGTTATTTGTGTGTTAACATTGTGGTCTTTTGTGTAACAAGGTAATGTAATTAGAATTATCATTTCATCAAATATCACATTGTGACCACAATAACACATGAAATATCACATGAGTAATGATATGGGCTAAGAATATTGATAAAAAAGTGGGTGGAAAAGCCGCGGACCACTGTGGCCGGCTAGTATTGAAATAAAAGTTGACTTTACTTAAGATATATTTAAAACTTTCAAATATCATTCGATAACAAAAAGCATGAGCAAATTGCAAATCTAATTATCTAATTGCAAATTCTGAAGTATCAAAACTTTGTGAAGCTTAAAAAATCTGTAAAACTTTTGCAAATTGAAGTTTAATCGTAGGAGCGAATTCATTGAAGCGGGTATATCATTCTACTGAAAAAAACTTTTTGTTACAAAACTATATTTTCCTGAGTTAAATAAAAAATTTTAGCTAAGGCCCAACAGTGGTCGGACAAGGACTAATTTTAAATATTTTTCTCGGCCGTAAAAGAGTCGTACAAGGTTAGTTTGAGTAGATAGGCTATGAGGATTCTGGACCAAAAACGCGTGTATTTCCTTATGGGCCTCCAAATTCACAAAATTGTGAGAAGCAGCGCAGTCGGAAAGCGGTCAGAGGTGGCAGCACTGGCAGCGTGTTGTTGTTGTTATAAATGTGAGATAAGCAAGCATAGAAGACGTATGGGCAGACAGTCGGACAGATGGCCAGATGGATGGATGGATGTGTAGCTAAAGCGTTGTTGTTGTTGTTATAAATTGGAGATAAGCATGCGAGTAGGACGGACGGAGGGATAGCTAGGGGGGTATGATTGGTCAAGCTAGCTGAAGTGGGAGATAAGCAAGCATAGAAGACGTATGGGCAGACAGTCGGACAGATAGTCAGATGGATGGACGGACGGGGAGATAGCTAGAAGGTGATAAGCCCAAGCTTCAAAGCAAGCATAATGTTTATGTATTTAAGTCGCTACAAAAACTTCGGTGTTGTTGTTGTTGTTGCTATAAATAAAATTTTCAAGTTTAAGGTGATAAGCCCATGCTTCATAGCAAGCATAATGTTTATGTATTTAAGTCGTCACAAAAATTTCACGTTTTATATGATAAGCCCCAGCTTCATATTAAGCGTAATGAGTGGGCCCAAAACCGAAAGTTTAAGATAAGGAAACAGTGTAGAAGTCTAATGTTTTTTTTCATGTTTAATATAATATGTTTATGAATTTAAGTCGCTACAAAAATTTCAAGTTAAAGATGATAAGCCCAAGCTTCATAGCAAGCATTATAAGCAAGACAAAAACTGTATGTTCATGATAAGGGGGGCAGTGTAGTTGTTAGCCCTTTCATGCCCGAATTAAAATGGTTGGGGCTACACATTTTTTGGGGTCAGATATGTGCTAGTCTTAACTCAAATAAGAACTGACAAAATTTTAAAGTCCTATAGTTAGTTACAGGATGTTGCTTATGTGCACCGTTGGGCAGTTATTGGACAAACTTAACACTTTTCTCAAGATTTTTATCTATATAACTCTCTCACCTTTTTTTTTTTTAATTGGTTTTACACCTAAACAATTATTAAAATGTTTTCAAGCACTTTTGTATAAACACTTTTTGCGAACCGATCCTGATCTTGATTTGGACCATTCTATTCTACGGAGAACGGCTACTGAATGGGCACATGCAAGCATTCAATAGAACAAATAGGTTTAAGCTTGCACGACACATAAGGCTACATGAAGCAAAAAACCGCGGGTCAAAAACATGAAAATATCGGGACTTCGAAGTCTATAAGTACAATGTTGCCTGTAGGCAACATCGGACATGAAAGGGTTAAGAATTTTAATAAATTTAATATGAGTTGGTTGACTAATGTAAAGACAAAGTATGAAAGCAGCAACGGCGGCTGCGGCGGCTGCGGCGGCGGCTTGGGTTAATGATAAGTTAAGCTAGAGATTGAAAGCGTCATCGTAACCATGACCATACGCAACTATGCTGATATAAATAAAACAAAACGAGCTGCTTTATATATGAATCATTATTGATTTGTTATATTTAAAGTTTGATAATACATGTATAAAAGCAATAATTACATGCATAAAAAGTAATTGATTTAACCATTCAGCTTCGAGTATAATTTTGCTCTATTTTCTTCTTCTGTTTCTGCATCTTTTTACTCCTTTACCAATCTTATTTTTAGTGTCTTTTTTTGCTCCTTTACCCATTTTGCCAACTTTTGGTCATCCTTCTTCTTCTTACACTTCTCCTCTAAGTGCGAGTTGCTACCGCAGTAGTAGCAATATATTAATTTATGATACCCCCTCAATCTTTTCATTTTATTTTATTATGTTGATGGATTTAGTTGAGTAGCTATGTTATTCCATTTTTATAATGCTCTCATCATATATTGGCTTTTGAAGAACATTTAATATCTCATTCATGCTTGCAGATTAAGTCTCAAGAATTTTGAATATTTTTTGCCGAAATTGGAAATAAGCATGAAACATATGAACTGAAGCATGAAACGTATGATGATGAAATTGGAGATAAGCATGAAACGTATGAGCTCATAAGAGCCTAAGTTAAGAGGATATATATTATATGTAGGCTAATTGTTCTAAGCTGATGGAATGGGGTTAGGTGGTAGCACTTAGTGAAGTGCTATGTTGTTGTTGGAATTGAAGATAAGGATTTCAGAATAATTTATTATTTGAATACGTATATAAATGATTGAGTCGAGAGTATTTCATTCATTCAATATTTGGTCAGCAACATAAGTCGTTTAAACCTATTTCGTGAAGATTTATTTATTTGTATTTCTTGAATTTTAAAATGAGTGCACGCGTCAACGAAATTTTAAAAAATGCAAAAGCATTGTACGAAAATGCGCAAAAGAATCGTGAGCTAGTTATACCAAGTATAAAGGAGTGCTCTATACATCTCATTACCCTTCGTGATATTTTACGATGGGCAACAAATGTTGGAGCGAAACAGAGTGCTACATGCGGAATAGGACTTATTCAAGGCTATCGCACGCAGTTGAAGAAGCTCAACGCTTGTACTGGTGCAGGTCTTTCCCGAACGGGTAACAGATCGAATTGGGCTTCCATTCGAATTCGGTGGGAAGAAATCGAGTCAACATTTGGTGGACGGTAAGCTTAATTTTTACATAATTTTATTACCATATTATATATTCAGATTTAATATGATATATTAATTTACACCATATTTTAATTTTCAGAGTACGTACCGGCGTCATAATTAATTTAACGCATAAAGATCCCCAGAATTTCTTGGCGGATTGCCTAGACCTCTTCCAGCGCACCGTTAAAAAATCCTTAGTGAAATTTACGTCTCTTAAGGTAAATACAATATTTTGTGGCGAATTTCGGGTTACTAGAGCTAATGAAGAAATTAGTGAGTTGAAATTCATGAACACGAAAAATGTTGCTATTTACCGAGAAACGGATATTAGAGCTTGGTTTTTTGAACATGTTCAAAATACTATTTTGAAAAAGCTGGAAGAGTTTCAAGAACGGGATAGTGGATGGGCGTTGGCTGCAGTCGTTAACTTGGCAGTGAACATCAACAAATACACGCCACAGCTAGGATCGTCATATATCCCGCTACCACCACAGATTTATAACAAGAAAGCATGCGTTAATGTGAAAAATGATGACAACGCATGTTTTGCTTGGGCAATCATATCTGCTCTGCATCCAGCGAATGTGCATACGGATCGCATGTCAATGTACCCGAATTATCGGGATTTATTAAATTTAACAAATATTGTATTTCCAATGACGATGAGACAGATCCCGAGATTTGAGATGCAAAATAACATCTCAATTAATGTGTACATTCTACATAAAAACAGAAACAAATTTACAGTGCTGCCGGCATATTTGACAAAAAATAAAATGGAATGTCACATAAATCTCCTGATGGTGCAGAGCAGATATCAGAATGAAGCTGATGATGATGATGATGATAACAACAATGTCGCTGATAATGGGAATGGTGGCAGCAATGATGATGTGCCAGTCACATACCATTATGTGTGGATAAAAAGCCTTTCACGGCTTTTATCCTTGCAAGTGTCGCGAAATCGCAATGTTAAATATTTTTGTGATAGATGTTTGCACTACTTCCACTCAGCACTCAAGTTGGAGCAGCACACCGAGGACTGCAGCAGACTAAACAACTGCAAAATAAGGATGCCGACAGAAGCTGAGAAGGAGGTTTGCTTCAAAAATTTTAAAAATAAGATTATGACACCATTTGTGGTATATGCAGATTTGGAATGCATTTTGGCAAAGTCCATTGTTGGAAATGCATACCAGAAGCATATACCATATAGTGTGGGTTTTTATGTTAAGTGTGCGTATGACCCCACGTTATCGTTTTATAAAAGCTATCGTGGGGCGGATTGTATTGCATGGTTCATTTCGGAACTAAATAATTTTGCCGAAGATGTTGAAACTGTCTTTCTTTGCCCTCTACCCATGGATGACATGACTGTTGAGCAAGTTCAAAGTTTTGCGATCGCCAACACATGCCACATATGTGAGAAAGCCTTCACCAATGATGATGTCAAGGTACGCGATCATTGTCATCTTACCGGTGTTTATCGAGGCCCAGCGCATGAGGGGTGCAATATAAACTTCAAAGACTCGCACACAATACCCATAATTTTTCATAATCTTACCGGTTATGACTCACATTTCATTTTTAAAAATTTAGCAACAGATTTAAAGGGACGCATTGACCTTCTACCAATAAACAAGGAACGTTACATTTCATTTACAAAACGACTGGACGAATACGTGATAAAATATCGGTTTATTGACTCATTCAGATTCATGGCGAGTAGCTTAGATACTTTAGCCTCGCATCTACCAAATTTCAATATTCTAAAATCGGAGTTTAAAAATTTAAATGATGAACAATTAAATTTGCTCACACGTAAGGGTGTCTTTCCATATGACTACTGCGATGATGCAGTTAAATTTTCGGAAACATCATTACCCGATATTACACATTTCTACAATAAACTTACTGATACAAACATCCGCCCAGAGGATTATGCTCATGCACAAAGAGTCTGGGCGGAATTAAATATTAATAATTTGGGTGAATATTCAGATATTTACTTGAAAACTGATGTGTTACTATTATCTGATATTTTCGAACAATTTCGCACAAGTTGTCATAAAACGTATGGTCTAGATCCCGCACATTATTTCACTCTACCCGGTTATACATGGGATGCAATGCTTAAGCATACTGATATAACTCTTGAGCTATTGACGGATATTGATATGCTCATGTTTGTAGAGCGAGGTATTCGTGGGGGTCTTAGCCAGTGTACTAAGCGTTATTCGAAAGCTAACAATAAATACATGAATGATTACAATGAGGCTCAACCATCCAAATTCTTAATGTATTATGACATTAATAATCAGTATGGTTGGGCCATGTCTCAATTTCTCCCCCACAGTGAGTTTCATTGGCTGTCAGATTTTCAAAATTTTAATGTTGAGACTATAGCTGACGATTCAGATGTAGGATATATTCTCGAGGTAGATTTAGAGTATCCAATTAATCTCCACGATTACCATAAAGATCTCCCCTTTTGCCCTGATCATATTACACCTCCAGGATCAAAGCAGAAAAAACTGTTGGCAACTCTGGGCGGTAGCGTGAGATATATTATCCACTACAGAAATTTAAAGCAGGCTTTGAAATATGGATTAAGGCTATCTAAAATTCACAAAATTTTGAAATTTAGACAATCTGCATGGTTGAAGCCATATATCGATCTAAACACGAGTCTTCGAACAGCAGCTAAAAATGAGTTTGAGAAGAACCTTTTCAAACTCATGAATAATGCTGTATTCGGAAAAACTATGGAAAATATACGTAAACACAGTGTTGTTAAATTGGTAACGAGTTGGTTAGGTCGATATGGTGCCGAAGCCCTTATTTCTAAGCCTGAATTTAAAACCTCAACAATATTTTGTGAAAACTTGATGGCAATTGAACTCAATAAAACTGAAATATACTTCAATAAACCCATTTATGTTGGTATGTGCATCCTTGATTTAGCCAAAACAACCATTTATGATTTTCATTATGGTTACATGGCTCCCCAATTTGGTTCCGATTGTAGCATTTGCTATACTGATACCGATTCACTAATTTATGAGGTGACTTGTAAAGACTTGTATGAGGTCATCAAACGCGATTGCTTTATACACTTTGACACAAGCGACTATCCTATTGAAAACGTGTGGGATATTCCTCAAGTCAATAAAAAAGTTTTGGGTCTCATGAAAGATGAGAATAATGGCAGTATCATGACTGAATTTGTGGGGCTCCGTGCAAAAATGTATGCGATACGGGTAGACGGTGAAGATTCAACGAAAAAATCGAAAGGTGTAAAAAGAAACATAGTCAAGACTAAAATAACGTTTAGTGACTATGTTGATTGCCTTGAAAACAACATTGAAAAGACAGTTCAGCAAAATTTGATTCAGTCGCGGAAACATGAAGTAAGTTCAATCATACAAACAAAAATTGCATTAAGCCCTCATGATAACAAGCGATTTTTAGTAGCAAATAGTAATGAGACATTACCGTGGGGTCATTTCAGCATTATGGAGTAAGAATAATATTACTTAAGAATAAATGTTTATTTTTAAGATTCTAAATTGTTAAAGATATATGATTAAGAAGAAAAAAAAAATAAAATTTTTATAACGTTGTACAAAATATATTTATTTTATTTTTTGAACTTTACTCTGCTGTTGGAATTTTATAATAATCTCTAGTATGGGTAAGTAGCCGATGATGATGCGATGACTTACAATGAAACAAAATGGATTTTAAGTATTTTATTAGTTTTTATTCATTGCATAAGTTTTAATTAGAACTGCATAAGTTTATACAAATTTACTATTTGCACTTGAATAGTAAACAAGATTCAGATCTGTCATCGAGCTCTATATTTGTGTTTGATGAAAGGGCATTTTTTCTGGCTGGACCACTTTTATTCCGCTTTGTCCATCAAATTGTTCTTGCTTCTTTTTTCTTTTTGTTTTTTTGCTTAATTTTCATCATGAAAATATGTAGTCAAAAGGATATTTTCTTATCTAATTTATTTTACGAGTCATAGCGTATTAGACGAGAGAGTACGTCGGCCGAAGAACAGGTATAAATGTTTTTTCTCGAAACACCTTTTTCCGCGCTCTACACGATTCCGCTTCAACGACTTGACCGGCCGCTCGGTCAGAGGTGACAACACTGGCAGCGTGTTGTTGTTGTTATAAATGGGAGATAAGCAAGCATAGAAGACGTATGGGCAGACAGTCGGACAGATGGTCAGATGGATGGACGGATGGCGGGATAGCTAGAAGGGGGTATGATTGTTCAAGCTGGCTGAAGTATGACGGTTGGTGTTGTTGTTGTTGTTATAAATAAAAATTTTAAGTTTAAGATGATAAGCCCAAGCTTCATAGCAAGCATAATGTTTATGTATTTAAGTCGCTACATAAACTTCGGTGTTGTTGTTGTTATAAATCAGCATTTCAAGTTTAAGGCGATAAGCTCAGACCCAAAACCGCAAGCTGAAGATAAGGAAACAGTACAGAAGTAAAATATTTTTTATTTTTCCCATGCTTGTTTAATATGTTTATGAATTTAAATCGTTACAAATTGCATGTTAAAGGTGATAAGCCCAGACCCACAACATAAATCATGTAAAGCTATTTCTTGAAGATTATATTGAGTGTAGTTGTTAAGCATTTTAATTAATTTAATATGAGTTGGTTGACTAATGTAAAAACAAAGTATGAAAGCAGCAAAATAAATTAAGCTAACGATTGAAAGCGATATCATAACCATGACCATACACAACTATGCTGATATAAATAAAACAAAACGAGTTGATATGGACTAAGACTGATTGTCTTTTTATAAATAATTGTCATTAGTATTTATTCTTTTCCAAGTAAAGGTTGAATGGAAAGCGAATTAAAATTAATAAAAGGACCCGATTATATACGAAAACAATTAGTAGTTTACAATATGCGATTCTTAAAACAACATAAGTCAATTAAGGTAAAGAATATTGATTCAAAGTTAAATTCATCAAATAGAACACGGCACAGCTCATTACTACCGAACTCTATTCGCGGTCTTATTGTTGGACCTTCAAATTGTGGGAAAACAAATGTGATGATTAGCCTTATTGAAAGTCCCAATGGGCTGAAATTTCAAAGTATTTACTTATACTCAAAGTCGGCACAGCAACCGAAATATCAATACTTGGAGCGACTAATTAAACCTATTAAGGGGATACATTTTTCATCATTTTCTAATAATGATGACGTCATATCTCCAGACGAAGTGCAGCCCAACTCAATATTTTTATTTGATGATGTAGCATGTGAGAAACAAAATCACATACGCTCATACTTCTGCATGGGACGTCACAAGGATGTTGACAGCTTTTACTTATGTCAAACTTATACACGTATACCAAAACACCTAATTCGCGATAATGCTAATATGATTATAATATTTAAACAGGATGAGATGAATATTAAACATATTTATAGCGATAATGTTAGTTCTGATATGTCTTTTAAGGCATTTCGTGACTTATGTTCAAAGTGTTGGAAAGAAAACTATAGCTTTCTAGTTATAAACAAGGATGATCACCTAAATAATGGACGCTATAGGAAGGGATTCAATGTTTTTATTAGTCTATAAAAGTAAACAGTATCGATATTTTAAAATCAGTACAACAAATGCTGCTGAACGGATGACATTAAACAGCCAATCGCTAAACTGGGCTGCATTGCTAGCTGCTAAACAGTTATTTATGAACAGTCATGTTCAAAGTGTTGGAAAGAAAACTATAGCTTTTTTGTAAAGTCCAATAAATGTATCAATTGCTTCTAGAACATTCTAGAAGCTTCTAAAACATATGAGTAGCACGGACAAGCAGACGGATGGACAGCAGATTAGTATCAGAACAGCATCAGATCAGTATCAGAACAGCATCAGAACAGTAACAGATCAGTAACAGAACAGCATCAGATCTGATGGACCTACAAATCAGATCTGATGCTGTTCTGTTACTGATCTGTTACTGTTCTGATGCTGTTCTGATACTGATCTGATGCTGTTCTGATACTAATCTGCTGTCCATCCGTCTGCTTGTCCGTGCTACTCATATGTTTTAGAAGCTTCTAGAATGTTCTAGAAGCAATTGATACATTTATTGGACTTTACAAAAAAGCTATAGTTTTCTTTCCAACACTTTGAACATGACTGTTCATAAATAACTGTTTAGCAGCTAGCAATGCAGCCCAGTTTAGCGATTGGCTGTTTAATGTCATCCGTTCAGCAGCATTTGTTGTACTGATTTTAAAATATCGATACTGTTTACTTTTATAGACTAATAAAAACATTGAATCCCTTCCTATAGCGTCCATTATTTAGGTGATCATCCTTGTTTATAACTAGAAAGCTATAGTTTTCTTTCCAACACTTTGAACATAAGTCACGAAATGCCTTAAAAGACATATCAGAACTAACATTATCGCTATAAATATGTTTAATATTCATCTCATCCTGTTTAAATATTATAATCATATTAGCATTATCGCGAATTAGGTGTTTTGGTATACGTGTATAAGTTTGACATAAGTAAAAGCTGTCAACATCCTTGTGACGTCCCATGCAGAAGTATGAGCGTATGTGATTTTGTTTCTCACATGCTACATCATCAAATAAAAATATTGAGTTGGGCTGCACTTCGTCTGGAGATATGACGTCATCATTATTAGAAAATGATGAAAAATGTATCCCCTTAATAGGTTTAATTAGTCGCTCCAAGTATTGATATTTCGGTTGCTGTGCCGACTTTGAGTATAAGTAAATACTTTGAAATTTCAGCCCATTGGGACTTTCAATAAGGCTAATCATCACATTTGTTTTCCCACAATTTGAAGGTCCAACAATAAGACCGCGAATAGAGTTCGGTAGTAATGAGCTGTGCCGTGTTCTATTTGATGAATTTAACTTTGAATCAATATTCTTTACCTTAATTGACTTATGTTGTTTTAAGAATCGCATATTGTAAACTACTAATTGTTTTCGTATATAATCGGGTCCTTTTATTAATTTTAATTCGCTTTCCATTCAACCTTTACTTGGAAAAGAATAAATACTAATGACAATTATTTATAAAAAGACAATCAGTCTTAGTCCATATCAACTCGTTTTGTTTTATTTATATCAGCATAGTTGTGTATGGTCATGGTTATGATATCGCTTTCAATCGTTAGCTTAATTTATTTTGCTGCTTTCATACTTTGTTTTTACATTAGTCAACCAACTCATATTAAATTAATTAAAATGCTTAACAACTACACTCAATATAATCTTCAAGAAATAGCTTTACATGATTTATGTTGTGGGTCTGGGCTTATCACCTTTAACATGCAATTTGTAACGATTTAAATTCATAAACATATTAAACAAGCATGGGAAAAATAAAAAATATTTTACTTCTGTACTGTTTCCTTATCTTCAGCTTGCGGTTTTGGGTCTGAGCTTATCGCCTTAAACTTGAAATGCTGATTTATAACAACAACAACACCGAAGTTTATGTAGCGACTTAAATACATAAACATTATGCTTGCTATGAAGCTTGGGCTTATCATCTTAAACTTAAAATTTTTATTTATAACAACAACAACAACACCAACCGTCATACTTCAGCCAGCTTGAACAATCATACCCCCTTCTAGCTATCCCGCCATCCGTCCATCCATCTGACCATCTGTCCGACTGTCTGCCCATACGTCTTCTATGCTTGCTTATCTCCCATTTATAACAACAACAACACGCTGCCAGTGTTGTCACCTCTGACCGAGCGGCCGGTCAAGTCGTTGAAGCGGAATCGTGTAGAGCGCGGAAAAAGGTGTTTCGAGAAAAAACATTTATACCTGTTCTTCGGCCGACGTACTCTCTCGTCTAATACGCTATGACTCGTAAAATAAATTAGATAAGAAAATATCCTTTTGACTACATATTTTCATGATGAAAATTAAGCAAAAAAACAAAAAGAAAAAAGAAGCAAGAACAATTTGATGGACAAAGCGGAATAAAAGTGGTCCAGCCAGAAAAAATGCCCTTTCATCAAACACAAATATAGAGCTCGATGACAGATCTGAATCTTGTTTACTATTCAAGTGCAAATAGTAAATTTGTATAAACTTATGCAGTTCTAATTAAAACTTATGCAATGAATAAAAACTAATAAAATACTTAAAATCCATTTTGTTTCATTGTAAGTCATCGCAATCATCATCGGCTACTTACCCATACTAGAGATTATTATAAAATTCCAACAGCAGAGTAAAGTTCAAAAAATAAAATAAATATATTTTGTACAACGTTATAAAAATTTTATTTTTTTTTTCTTCTTAATCATATATCTTTAACAATTTAGAATCTTAAAAATAAACATTTATTCTTAAGTAATATTATTCTTACTCCATAATGCTGAAATGACCCCACGGTAATGTCTCATTACTATTTGCTACTAAAAATCGCTTGTTATCATGAGGGCTTAATGCAATTTTTGTTTGTATGATTGAACTTACTTCATGTTTCCGCGACTGAATCAAATTTTGCTGAACTGTCTTTTCAATGTTGTTTTCAAGGCAATCAATATAGTCACTAAACGTTATTTTAGTCTTGACTATGTTTCTTTTTACACCTTTCGATTTTTTCGTTGAATCTTCACCGTCTACCCGTATCGCATACATTTTTGCACGGAGCCCCACAAATTCAGTCATGATACTGCCATTATTCTCATCTTTCATGAGACCCAAAACTTTTTTATTGACTTGAGGAATATCCCACACGTTTTCAATAGGATAGTCGCTTGTGTCAAAGTGTATAAAGCAATCGCGTTTGATGACCTCATACAAGTCTTTACAAGTCACCTCATAAATTAGTGAATCGGTATCAGTATAGCAAATGCTACAATCGGAACCAAATTGGGGAGCCATGTAACCATAATGAAAATCATAAATGGTTGTTTTGGCTAAATCAAGGATGCACATACCAACATAAATGGGTTTATTGAAGTATATTTCAGTTTTATTGAGTTCAATTGCCATCAAGTTTTCACAAAATATTGTTGAGGTTTTAAATTCAGGCTTAGAAATAAGGGCTTCGGCACCATATCGACCTAACCAACTCGTTACCAATTTAACAACACTGTGTTTACGTATATTTTCCATAGTTTTTCCGAATACAGCATTATTCATGAGTTTGAAAAGGTTCTTCTCAAACTCATTTTTAGCTGCTGTTCGAAGACTCGTGTTTAGATCGATATATGGCTTCAACCATGCAGATTGTCTAAATTTCAAAATTTTGTGAATTTTAGATAGCCTTAATCCATATTTCAAAGCCTGCTTTAAATTTCTGTAGTGGATAATATATCTCACGCTACCGCCCAGAGTTGCCAACAGTTTTTTCTGCTTTGATCCTGGAGGTGTAATATGATCAGGGCAAAAGGGGAGATCTTTATGGTAATCGTGGAGATTAATTGGATACTCTAAATCTACCTCGAGAATATATCCTACATCTGAATCGTCAGCTATAGTCTCAACATTAAAATTTTGAAAATCTGACAGCCAATGAAACTCACTGTGGGGGAGAAATTGAGACATGGCCCAACCATACTGATTATTAATGTCATAATACATTAAGAATTTGGATGGTTGAGCCTCATTGTAATCATTCATGTATTTATTGTTAGCTTTCGAATAACGCTTAGTACACTGGCTAAGACCCCCACGAATACCTCGCTCTACAAACATGAGCATATCAATATCCGTCAATAGCTCAAGAGTTATATCAGTATGCTTAAGCATTGCATCCCATGTATAACCGGGTAGAGTGAAATAATGTGCGGGATCTAGACCATACGTTTTATGACAACTTGTGCGAAATTGTTCGAAAATATCAGATAATAGTAACACATCAGTTTTCAAGTAAATATCTGAATATTCACCCAAATTATTAATATTTAATTCCGCCCAGACTCTTTGTGCATGAGCATAATCCTCTGGGCGGATGTTTGTATCAGTAAGTTTATTGTAGAAATGTGTAATATCGGGTAATGATGTTTCCGAAAATTTAACTGCATCATCGCAGTAGTCATATGGAAAGACACCCTTACGTGTGAGCAAATTTAATTGTTCATCATTTAAATTTTTAAACTCCGATTTTAGAATATTGAAATTTGGTAGATGCGAGGCTAAAGTATCTAAGCTACTCGCCATGAATCTGAATGAGTCAATAAACCGATATTTTATCACGTATTCGTCCAGTCGTTTTGTAAATGAAATGTAACGTTCCTTGTTTATTGGTAGAAGGTCAATGCGTCCCTTTAAATCTGTTGCTAAATTTTTAAAAATGAAATGTGAGTCATAACCGGTAAGATTATGAAAAATTATGGGTATTGTGTGCGAGTCTTTGAAGTTTATATTGCACCCCTCATGCGCTGGGCCTCGATAAACACCGGTAAGATGACAATGATCGCGTACCTTGACATCATCATTGGTGAAGGCTTTCTCACATATGTGGCATGTGTTGGCGATCGCAAAACTTTGAACTTGCTCAACAGTCATGTCATCCATGGGTAGAGGGCAAAGAAAGACAGTTTCAACATCTTCGGCAAAATTATTTAGTTCCGAAATGAACCATGCAATACAATCCGCCCCACGATAGCTTTTATAAAACGATAACGTGGGGTCATACGCACACTTAACATAAAAACCCACACTATATGGTATATGCTTCTGGTATGCATTTCCAACAATGGACTTTGCCAAAATGCATTCCAAATCTGCATATACCACAAATGGTGTCATAATCTTATTTTTAAAATTTTTGAAGCAAACCTCCTTCTCAGCTTCTGTCGGCATCCTTATTTTGCAGTTGTTTAGTCTGCTGCAGTCCTCGGTGTGCTGCTCCAACTTGAGTGCTGAGTGGAAGTAGTGCAAACATCTATCACAAAAATATTTAACATTGCGATTTCGCGACACTTGCAAGGATAAAAGCCGTGAAAGGCTTTTTATCCACACATAATGGTATGTGACTGGCACATCATCATTGCTGCCACCATTCCCATTATCAGCGACATTGTTGTTATCATCATCATCATCATCAGCTTCATTCTGATATCTGCTCTGCACCATCAGGAGATTTATGTGACATTCCATTTTATTTTTTGTCAAATATGCCGGCAGCACTGTAAATTTGTTTCTGTTTTTATGTAGAATGTACACATTAATTGAGATGTTATTTTGCATCTCAAATCTCGGGATCTGTCTCATCGTCATTGGAAATACAATATTTGTTAAATTTAATAAATCCCGATAATTCGGGTACATTGACATGCGATCCGTATGCACATTCGCTGGATGCAGAGCAGATATGATTGCCCAAGCAAAACATGCGTTGTCATCATTTTTCACATTAACGCATGCTTTCTTGTTATAAATCTGTGGTGGTAGCGGGATATATGACGATCCTAGCTGTGGCGTGTATTTGTTGATGTTCACTGCCAAGTTAACGACTGCAGCCAACGCCCATCCACTATCCCGTTCTTGAAACTCTTCCAGCTTTTTCAAAATAGTATTTTGAACATGTTCAAAAAACCAAGCTCTAATATCCGTTTCTCGGTAAATAGCAACATTTTTCGTGTTCATGAATTTCAACTCACTAATTTCTTCATTAGCTCTAGTAACCCGAAATTCGCCACAAAATATTGTATTTACCTTAAGAGACGTAAATTTCACTAAGGATTTTTTAACGGTGCGCTGGAAGAGGTCTAGGCAATCCGCCAAGAAATTCTGGGGATCTTTATGCGTTAAATTAATTATGACGCCGGTACGTACTCTGAAAATTAAAATATGGTGTAAATTAATATATCATATTAAATCTGAATATATAATATGGTAATAAAATTATGTAAAAATTAAGCTTACCGTCCACCAAATGTTGACTCGATTTCTTCCCACCGAATTCGAATGGAAGCCCAATTCGATCTGTTACCCGTTCGGGAAAGACCTGCACCAGTACAAGCGTTGAGCTTCTTCAACTGCGTGCGATAGCCTTGAATAAGTCCTATTCCGCATGTAGCACTCTGTTTCGCTCCAACATTTGTTGCCCATCGTAAAATATCACGAAGGGTAATGAGATGTATAGAGCACTCCTTTATACTTGGTATAACTAGCTCACGATTCTTTTGCGCATTTTCGTACAATGCTTTTGCATTTTTTAAAATTTCGTTGACGCGTGCACTCATTTTAAAATTCAAGAAATACAAATAAATAAATCTTCACGAAATAGGTTTAAACGACTTATGTTGCTGACCAAATATTGAATGAATGAAATACTCTCGACTCAATCATTTATATACGTATTCAAATAATAAATTATTCTGAAATCCTTATCTTCAATTCCAACAACAACATAGCACTTCACTAAGTGCTACCACCTAACCCCATTCCATCAGCTTAGAACAATTAGCCTACATATAATATATATCCTCTTAACTTAGGCTCTTATGAGCTCATACGTTTCATGCTTATCTCCAATTTCATCATCATACGTTTCATGCTTCAGTTCATATGTTTCATGCTTATTTCCAATTTCGGCAAAAAATATTCAAAATTCTTGAGACTTAATCTGCAAGCATGAATGAGATATTAAATGTTCTTCAAAAGCCAATATATGATGAGAGCATTATAAAAATGGAATAACATAGCTACTCAACTAAATCCATCAACATAATAAAATAAAATGAAAAGATTGAGGGGGTATCATAAATTAATATATTGCTACTACTGCGGTAGCAACTCGCACTTAGAGGAGAAGTGTAAGAAGAAGAAGGATGACCAAAAGTTGGCAAAATGGGTAAAGGAGCAAAAAAAGACACTAAAAATAAGATTGGTAAAGGAGTAAAAAGATGCAGAAACAGAAGAAGAAAATAGAGCAAAATTATACTCGAAGCTGAATGGTTAAATCAATTACTTTTTATGCATGTAATTATTGCTTTTATACATGTATTATCAAACTTTAAATATAACAAATCAATAATGATTCATATATAAAGCAGCTCGTTTTGTTTTATTTATATCAGCATAGTTGCGTATGGTCATGGTTACGATGACGCTTTCAATCTCTAGCTTAACTTATCATTAACCCAAGCCGCCGCCGCAGCCGCCGCAGCCGCCGTTGCTGCTTTCATACTTTGTCTTTACATTAGTCAACCAACTCATATTAAATTTATTAAAATTCTTAACCCTTTCATGTCCGATGTTGCCTACAGGCAACATTGTACTTATAGACTTCGAAGTCCCGATATTTTCATGTTTTTGACCCGCGGTTTTTTGCTTCATGTAGCCTTATGTGTCGTGCAAGCTTAAACCTATTTGTTCTATTGAATGCTTGCATGTGCCCATTCAGTAGCCGTTCTCCGTAGAATAGAATGGTCCAAATCAAGATCAGGATCGGTTCGCAAAAAGTGTTTATACAAAAGTGCTTGAAAACATTTTAATAATTGTTTAGGTGTAAAACCAATTAAAAAAAAAAAAGGTGAGAGAGTTATATAGATAAAAATCTTGAGAAAAGTGTTAAGTTTGTCCAATAACTGCCCAACGGTGCACATAAGCAACATCCTGTAACTAACTATAGGACTTTAAAATTTTGTCAGTTCTTATTTGAGTTAAGACTAGCACATATCTGACCCCAAAAAATGTGTAGCCCCAACCATTTTAATTCGGGCATGAAAGGGCTAACAACTACACTGCCCCCCTTATCATGAACATACAGTTTTTGTCTTGCTTATAATGCTTGCTATGAAGCTTGGGCTTATCATCTTTAACTTGAAATTTTTATAGCGACTTAAATTCATAAACATATTATATTAAACATGAAAAAAAACATTAGACTTCTACACTGTTTCCTTATCTTAAACTTTCGGTTTTGGGCCCACTCATTACGCTTAATATGAAGCTGGGGCTTATCATATAAAACGTGAAATTTTTGTGACGACTTAAATACATAAACATTATGCTTGCTATGAAGCATGGGCTTATCACCTTAAACTTGAAAATTTTATTTATAGCAACAACAACAACAACACCGAAGTTTTTGTAGCGACTTAAATACATAAACATTATGCTTGCTTTGAAGCTTGGGCTTATCACCTTCTAGCTATCTCCCCGTCCGTCCATCCATCTGACTATCTGTCCGACTGTCTGCCCATACGTATTCTATGCTTGCTTATCTCCCACTTCAGCTAGCTTGACCAATCATACCCCCCTAGCTATCCCTCCGTCCGTCCTACTCGCATGCTTATCTCCAATTTATAACAACAACAACAACGCTTTAGCTACACATCCATCCATCCATCTGGCCATCTGTCCGACTGTCTGCCCATACGTCTTCTATGCTTGCTTATCTCACATTTATAACAACAACAACACGCTGCCAGTGCTGCCACCTCTGACCGCTTTCCGACTGCGCTGCTTCTCACAATTTTGTGAATTTGGAGGCCCATAAGGAAATACACGCGTTTTTGGTCCAGAATCCTCATAGCCTATCTACTAGTTTGCAGGACCGTTTTGAAGTATTCTTGGCTGTAAAAAATTGATGGCATACAACGGGCATACAACGGCCGAACAAAGATTATTCTACAATGAAAATGCACAGCTTAGTGAGCCAACTTAATTAAGCCCTTGTGCGGCCGTTGCTCGACCCAATCTTCATTCGATAGGCTTTTTGGATTATTTTTTGGCCATGTTTGATCCTTGTTCGACCAACGTTTGCCTGCTAATATTTTTACTCATGTTGTTGCTTGAAATTTTTTATTTTTCAAAGAATGTTTTCGCTAATTTTCTTAAAAGATAAAGATTTCATTCATAGTTAATTATTTTTGTGATCTATTAAATTATTACATGAATTAAATTGCGAGCTTTAGATCAAGTATGTTTTTAAGAAGGCAACAACAACAACAACAACTCTGTATTGAGTCAATCACTTAGCTGACCTAGTTACGGAAATCGCTACATTTTCCTCTTCAGTAGTCTTTGTGTGATTAAGCTACGATTTCATTCATAGAAATATTTTATCATAGCAGAACTTATTTAATCATTTTAATAAAGAACTCATTAACATCCAAAAATCCATTTTTTTTTTCTTGGCAATTTTTAATACTTTTTAGGATAAAACTTCTTTTAAAAAATGGGTATCTGCTTGGTTTAATTTTTTAAAGGCCCTTCTATTGTCGTCATTGTTTTGAAATTCCTCAAATTAATTTTCAATCGTTATGTCGATGGAATTACATGAACATTCAACAAAATCAAATTTATAAAAATTCAAAAATAAATGTTAATAATACTTATTAATTATTACAATTAACACAATAAAATAAAATTATTAATTAAAATTAAAATCTTTCTTATTAAATTACTTTGATTTAAAAATGCTTGCATAAAACAGAAATCGGTTTTAAGACTTCTTCTCTTGTTTTATACCCTCTATTTTCTACATCCCGTACCGTGCAATATAAATTTCGATGCGGTTTAAATTTTCATATTTTGAGATCTAAACAAAATATACGTTAGTTTTGATTGCAAACTGGAACTGTTTAATTAATGCAATATTGGCTACTTAATAGGTACTCTTAGTAGTCTCGTAGATACTAACCTTATCGGCAGTGGCACCAACGTTGACTTGTCTTCCAACTTTCCCATTTGAATCGATTATATCGCATTATTGGAACGTTCGAAAAGTTCAATAAATTCGCATAGGAAGCATCTTTGACTGAATTGCCCTTTTCCTATTTCGGAGCATTCGCGAAAATAAGACTTATGCTCAAAAATTTCATTATTATATATATAGTAAAAATTAAAATCATAAAAATTAAAATGAGACAAAAAATAATTATAATTGCTGCTAGTTATTTTAATCATTGCTGATAAATACAATTTTTAAATGAAATAACGGTTCTTTGTTATTGCACTGTTCTGTTCAACAACCTCTTAATTTAAGCAGTTAGAATAATAACCATGTCTGTTAAATTAAGATCGTGTGTTCTTAAAAAAAAATTTCAAGAACCCTTTTGTATTTTTTATTGCCAAAAAAATTGATTAAAATTACCATTTTTTATGAACTGTTATTTTTATAACCTATTTTTGAATAGTATTAAAAAAGTTAATAACCTGGAAAACCTAAATCTATTTTATTTTTATTTTAAGTACTTTATTTTGAATTAAATAAAGCATATTTTGAAATTACAAACATGTACTGATTTTTATAAAATAAGCTTTAATTTTTAATTTCTTTGTCTTAATGCTTACTGCTATTTTTTTAACCGCAATTTTTTCAAAGTCATAAAAAGCAAAAAATATCCACCCCGGAAATCAAACTTGAGGCTTGAGTCTGCACCATGTCATCTCAATTGAGCAATCAAAAACGAGCCTGCAAGCATAAGCAAATAAGAGACGCCTTATTAATTGTTGTGAAGTACAAAAATAAAGTCCACAAACAGATACTTTGCGCTCCTGTGTATTTTCATAGTCTCAAAAAATTTTCAAACTGAGCTTTTTCTGTTTTATTGCTAATGCCAAACAGCGGCTGAACAAGGCCTAACTTCAAATATTTTTCTCGGCCGTACGAAGGTCGTTTTGAAATAGTTTCGGCTAAACTACGATTGTATTGGAACTTCACGAAATAAATGCGAAATTGCAACAACACATAAGTGGCGATACTATCAACATTAGCATCGCCCAGTGAGTTTTGCTTTTGTTGTTGCGAGTACGCTTGATGTTAAATAAAAGCATTGAAAAATTTGGCGGCATACAACGGGCGTACAACTCAATTTAAGCCTTGTACGGCAGTTGTTCGACCCAACTTTTGGTCACTTTTACAACCGTTCGGTCCATGTTCGAGAACTGTTCGTCCGCTAATATTTTTACTCGGGTTTGATGAAAACCTTTAAGACCAGCATTACAAGAAAATTTTTTGATCAAAATTTTTTAAACTACAAACATCTTAAGAATATGCTGTTAAAAATTTAAAGAGAAATTCGAAGCCATTTTGAAGTTGAAAGCTTTGAAAATTTGAAAGTTACATCCGGCTTATAAAAAGCTCAAAACTTTGAACGTGTTTTTATCGAAACTGCATTTTTATAAATAGCTTGGATTATAACTCAAAGAAATTTCAGCCAATCAATTTTTAATTTTGCACACATATACTCTATTATATTCGCGCACGATTTCTGAAAAAAAAATATTTATATTAAACAATTTAAAGTTCTCTTTTTAGAAAAATTTACGATTTTCCGTGTTTTTAGCGCCATTTATGAAAACGAAAATTATCCAAATACATACTTTTGAGATATTTTTTTTTAGCCTTCAATTCATGTATTGCTAATAAGCGTACAAAATGGGCTTGTTATAAATATAATCAAAAACTGATCACACAACAATTAATAAAAATTGTATTCATATTTTTCAAAGTTGTAAAAGAAACAATCATTTTGTATTGCAAACATTGAGTTCATTGACGTCAGGTTATGATTGCTATCTTTAAATCATTTTTAACCCCAATTACTTCAACACAGCACCTGTAATCATTTTTGAGCTATTGAATGCATAAAAAAAATTTAAGTTATTAAGCACTATAGAAATCGCAGTCATGACGGCAAAAATAAATTGACTGCATTCCATAATTCTTTTTAAAAGATTGTAATCATGATAAGTTTTTGTTAAAGTCTTTCAAGTCAATTTGAATTTCTGTCAAATGATTGACACATTTGAAAATGTATAAAATGATGGTCAAGGAGACCAGTTTAAAAAACATGATTTTTCATAAAACGCGTTTTAAAATTTGGTTAACGATTTTTTCGAGTTCATTTATGAAAATATGGTCTTCTTTCGTATGCGAGAACTTTTTTAACGCAATCGTCATCAGCCAAACCACTTTCGGAATATACAGGGTTGTCCATATTCGACCGTCCGCTGTACGACCGTTGAATGCCCTGTGTGTGCCACCAAATTCTCCAAAGCTCTTAGTACACAGGAAACATATGCGCAACAACAAAAGCGAGCCTTATTCGGAAATTCTGATGTTTATAGTAACTACATATTAATACATATTGTTTCGATGAAACATTGATGATGAAATGTAAGTTTATTTATCTTAACTTTATCTATCTTTTTTTAATATTTATTTAACTATGTATGTTCAACCGATTATATACAGGGTTGTCCATATTCGAAGCGCCCATCTGGCAACACTGTAACTTTCCGCAGTGATGCCAAATCTACTAATGACATACCGCGTTTGAAGCGTCATTCCAAGCAAATGTTTACAATGAAACAGTACACGCCACGCGAACGCTCTAAAATTGTTGAAATTTACATTCAACAAAACAAGTCAATAGTGAAAACTCAACGTGCTTTCAAAAAAATAAATAAAGTGATTAGTGCGCCTTCCAAGAAAACGGTAAACAAACAAAATTGCCATATTTATGCCACTGAAAATCCACAAGAGATTCAAGAGGTACCTCTTCACGATGCAAAAGTCACTGTTTGGTGCGGCGTTTGTGCTAAAATGCTCATTGGGCCGTTCTTTTTCGAAGATTATAATGGCCACAGAGTTACTGTCAATCAGGAGCGTTATCGCGATATGATAAACAATTTTTTCATGCCAATCGTTCGTCGAAAGCGTATCAGGCACTACTGGTTTCAACAAGATGGCGCGCCACCACACACAAGCCGCACTACAATCGATTTTTTGAAGCAATTGTTCCCTGGCCGTTTGATGTCAAAAAATGGTGATTTCGATTGGCCGCCAAGATCACCAGATTTAACGCCTCCAGACTTCTTTTTGTGGGGTTATTTGAAATCAAAGGTTTACGTCAACAAGCCAAAGACCCTAGAAGAGCTGAAAACCAACATCCGTCAAGAAATAACCACCATTCCCATCGAAATGTTGAAGAAAACCATGGAAAATGCTGCAAGACGGGCACAATATGTCGTAGAGGCCGGCGACCATTTACGAGATATCATATTCAAGAAATAATGTAAGCAAATCTACTTGAACCCAGTTAAATGATATTCATGACGAACAGACAAAAAATTGTGGTTTCTTTGATTTTTTTAAAAATAAAATGGGCGCTTTGAATATGGACAACCCTGTATTTATTCTATACCTCATAACCTATCGAAAAATTAAAAAAAAATAATTAATTTTTTTGGTCGAGTTTCATGAGAACCTGCCCTTAATTTAACAAAAATGTCTTCTACATTCAAAATTACTCCAAATATTTTAAAGTGCAATCAAAACACTTTAATTGGCTTAAAGTTATTTCAAAGTTTCAGTGATTTTAAGCTTGATTTATACTGATTTCATTGACGTCAAATTGATTACAATTACAATTATAATTAATCTAATGATAACAACTGCAATCATAGGGAATGAATCAAAAGGCTTCTACAGAAGATTTTATCAATTGATTTTAAACTCATGAGTTCAAAATTATTGCAAATTTCCAAACTTGAAGTCAAGAAATCAAAAGTTTTAGAATTACTTTAATAATTTTGTATCATTAAGTTCCTACTTTTTAATTGCATATTGCATTTTTACAGCTCTGAATTTCCCTAAAATTTTATAAATTTCTTAGAACAAGTTGAGTTGTTGTCATTAGAAGTGAAACCTCAATTATACCATCATATTCGGCAGATTTCGTGAAGGATCATTTAGTTGAAGTAAGCCCAGAGAGAAAAATACTTACTCACAAATTCTGACAGGATTACAGCAAGCAAGCAACACAAGCTCTTAGCAGCGTATTGTTTATTTAAAGTTAGCAGAGGGAAAAGCAAAATATTATATAATTTTTAAACAACTCCACACCACTGTTGCCATAAATCCTGCGGATTAGTGTGCGTATTGCCAACTTCACAATTGACACACATATACACGTAAGTATATTTGTAACCTCATTTTATAACCTGCCTCAGTTCTTTTCGAGCTTTTATTTTTTCTGCTGCTGGTTCCTCTGCTCCTTTGGTTTTTTTTTTTGCCTTTCTCTTGCTCAACCTTATTGTGCCCTATGCGTTAAATTTGCTTTTCTTTAAGAAGCCTTTTTTGTCTTTTTTTTAATTTTCTATTTTTTGTCAACATGCCAAGAGTTCCTTCCGGTTTCCGTCACAATATACGAGCGCTTGGTAACTGCGGCTATGTTGGTGATGTCTGTCGCGATGTGAATGAGAGTGTGTGAGTGCGTATGTGTGGCTGTAACTTATCAACAGATTTGCTTTGTGTGGATGCTTATGAGTGTGTGTGTGTGTGTGTGTTTGAGTGTTTTCGATTCTTGTATCTGTATAGCTTGTATTTCTCCGTTCGCATACTTAACATGTAATTTTAATTTAAAAAAAATCGTCAGATTCATACATATACAATAAATTACACATACTCACTCGTATATGTGTTTGTACGTCGAAAAAAAAAACGTATAAAAACGTGAGCTAGCTCAAACATGAATGAGTTTAAGTCTTGAAACTGACATATAAATTTTCCATACAACAAGAGCTCATTTTCCTGATTTTTATTTCACTTTATGTTTTTCTCCTCTTTTTCGGTGTCTTTTTTTTCTGTATTTTTTTAAAATGGCTGCGTGTTAAAGGACGGAAGCATGAACATAAGTAGAAGCAACATAAATTGGCTGGTATGCTAGCATGTTCATCCTTGATTGTAGCTGATATTTTTTGTGGTTTTTATTTTATTTTTTGTGCGGTTTTTTTAAGTTCGACCGTGCCGTAAATCGGTCGCAATTTTTATTTTGCATCATGTATTGTGGTTGTGACTCCCTGCGAATGGTGTTTGTAAGTTAAGTGGCTTTGTTGTTGCTGTTGCGCAATATTGTTACTTACATAAGTCTTGCTGAACAACAACAGAGGCCGACAGCAGCAGAATGTACCGGCTGGAGCTGAAACAAGCTGGCGAAAAAGACCATACAATCCTCTGTCAATTAATAAGTGTTTTCAAATATCCGAAAATTTCAAAACCGTTTTCTCGAATGGCATGAAAACGGAGATTTTTTTATTTCGAAATCCTCTTTAAATTGATTAAATCATACATAAATACATACAATAAAATAAAAATCTTGCTCAATATTGGAAAAATAAAAAAACAAGGGCTTGTAAAATGGTTTTACTTGTTAAATAATACATTTAAATTCAAATAGTTATGTATTTCAATGAATAAAGTATTGAATATAAAGAAAATATTAAATATATTTATAATGACGACTGCAAAGTTACATTAACCTAAAAAAATTAAGAAAAAATTACTTGAAATTCTGAATAAATTAATTACAATTCAGAATAGATCTGCTAGAAATCAGAATAAATCATTTGAAATTCAGAAAATATCAGAAATTAAAAAAAGGATACCTTGCAATTCAGAAAATATTAACTGCAATTCAGAATAGATCAATTAAAATTCAGAAAAGTTCAATAACAATTTAGAAAAGATCAATTAAATTTCAGAAGGTATCAATTGTTGTTTAAAAATTCCTTCTGTAATTCAGACCAGATCAATTGAAATTCAGAATATATCTATTAATATTCCAAAAAGATCAATCGAAATTCTGAGAAGTTTCTTTGAAATTCAGAATGGTTACATTAAAATTCAGAATAGATCAATTAAAATTCAGAATTCAATTTCGAAATTAAGATAGATGAATTGAAATACAGAACTTCAATTGAAATTACGACTGTAATGGTAATGTCAATAGTAATGGCAATGGTTATGGTAATGGTTATTTTAATGGTAATAGTAATGATAATGGTAATGGTATGGTATGGTAATGGTCATGGTAATGGTAATGGTAATGGTAATGGTAATGGTAATGGTAATGGTAATGGTAATAGTAATGGTAATGATAATGGTCATGGTAATAGTAACGGTAACGGTAATGTAATGGTATAGTAATAGTAATGATAATGGTGAGGTAATGGTAACGGTGAGGGTAATGGAAATGGGAATGGGAATGGGAATTGGAATGGGAATGGGAATGAGAATGGGAATGGGAATGGGAATTGGAATTGGAATGGAAATGGGAATGTGAATGGGAATGGGAATGGGAATATGAATGGGAATGGAAATGGGAATGGGAATGGAAATGGATTGTGCTTTACGAGCACAATATAACGTCAACCACGCTGTTGACGCTACCGCTGACTTCGTTCGGCTGTCACTCGCTTCACAGATGCGCAATCGAAATAATTTTTTTTGCATCGTCATGCAGATATGAACATGTTTAAACGTGCAAAAAATCATTTTGCAGGGAATGCAATAAATGTGCGTATTAGAAATCGGGCCTTATTAAGGCTTAAGCCTTATTTGGCGAGGAGACCTTAGTTATAAATATTTATTTTTTTTAAGTAAAAATCTGCTCAAGAGCCAGTCTGGTTCTGCACATTTTTCTCGAAACAACACTTTTCGACCTCGTTGACTTTATAACGAAAAAACTATTCAACCGACTTGAATAAAATTTTAAATATTACTGTACATTTATGTATGAAGTACAATTTTATATACATTCTTTAATATTTATCCATTTTTTGATGCGACATAACATTAAAGTATAGGCTAAAACATATGCGAAACTTCGCCATTTTGTATTGTTTTTGTCCAAATGTCGTATGAGTGTTTC
The DNA here is from genome assembly GCA_963920525.1 of Dichetophora obliterata. Classification (NCBI taxonomy): domain Eukaryota; kingdom Metazoa; phylum Arthropoda; class Insecta; order Diptera; family Sciomyzidae; genus Dichetophora; species Dichetophora obliterata. The sequence goes on along the minus strand of OY986436.1, from coordinate 53,778,430 downwards.
AATATAACTTAAAAGTATAAATAAAAGTTCATCTATTAACCTTTTAAAAAAAATCTTAAAAATACCTAAAATTTTCGAGCGCTTTAAGGTATAAAATAAAAAAAAAACGAATATGTAACAAGAAAACATTAAAGCAAATACCATTTCATGAGTATAACTTAGTATAAATATTAAATGTGCAGCTTTTTAAAAATAACAATCTGCTTAAAAATAGAAATCTAAACATAGTTTCAATAATACAAGAATAAAGCCAGTTTACGTAGTTTTAGCATACAAGTAGTATGAAAACTGCTAGAATTGAACTGGCTAAAATAATACCAATACGAAAGTGGTAAACATTAAACTAGTATTTAACTAGTTAAAAACATACTAGCACAAAGGTGGCTCAAACAAAAGAGTAAAAAGCATCGTTTTGATTATACTAGTATATTACTGGTTCAAAAGTTACTACTATCACAACTAGTTCAAATTATGCCAGGAAAAATACTACCTCAATTCATATCGAGAATAGGACAATTGCCTTTTCATATGACATCAACACAGGAAAAAAACCATTTGGCGCAATGTAGATAGCATTTGAGCTGAACTAGTACTGGTATTTTTTGACCTTTTTTCCCTGGTATTTACTAGTATTTAAACTGGTTGGCTGCACTGCAAGGGAGGCACTGGGAATAGTTATGTAGTGGTAATAGGAAAAGTAATGATAGTAGTAATGGTAATGGAAAAGGTGATGGGAATAGTATTAGGAATGGTTATAGTAATAATAATGGTAATAGTTATGATAAAAGAAGTGTTAATAATAAAAGTGATGTTGATTGTAATTGTAATGATATTGACAATGTTAATGATTAAAGTAATACTAACAGTAATAAATAATAGACAATAGTGATGACAATAGGAATGGTAATGAAAATGATGATGGTAATGGTAATGATAATGATAATGGTAATGGTTACGGTGATGGTTTTACTAATGGTAATGGTAATAGTAATGCTAATAGTAAAAGAAACGATAATGGTAATGATAATAGTAAAGGTAATGGTAGTGGTAATTGATGGTAATGGTAATGATAATAGAAAAGGTAATGGTAGTGGTAATTGGAATAGTATTGATTTTAGTAATTTTAATGCTAATAGTAAAGGTGACGGTGTTTACCGTATTCGAAATTAGCGATTTATAAAATTACGCAAAACTGTTGATTTAAAGAAAATCGAAAAATTTATAAGAACTTGGTTTTTTAAAAAACCCGAATCCGTGTTTGACAACTGTTCATACAATGGTTGTAAAAAGTCAAAAATTTTGACTAAACTTAATTTACAGCTTTTCCCCTAAAAAATTGAATTGATTTACATTTGTGCTCAGATTAATTTATACATGCCGACGCACAATAATATATATTCACACATTTATATATATTTGTTCTTCAAACATAAAAACTGCGAATTTTCAGCGTTTGTGTGCCTTTGACTTCATGCATTTCGGACGGCAACAAATATGTTTAGGAAATGTTGACCAAAACATCAAGTATTTCTAATAAATGCCAGAGTGGACAAAAGGGTGGCCCTTAACTGTATGCGAAATTTTTTTTTTTTTTTTTTATAAATTGAATATGTGCGGTGCACTCGTTTGTTTCTTATCATGTCAAAAGTATATTCTGAAAATTTCAAGTAAAAATTTTAATAATATAAACTTTTAAATTTAAAAATTTTTTTAATTATATAAACGTGCCGCTTGCCCTTAAGTTGAAAATCTAATTTATATGGGGGGAAAAGTGCTCTTTTTTCTAAAAAATCCCAATAACTTTTTCTAATTTCTAATTTCCTTGTTGTGTTGAAAAAATTTCAAAAATGCAAATTTGAAAAAATTTCATTGAAATTTTGAGAAAATATTTTCTTAAACTATATTTCAAACATAATCAAAAAATTTTGGGACTACTTTAAATAACCTGGTCGTTATGAAATTTTTTATTTGAAGTGTACCTCTTTCAAATTTGGGTATTTTTACGAAAAAAATCCCTAAAAGTTTAAAAATGCACATTTTGAAAAAAGAACTGGATTAGGAATTGTTGCAAACTATTTTGTGCAAAAAATTTAAAAACCAAAATTTGGATACCAAAGTTATACCTATTAAACCTTACCTTTTTTCTGTGTCTTACAGTGCCTGTTTCTGGCATTTCGAACACAAAAAAGTCATACAAAAATTTAAAAAACTATGTTTCTCATATGAAACGACTTCAATTATTTTAAAAAATATAAATAATTTTAGTTAGAAAAAATTTCTAATTCGAGGGATAAAAAGTATTCAAAAAACTCCAACAACCATCAAATTTAATTTTCACTGCTGCTACTTATCAATTATCTGTATATTGTTTTAAGCATTCACTATCTGCCGTTTATTTATTTGGACTTTAGATTTTTTGTTAATTTTTGGTGATTTTGGTGAAATGTTAATTTTAGCATTTACGTAAAAACCTATAATAATCGCACTAATATTTCTTCTTCTGGTAAAGTGAATTTTGACAGATGTCTACATAAATAAATTTTTAGACAGTGTAGCGCCAACCAATGAAATTTGTTGGTTTTTAGGTTTTTTTTTAATTTTTTTACCCTCCAAAAACCAAGATATGATATGTTGGCATCCCTGGAATTTCAAAATTTTTTCTAACTAAAATCAGTTATATTTTTTAAAATAATTAAAGTAATTTAAAATGAGAAACATAGTTTTTAGACTTTTTCTGATTTTTTATTTTATTTTTGTGTTCAAAATGCCAGAAACAGGCACTTTGAGAATTTTTGGAAAAAATGTCAAGTTTCAAAAGCTATAACTTTGGTATCCGAATTTTGTTTTTTTTTTAAATTTTGCACAAAATATCTCACAACCTTATCCTTAATCTCATATCATTAATCTATTTCTTGGTAATATTTTCAAAATGTGCATTTTTAAATTTTTGCTAATGTTTTTCGTTAAAACACCCAAACTCGAAATTTCCAAAGAGGTACACTTCTACCAAAAAACTTCATAACGACCAGGTTATTTAACGTAATCTCACAATTTTTTGTTTCTGTTTAATATATAGTTTAAGAAAATATTTTCAAAAAATTTCAATGAAATTTTTTCCAATTTGGATTTTTGCAAGTTTTTATACAACAAGGAAAAAATTAGATTTTTTTCGAAAAGGGAAAAAGTTTTTTGAAAATATGCACTTAAAAAAAGTTACTAGAATTTTTTTTGAAATTTATAACATTTCCCCATATAAATCAGATTTTCAACTTAAGGTCGCAAGCGGCACGTTTAAATATCAATATTTTTTTCTGAAAATTTCACTGCTTACTTCTGTTTAGTTAGGATACGAAACTCCGGCCCGCATTTTGTTACTTTCGAAAAAAAAAATAATGGGTTGTTTTTTTCAGTGCTGTAAATGGATTTGAGTATTTGTTTTCATTTATAGTGTTTCAATGGGCCCTTTCACACGAGCACAATGTTCTGCGCATAAAAAAATATTTTTATTGTGAGGGAGGTGAAAAGTAAAATGTTTGTCGGTAGAAAAATTGTGCCAGCGACTAACCCGCATTAAAGAGAACAAAACCAATACATATGCATTTTCAGTCAAATATCAAGCTGTAAAGTCAAGTCCTAACCCTAAAGGAACAAACTAGCTTGTTTTTAAAAACAAGTAATTAAAAAACTAATTTAAAATAAACTATTTTATGAACTACTTTGAATTATATTAAGGCGGCACCCTCTGATTTGAATAGTTATATAATTATTAGTTATAGACAAGTTTTGAATAGTTTTTATTGCATTATATATGAAGTAATTGAAGAACTACTTCAAAACAAGTGGTTTAAAAACTACTTTGAATTATATTAATTCGGCGACTATCCTGATTTTGACATGTTTTTATTGCAAATTTTTATGAGATTACAAGTTTATATATATTTTACCATGCTATTTCATCAAATATAATTAACTTTCGGCTTTCACTAATATTAATTTATGTATTATTTTTTTTCAAAACAATAAAATAAATTATCTCATTGAAATTTAAAATTTGTATGCTTTTAAATTCGTCTTCAGTAAGTGGAATATAAACTAGTTTTCAATTGATTTATTTTAAAGTAATTAAAAAAATAGTTTAAATCCAACTAATTTAACAAGTAGTTGAAAACATATGCAGACGAAAGTCAATTGACTTATGTAACGGGCATCACCATACAAAATATGTTAGTTCGTTCTATGGAAAAAAATCAGAATTTCAACTAGTTGTGGTTGACAAAACTACTTTTTCAACTACTTTAAAAGTTGATTTTCCTACAGGGAAATGACTTCAAAACACTAATACATACGCACACTTGTGTACGTACACTTAGTGCATAAGCAGCTCATGTGAAAGTGACGAAACAAAAATATGCCAAACATTTGTGCTCGTGTGAAAATGCCCATTGAGTGTAAAACGAAAAGCTTAGTAAAAAAGGCGATGACTAGAGGGAGAAAACAATACTGTGCCGTCGTTAACCTAAATTTCAAAAATGCGTTTAACTCCATCGACTAGAGTCAAATCCACGGTTGCCAATAAAAAATATCATATTTGGGAATTTTTAATTGCCGTGGGAATTAAAAATTCCCATGGTATTTTTTAATTCAGCATGGTATTTTTTAATTCATGTGGGATTTTTTTTTTTGGAATTTTTAATTGCCGTGGGAATTAAAATTTTTCATGCAAAACGCTTATCACAAACAAAAAAATTTACAAGGTTGTATTTAACAAAAATCACTTATAACTTAAAACATAATGAACAAAATTAAGAAATCGACAGCTAAAGGTAAATACAACTGCATTCAAAATAATAGCAGTGCGGAAAACTAATTCATAAAAATTAAAATCAGACACAAAAACAATTATCAGGCATGTTCTGCATTCCACTTCCGAGTGAAAGTGAAAATAAATCATAGTTGAATTTGATATTTGGTGTTATACTTAACACTTTTTTCTTTTTGTATTTTATTTAATTTATTAATATAATCAATTGTGTAACGAAAAAAGTTATATATGTTATATAGAACACCAAATATCGAATTCAATTATGATTTATTTTAACTTCCACTCGGAAGTGGAATGCAGAACATTTTTTCTTATGTATTGTTCTATTATTATTTATTGAAGTGAAAACTTCTTTAGGCGCGTTGAACGATTTTGGTAGAGGGTAAATCATTCGTTTGCATCATCGTATTTTTCCAAGGAATTCGTCATTCGGCCGCAAGCTTACAAAGAAATCACTTGGCAACTCCTGTAAATAATGCATATAATCTGTTTGTTAGTATATAAATACTTAAGTTAGGTTGCAATAAGATGTTAGCAACCAAAACTTATTATTAATTCGGTTTATATTTATATATATATGCCTTTAAAGTTTGGCAATTTCTTCAGTTGTTGTATTTGTCAGAGATAAAGAGATGGGAAACTCCGTTGGAGAGGGATAGCACTATGTTCAATTTTACGTAAAATTGGCTCCAATACTAGCACAAAACACTTATACTATGTCGTAAAATCAACGGAAAACAACCCTGGCTTATGGTAGATTGAAGAAATTCACCAGTTACGTTTGAGGTCCGATAACTGTAAAACAGCATATTATTGCAAGAAAATGGGTAACGAAAGGTATACCACAAAAGACGTCGGAAAAGCAATAAAAAACATCCCTGAAAAATCATGGTGAAATTACCTTAGAATAATTACACCATAGGAATCTGTTCAAGCAGTGTTGCCGCTTGGAAAAATGCATGGATACTTTTTTAAGCCTCAGTTTAAGTTTAAAAACTTTTTTAATAAATAATTTTTATATGAACAAATGTTTTTATTTGCAAAAATATAAAAAAGGAGGCATTTCCTTAAATTCGACAAAAACTTTAAGAAAAATTATGACATTGAGACATTTTTGAACATTACTTTTTTTATCAAAAAATGCATTAACGCAACCTCTTAACAAAGAACTTTAAAATTTTGTGATAAATATAATAAGTCTGCCTCATAGCTCAGCTGCTGCTGAATGATTTTTTTCTAATTTAAAACTTACTATAAACGATGAAGGTATATTGTTTTGCAAAATACTTAAAAACGAATAATTTTTAACTTTTAAATTTAATTTAAATATAGGGCAATAGCAACCCATTTTATTTATATTACACTTAACTGAATAAGCTATTAAATTACTTTTTTATGTATTTATATATTATTTTGTATCATAGCTGTTAAATAATTATTATTAATCGTATTCATTAGCAATTCGATTATTTTTTTAGAAATGTGAAATAATTGATTCAGTACAATTGTTTTCTGTTTGTAATTGTAATATAATAACATTCATAAAATAAGAACGATTTTTTCAGATGACGAAAATAATTAAAAATAATTAAAAGTAATCAAGAAAAATAATCAGACTACTTTTAGAAATTATGTTTGATTCTTTTTGATTATTTCAAAAATTTCAGTCTAAAATACTAAAATTGTTGTTGTATTTTTTGATAAATTAACATAGAAATTGTTAAACAAAGATTGTCAAAAAACAAGAACGAAAAAATGCATTACAACATTTGCTCCGTTAGTTTTATCGATCACTTTTTTCTTCTTTCTTGTTTTTTAAAAACTTTTTTAATGATTATTTACATATCTATTTCTTTATAAATTAAATTTTACAAAATATTCCGTACTTTAAAATAAAATTCTTAAATAATCAAACAGAAACAAAGTAGTAGTAGTACTTTATTGAGTTTTTAATTAATCGATATTACAAAATATATATATATAAACAATTTCTTATTTGTTACAGCCGCTAATGCTGTAATGTATGGCCTGCCTGGTCTGTTACACTATTAACTAAATTAATAATCAAAAGCCACTTGGCTATAATATTATTACAGAATAATTTACTCCTGCTCAAGGAGTATTTTAACATTTGCTTTTGACGATTATCCTAAAAGCATATGTGTGAAAGAGACAACGACAGCTTGTATACGGCGAGACATATACAAGCACTAAAAATACTAAACATTTGATAAATTACATCAAATGCAGATTTTACGTTTACATATAGAATTATAAAAATACGCAATCACTAAAAACATAATATATTAAATCATTAATGTTATGGTCACGATAATCACTAATAAAATTCAGCCGTTTAGTTGAATTCAATTGCAGCGGCTAGGTACAGTTCGCTTCAACTCGTTTAGGATGTCGTCAAGTATTCCTCTTTTTATAAAACAGTACTATACAAGCCATGTATAGCATTAGCAGCGGTAACAGAGAAGGAACCATGAACCCAAAATTCATACTGTAGCTCCCAACATATTTGTTAATAAAACTTATTAAGTTTTTGTATAACTGTTATTCGTTTAACTGTGTTAACTGAAAAAGCCGTATCAGCGTATGGGCGATTTCAGTTAAAAATTACTGGTTGCACTTCACAACCTCACCGTTGAAACGATGCGAGTCGACCTCAAACAGAATCAAAAATAATATCTATAAGTAGTTGTATTATTTTTTCTTGATTACTTTTTATTCTTTTTGATTATTTTCCTTATTCCAAGTAGTCGTAATTATTTTTTGATTACTTTTAATCTAAATCAATTGCTTATCAAACACATCTCCCTTAAGGATTATATGATTATAATTATTTTTAAAGTATAATAATATAATCTAATTGTTTATTAATCGTAATCGCAATTTAACAGCTATGTTTTGTATATAGTTTTTTGTATATAATTTATAAAAAATATAAAAATAACACAAAATATAACAGACTGAAGTACTGAAATGTACATATGTTCCTTGTTAAGTCAGTCGCCGGTAGTCTAAAATTGTTATCTTCTTTTTCTTCTTCATCTTTCAAAAGTATAGTTTTTGAGAATTCACCGTAAAAGTTGTGTAAGAATACTGACGTTATCTCCGCTACTACATCCGTTTTAGTAGGTGTCGAGCGCACAGCAGAAATATACATACTCTTTACACTCATTTATTTCAAAACTACTTTTTTCGGCAATGTGTTGTATCGAAAACAAAAGCTATCCAGCCGAATCATGTGAAATTTTAATATGTTATTCACATCAGTGGCTTTCGCTATCAAAATTTAAAAAAATCGTATATTTTACACTGAATAACCAGTAAGAAACCCTGTTTTTAGAACTTAAATGTTAAAAGCGCGTCATACTGTCAATTTTCAGTGTTTTTTTCTAGTCCCGGCCATAGCTGAACTCTATTACTAGAAGAGTAAATATCAACAACAGTGACGAAGATCTTTATTTGAAAGGCTCTAATTGAGCACCTTTTTGAACATAATTAAAAAAATTTTATGAGTGTTTCAATATACCTTTAAAGTTTAAATATCGTTGTTCATTATTTTAACTTTTAAAAAAATAAATCCTAAAAATATTTAAAATATTCAAGCACTAAGTCTTAATATTATTATTTTTTATTTTATGTATGTATATGCTTTGTTTCTCACTATTACATTTTAACAAAACTATTTGTTAGGCTTCAAATTAGATAAATAGAATTGTTATTAAAGCTTAAAAAATTGGGTTTCAGTACTGTAGTATGTGAATACTTTTTTCTGAAGTGAATACATTTGTGACCTTTTCATGGATACTTTTTTTAGAATCGTCGCGGCAACACTGATCTGAGGTGAACTCACGTACACAATAAATGAGTTTCACCAAAGTACATAAAAATGGAAAAAACATATGTTTTGACGTCACAAAATTTAAGTTTCCTATCTCTTTATCTCTGGTATTTGTCAACATTTTTGAAAAATTTGCTTTTACTCAAACAGCTGCTATTCATGGTGAGATTTAAAAATGGATCCATCTTCTTCTTTTTCTTCTTTTTTCTGCTGGAACTTCGTTTGCAAACAAGAAAAATAATGTATGGATTGAGTGTTTTAACATTTTAATCTTTAAGTTGTGATAAAGGCATATGTTGAACATTCAAATAATTACATGCATGCTCTTATTTTATTACATATCGTCAAACAAAGTTTGACAATTTTCACACTTGTTGTATTTGTCAGTGGCTTTTTGTTTTCACCACTGGGGCATTTTATATTCAGAGTTGTCAACTATGGCTGTGTGTCAAACAGTCGTGGTAGGATAGAAAATATCGTGGTAGAATAAAATTTGTGTGTGTTGAAATAAATTTGTCTCTTTTGCTGTGTCAAATGGACGATGAAATTTTGACAATTACAAATTTTGACATTTCGGTCGTGTTTTAGCGCAAATATTTTATTTTATTTGCATTTTATCAATTTGCGACATATTTAATTCGAGAGCTTGTACTTGCAACATATTTCGTAAACTTGTAATATTGTAAACTTAAAAAACTGTTAACAAATTAAAAAAAATTAACGAAACAGCAGGCAAACAGAAAATATAGCATGCAAAGTTCATTCATGAATCCAATTCGGTTCATTCCCTCTAACGCTGCGCAACTGCTGGGATCTTGTAATTCTCTTTGCGTTGTTGTTGTTTGCTAAGTAGTTATTGTTGTACAGTAAGCTTTAATTTTTTGTGGATGTTTATTTGTAGCTACAGTCAGCATATGACATCGAACTAATTTAGAAAACAGTTTATACATATGAATTAAAGAGTATATATAATATTGGTAAATCTATTTGTTTTTAGTAAAAGTGTTGCCGTATCGGAAATACATATATATATATATTATAATACATATATTATATATATATATATATATATTTACATATTTACATATATATAGTTCATATATATGAACAATTTAGCTCATTGAGGAAATTTAAAGAATATTTATGTATATTTATATAATAACAATTACTTATTAAACCTACAAAATAATTAATATTTTCAGTAGTAATTGAATAACTAAGGTCTGCTTATCCTAAGCATTCTATTTTTTAAAACTGTTTAGCTTAATTTTTTATGTGGATTATATATAATTTATAAGCTATAGATATTTCTTAATTTTAGAATATTCTATTTTTTTTATTTTTTTATTAATTATTTATTATAAAGTAAATTTACAATAAGTAAAAGAAAAGCACTAGCAGCTATGGCTATCGGCATTATTATTCTATTTTTAATACACAACGCAATATAGATATGGTGAACATGTATATTGTGTTAGTGTTATGATATAAATAGATATAAATAAGCTTTAATTTTTTATATTAATTCAATAATGAAATAATTTAAATAAATTACTTTAATTATATGTATTTTTGATATGGTAACACTTTTTCTTAAAATAAATAGTTTCAGTAATATATAAAAAATTTAATAAATTGTTATAAGCTCTTAACAAAAATAGTTCTAATTTCATATGCCAACTGTAGCTACACGATTAGAATTCACAACACCTACAAAAAATTTCCGGCTAACTGCGCCAACAACAATTACCAAGGAAATCTACAAACAAGGACGCACAGAGAAGAACAAGATCAGAGCGGAACTTTTAAAACTTTTTGATTTCATCCCACATGTAGGACGGGCTGCAGTATGAGCTTTCACTCATCCTACATGTCCGTCCGACCTGTCAAATCCATTCTACATGTAGAATAGTCCGAAACCCCCTATTAGCATGAAAATTCTTATATAGCAGTAAGGCGGTCCGTGGTAGGACAACGTCTTCCATTTATATTTTATATATAGGTTTTCGCTTCGGTCGACAGTCCTCTCACTGCTATACTTTTTATATCTTTGCAGCTAAGCAAGGTTAATTGAGAAATGCTGCTTGAGCCGCACAATTTTGAATGAAATGACGGCTCTGTTCTGTTCAACCTTTGAATTCAATCAGGCAGAATAATAGTTTTGTTTTAAGAACTCTATTTTGAATTAAATTTGGCATACTTTGAAAATAAAAACATGCACGGACTTTCTTAAAACCGCTTTAATTTTAATTTGTTTGTTACTGCTATTTTTGAGCAAAATTGTACATATTTTATTTATTTAACGTGTAATATTTGTTTGCGTTTCAATGTAAAAAAAGTATGCAATATTTACATTTTTAATAAAATTTGTGGTATTTTTTAATACGTATGGTATTTTCTGTGGTATTTTTTAATGCGTGGTATTTTTGTGGTAGTTTTAAATACTTGCGGTATTTTTTGTGGTATTTTTTTAATAGCCGTGGGAATTTTTTTAGTATTTTGGTATGGGAATTGTTGTGGTAATTCTTTTTTTTTTCTCGTGGGGAAAAGTTATTTTTTATGGGAATTTGAGGTGGCAACCGTGGTCAAATATCTAATGCCCTTAATGAGCTACAAGTCCCAGATTACCTGCTCCGAATTGTAGCCAGCTATTTCGAAAAATTGAAACGACACTAGCGAAGGTGTAAAACAGCAAAGGGTTACAGGAGAAGAACCCCTGTACTTTGAATGCCATGTATGATTGAGTGCTGAAAATTCAAAAATATTCTGGCGTAGACATATTTGCGGTGGCCAAGAGACTTGGGACTACTGCTAGTAACTGCAGCAAGACTACTGGAGACGTAAAGAAGTGGCTAGATCGTACTGGGCTAGAACTGGTCGACCACAAGATCGTATCATTACTAATAACTAGCCGCAGAAAAATAGAGAGCCTGGATATACGAATGAAAGTGCACGAGTTATGTTCAACTTTACTCTTTAGAGTCCGTTTTTGTAAAACAAATTGTAGTTTAAATTTAATAAAACAAATTTCTTTATTCAAGATCTGGAATGCAAGTGTTTTTTCTTAAGACTAACAGAATGCTTGTAACTAAAAAAATTTGAATAAATTTACTCATACATATACACATAAATTCATATTGGTTTTATTTCTTATTTTCCTTTCTTCGTTGCTTTCTCATTGCAGCGAAGATTTCAAAACATTTAGAAATTATCAAAATATTTATGTGGTTATTTGCTGAATTGAAAAACATTTAAGTGGTTTTTTGGCTTAAACTACAACTACTGAACTGAAAAACATTTAAGTGGTTCTTTGGGTGAAACTGAAAATGTAACATGATATTTTATGTCTTTGCCGACTTTCGGTCAGACTAATTTTTAAGTGCAGCAATGTGCAATGCGATTTTTTTAGTGTAACAAGTGTTTATCAATTTGTGAATGAAATATTGAGAGTTAAGTAATTACTGAGTAAAATAGGGTTTGGTGTGATCTAATTTGTGCTTATTTTATCATATTACATCTTGTTTGTTACTATGAGGCAATTAAGATTCTATTTTATAGTTGTTTATTGTTTATTTTGTATTTTTAATTGTTTCATATATTGAAATAATTTACTGTAATTTTATATTGATTGCCTCATTCGTAACTCGCGCGACAACTTCCATTTAGAGATGGGCGCCTGCAACATTTCTGAAGCACGGGCACGCACAAGCACGACGACCATTTTCACGGCCACGCACGTACACGAAACTGATTATTCGTACTTTCGAAAACTCAAACACGCAAGACAAAGCACGAAAACGCACGATTTAGAACTTTGCAAGGTAGCTATGGAAAAGTTACACATATTTTTTTAAAATTTATGTTTCAAAGTAAAAATATTGGAATTAATATAACATTAGAATGTGTTCTTAATTTTTTTGTATTAGTTTTATTGAAATTACATATAAAATTTGATAAAATAAAAACAAGGAACAACACTCACGACTTTGCTTTTCTAAAGCAAGAGCACGCACGTGCACGCACAAAGTTATTTTTTAGGTGGAAAATTGTGTAAATAACTCGATGATAGTACATTTTGTTCTGCTTATTGGGGACTTGGTGGGGTCAGATTGTCCAGCAGCACTTTGTGCAGCAAAACGTCGTTACGCGTGCAAATACCGAGTATCCGCCACTTGCAATACCGCGTATGTTGCAGAAAGGCCAGAATTAATTTCATTTTCATTTTGATGTCCAACTCTAGCTTAACACCTTCTGGTGCTGATGAAAATCAAAAAATATTAATCGCAGGTTTTATGCAAACAATGCAGTGGACTCAATGTCGTTCACTTTAATGCTCGTAGCTGGAACATGGCTAAACTGGACTATATTAGATATATATTTGAAAATTCTTTAGTTGACATTATATGCATTTCAGAAACTTGGCTTTGTAGCGATATAAGTGGTGTTTCTTGTAGTATTCCTAGTTATAAATTTTTTAGAAACGACCGATATGACAAAAAGGGAGGGGGAGTTGTAATATATTGCAAAAATATCCTTAATGCTAACGTTGTCAGTCGTTCTAGTGGATCAGGTATTGAATTTATTAATATAGTATATGTGTATCAGACAACAACAATAAAATTCTAGTTTCGTGTGTGTATAATCCTAATACCCAGCGGTGGAATTTGTCCTGAAACAATACATTCTCTCAAGCCTGATGGGGTAATTGTATTCAACACACCACTTGATTCCCTTTTTTCATTAAGATGTCATACTTACGTAATACCTGCTATGGTATAGCGTACACTCAGGCCTGAATATCCCCAAGAATATTCCTCTGAAAATTCAGGCCTCAAGAAATGCTAAAAAATCAGGCCTTCTATCAGGTATTGAATACTCTAAAGTCAATATTAAAATAAAGAAGCAGGTAATTTTATATATATATATTAGACCACCCATATGTGCAAAAGTGTTATTTTCTTCGCTCCCCTCGCATTTTCGTAGAGAACTAGACTAAAAAATAAGATCTGAAAAAAAAACAGGGTGCGTCCAGTGGTAAAATGCCAGTCGCATTTGACTTAAAGCCTCAAAAACACACTTTAAATAAGTTCAAAATTTTTTTGATCTGTAACTCCTTTAAAAAGTGTTTAAAATAGTTCGTGATTGGGACTTTAAATTTAAGAATAACCTAGCCAATAATAACATGTATTAGCTTTTGACCAACTTGTATTAATTGTGGTAAAATTAAAGTTTAAAGACAAAATTTTTGAAATTTTTTGAGCACCTTTTTTGCAAAAAAGGTTGCCATTATGGTTTTCGTACGGATAAAATGATGTGCTTTATTTCATAATAGAGATAATTAAGTAAACTTCAAATGACATTTTTTTTATAAAAAATTTTTATTTTTAGCGCCGATAACGCGGTTCAGTGTAAGAATATATAAAACAATAATTAAAAACATTAATACAAAAAAATTATGAAATTCAATTATAGTTAATAATATAATTCAAGCATAAATAATATTAATTATGTTTTAAGTTAAATCATTGGTAACACATTAAAGAATAAAGAACATTAAACAAATATCTTAAAGTTAATTTTTAATTTTAATTTTAACGACTGGAATTTTGTTTTGGGTAATTTTTATCAAAATATTGTAAAAATATTGTCTTAGAAAAATTGTTGGATGGCAAATTTTTATAATATTTCTCCATTCCATGCAGGATAAACTCTTTCTGCTCTTCTTGGTGAGTTAAAATGGCATTAAAACGTGAAATTAATGCTATGCCACGTTCTGCAATATCATTAACGACTAATAATTTTTTAACAATTAATTTTGCAGCAAGATAATCTTCATTTTTCTCACAAGTGGCTATTTTCCATTTACAAAATTTATTTGATATAGCTGCGAATACCAAACACTATCACTACATGATACAAAAAACTACAGATAATGTATTCCCGGCGTAACGAAAAAAATTTCCCTAGAATATAACGAAAAAAACTTCCCTAGAATATATTCAAATTTTTTTCAAAAACAGTACTAAAAAATATATTTACTTTATTTTGGACATGTGCTTTATTTAATAATATATATATCATTTCAGTAAAACAAGTTTTCTTAAGAAAACTTTGACATATTAAAATCTTTACACTCTATGAATATATTGTGGCTACGTTGCTACCAATGAGCACCTTTTACGTCACAGCAAAGATGGCAGACATCTGCAATACTTCATCTGCTGTTCTCTGTATCATGTTATCACTATATAAATTGTAAAAATGTCAACAAAAATGACAAGTGGATTTTACGTGAGCAAAAAAGCATATTTAGGTTCAAAATGTTCTAGAAAAACTGTACGACTAGACATACTGAAGGTCTTTGGATAAGCTGAACATGCACTTATTCTTAATTGGCTTAAGAATGAATTTATTTATATATATTTATTTATATAAATTTATGTATATTTTTTTATATATATATGTTTATATATATATCTAACATATATATATATATGTTAGAGCACCCATGAAATATAAGGAATGTGAAAAAGTGTTATTTATATATGTATATATTAGGGCGGGTCAATTTGTATGGACGAATTTTTTGGAGGTCTGGCTCAGCGAAATTCGTAAAATACATGTAATTTCAAGACTTTTTCTCCACTACAGCATATACAAATTCTGAAAAAAAGCTGTGCGGACTTTCGTAAATAGATTTTGTTCTCAATTATAATATATGAATGTATGAATGTATGTGTATGAATCTATTTACGAAAGTCCGCACAGCTTTTTTTCAGAATTTGTATATGCTGTAGTGAAGAAAAAGTCTTGAAAGACATGTATTTTACGAATTTCGCTGAGCCAGAATTTGACCCGCCCTAGTATATATATATATATATATGTGCATATCTATATGTGCATATCTATATGTGCATATATATATATATATATTTTTAGTCTATCTCTCTACGAAAGTGCGCGGGGAGCGAAGAAAATAACACTTTTGCACATTCCATGTATTTCATGGGTGCTCTAATATATACATTCATATATCTAATATATATCATATATATATTAAGGCGCCTCAACTTGTATGGAGGAAAAAAAAGTTGTCCGGGTCACCTCCTGAAAACAAACTTTGGTTTATTTTATGATGATTCCCAAAATATTGCAACTCTAGCTTTAGCCGTTCGTGAGCTGGAATGGTTTGAAATAACCTCTAAAAATCGCGTTTTTGATTAATACTATTTATACCACACTACCTTCGGTCAAAAAAATTGTCACAAATAGTGTAAATCGATGAAATACATAGTTTTGTTTTTTTTATTTTTTTTTAAATCTGCCCACACACTTAGTTATTGAGTTATTTGCAGTGATTTTTTTCAATTTTTTTTAATGCAGTTTTTATAAAAATATATATAACTTCCCCATTTATAGCCTGATTTACCATTCCGTGGTATCATTGGAAAG
Organism: Dichetophora obliterata; assembly: GCA_963920525.1. Classification (NCBI taxonomy): domain Eukaryota; kingdom Metazoa; phylum Arthropoda; class Insecta; order Diptera; family Sciomyzidae; genus Dichetophora; species Dichetophora obliterata. Next base: position 53,762,300 of record OY986436.1, on the reverse strand, counting down.
GTACTGAATGCTGCTTTTCATTTCTGTCATTAATTAATCCTTATAAGCACTTTTATAAAAATGCATTTTATTTTATTTTTATTTTTTTGTGATGGCCTTTGCCTCAATTCCTGAATTTGTTCAAATATAAGAGAAATAAAATTAAATCATGTAGATAAAGAATGCATTTTTTAAATGGACTTTGGAATAAAGTATAGGAAAATACTTTATTGTACTTAGACAAAACAGCTAAGAGTAAATTTTACCACAGTTCTTATAAGTAGTCACTCATGACTTTTACATGACTTTTAGGTTTGACAATGAGTTATATTATATTATATAAATGTGAGTTTTTGAATTGTGATCGCTTAATTGTTCAAGTTATTCATAAAAAAAATGCTTTTCGTTTCTCGCGAGTTAAATAAAACTCGAATGTTGTTTTAAATAAAAAGCGAATGTTATATTTCTGAGAGCAGAAATTCCGGTTATATCGAAGACTGCGATCCGCAAAAAACTTCAAAATTTAACGCTTTTATATCGGGATATCACAAAAAATCCATCGCATTACAATGCAAGCGAGTGGGCCAAACTATTTTCAATTTCTGTTTGCAAATGTGCTCTAAAAATTAGAGTGTCTTGTAGTTGCCCAGGTGAAAAACAAATGCCATTGCATGTTTGGAATTTTTACCTTGATCAGTCGAGCCGAAGGTTGCTCACTCTAGATGACGTTGAAAACCACATCCCATGTGATTCTATTACGGACTTCGAAAGCGAAAGTGAAAACGAAAGTATTGCAACAGCCACTTTTGTACCACAACTAAGAGAAATGGATGTGGATGATCCATATTCATCATCGTCTGAGGAAGATCTTAAAGATCTTGGGCCAAGCGTACAAAGTTTTTCCTTACCAACATTCAGTGCTGCGTTGGACCGTGCCAGTGTATCCAATCGCTTTGGGGCTCTGCTCGCAACAACATTGCTAAAAGACTTGGACATTCCAGGCATAATTATTGATCAGCACAAAATCCAAAGGCAGCGAACTAAAGCTAGGGCGAAATCACTAAGAGACATAAAAAACAATGAAATACTAAAATGCATTTCTTTTGATGGAAAAAGGGAACGCACTTTGAAACAAGTTACTGTGAATGGCAAACCACGCAACGTTAAAATGATGGAGGAGCATATAACTCTGGTAAGCGAACCCAGCTCAAGCTACATTGGTTACTTAACTCCCGTAGACGGAAGCGGTGCTGGTATCGCAAACGATATTGTCAATTACTTGAAAGCTGAAAAGTTTTCACTAGAGCACGTGGTCGCTGTAAATTGCGACGGAACCAGCACCAACACAGGCAAATTTAATGGAGCGATTTGTAACCTAGAACGACAATTGCAGCGCCCTTTGCAGTGGCTAATATGCCTCTTTCATTTTAACGAGTTTCCATTCACTGCGTTACTCAAAGAAATGTTAGGAAAAGCTAATGGGCCGCAAAACTGGCCAGGAATAATTGGGCATACATTACAGGGCTGCGAAGATGTGCCGGTAAATTGTATTCAATTATTTTGTTGTTTTTTTTAACTGTTAATTTCAATAAAATATTAACTTTAGATTGCTCATAACTTTGATCCAATTGCGATGGGCTGTATGCCCACATATATTGATGACTGGGTTTTGCGAGCTGATCAAAAATATCTTTATGATATGGTACGAGCAGTTGATGCTGGGGCGTGCGATGAACATTTGGCCAGCATTAAACCTGGCCCGCTCAATCTTTCACGCTAGTTGACAACAGCATCAAGAATTTTGCGGCTATATGTTACGAAGCCTGTGGCTTGCGAAAAGTTAAAGCAGCTAGCATTTTTTGTTATGAGGGTCTACGCACCATTTTGGTTTTTAATAAAAAGCCAACCAAAAGCCATTCATGGCAGCCGCCACTTGTTTAAATACATTGAGTGGACGCACGAATTACCGGCAGATATGCAATTTATTGTACAACGCTCTGTTCAAATGAATGGATTTTTTGCTCACCCAGAAAATATTTTACTGGCAATGGTTACAGATGAGAGCAAGGCGACACGAAAGGAAGCCTACGATATTATTTTACAATCGCGTGCTCATGACACACAAGGAATTCGCCAATTTAATGTCCCCAAGATACAATTCAATTGTGATTCCTATAAAAATATGATAGATTGGAATGAATTAAGAGCTAATACAGAACTGCCATGCCTCCAGTTCTATACTCAACAATACTTATTAGAACTACACGACTCCAATGAAATTGTAAAAATTCCTGGTAATGAAAAGTTTTTAAAATAATTGTTATGCTTTTCTTAACAAACAATTTTCAGAATTTCCATGTCATTCACAAAATACGGAACGTTTTGTACATGTGGTAAGCCAATCCTGCGTTTCGGTAATTGATAAGAACAGACCTGCACATATTGCAAACAAGATTCAATCGCGCAAGCGTTACTGTAAAATTGAATCACGAAAAGATTTGGAATAAAAAAAAAATTATTTCTTTGATAAAACTCTAAATTGTTTTTTTTTGTATCTTTTTATTAGCGACTTAATAAATAACCACAAATTTTTTATCATGTTAATAAAAAATGCATTTTTATAAAAGTGCTTATAAGGGTTAATTAACGACAGAAATGAAAAGCAGCATTCAGTACCTTTCCAATGATACCACGGAATGGTAAATCAGGCTATAAATGGGGAAGTTATATATATTTTTATAAAAACTGCATTAAAAAAAATTGAAAAAATCACTGCAAATAACTCAATAACTAAGTGTGTGGGCAGATTTAAAAAAAAAATAAAAAAACAAAACTATGTATTTCATCGATTTACACTATTTGTGACAATTTTTTTGACCGAAGGTAGTGTGGTATAAATAGTATTAATCAAAAACGCGATTTTTAGAGGTTATTTCAAACCATTCCAGCTCACGAACGACTAAAGCTAGAGTTGCAATATTTTGGGAATCATCATAAAATAAACCAAAGTTTGTTTTCAGGAGGTGACCCGGACCACTTTTTTTTGAGGCGCCTTAATATATATATTAGAGCACCCATGAAATATATGGAATGTGCAAAAGTGTTATTTTCTTCGCTCCCCGCGCATTTTCGTAGAGAGATAGACTAAAAAATAAGAACTGCAAAAACAACCGGGTGCGTCTAGTGGTAAAATGCCTGTCGCATTTGACTTATTTACACATATCTGGTTGCTTCCAAGATGTTTTGTATATATATATATATATATATATATATATTAGAGCACTCATGAAATATATGGAATGTGCAAAAGTGTTATTTTCTTCGCTATATATATATATATACGTTAGGGCGGGTCGATTTATTTTTCGACAATTTCCCTATGATTTCCGTATTCTATGGGTTATTCCATGAAAATTTGCCAAAGGAACCATACCTCTATCGTTAAAATCGAGTCCCCTACTTTTTGTTGGTAGATTTTTTCCCAAATTGACGTTCGTATGAAATATTACCTACACGTTCACATCCATAACTCAAAAACTATCGATCGGGCTTAATCGCGTAGGCGCGTTGGAAAGGTGAGCTCATTTTGATCAATTTACAAAAAAAAATCTCCAACATTGGTCCAACGGTTCAAAAGTTACGGGCATTTTTGTCCAAATTTTGGAGCATTTTTCCATTTTTTTCATGATTTTGTCCAAGATTTTGTCTTTTACTACACTCAAATTGAATATTTTTTTTTTTTGATAATAGGTTGATAGATATTTTATTATCTCTTAATTTGAATTTTTGTAGAAAAAAAAAATAAAAAGGGAAAAAAATCAAAAAGTTGGTTTTATGTGTTATTTTGTTTTAGCAATATCGCATGAATTAATCAACCGAATTCGATAAATTTGTGCTTAAACTCTTCGTTTTGAATTGTAAATTGAATTAAATAATGGATTGAGCCAAAAAAATGGCCATGAAAGTAATATTCTTGGACAAAATCATGAAAAAAATGGAAAAATGCTCCAAAATTTGGAGCAAAAATTGGGGAAAAAATGGGCACAATCGAATAATGATTTCTCCTATCTCCCATATAAGCATTTTTATACATTGTATGGGAGGTAGGCGTTAACAATAATCACTTAGGCTCCTTTTTCGTCCCAAACAGCTTAATTATATTTCAGTTATCTGTACCAAATTTCATGCACCTAGCTTTATCCGTTTGACCGTAATCGTTATTTCAACATACTACAGAAAAACGGACGAACAGGGTGACTCAGGGCTCAACATATTCAATAAGCAAATGGTCAGGCAGAGGAACAAATATAAGAATACGGCTTAAGTGACGCTGATCCTTCCCTGCGTTACAAACTTATGGACAAATCGAAAACACCCTGAGCCCTCAGTCATCCTGTTGGTAACTAATTTTTTTAAATTGAAGTCAGGCTGTAGCGAATATTTAGTAAATGAATAGTGCACACAATTCAATCTTTAAAGTATTATTTCTTTTATTAGTATTAGTTCAAAGTATAACAGGAAGTCGATCATTCAAAATAAATATTGTTTCATGATCGTCTCTTTTTTGAAATCAGGAAATATTTTTCTGTATTCAGAGACAATTTGCAACACAAATATTTTTTGTTCTTCGTTTCGCGTCAAAATATCGTTGTATTCCGAAAACAAATGAACTCCTCTTTCTGCAACGTCATTTACTACCTTTAAATTTTTTATAATATTTAAGCCTCGTTGATAATTTTTATTCTGATCCCAAAGAGCTGGATCTATCTTCAAAAACTGGTCATCAATCTCGAATCTGAGAAACAAATTTCTTGATTGAGGGGTAATAAAATAATCCATCTGTTTTTCACATAAACTGCTAATATCGTCCCCACTTATTTGTATACGTTTTGCATAGCTACTATCAATATCTTCTAAAGGACTCAATTTTAATACCATTTTTCTCTTAACTTCGAGCGGCAATTATTCGTCGAAGAACGAAATTGCAGCACATTCTGGATTCAAATACCATAAGTGATTGCAGAACTTCTGGAGGGTAACTGTTGAAACCTCTTCTTCAATCAAACGATAATCATGCAGCTTTTTTAGAAAGCTGAGATCGAGATTTGATGCTTTTGTAGTGACTGTGCAAGTGAGCCAAGCCTTGACATAGAGCATTACGATGAAGAGTGATGTACTACGAATTGCCTCGATTTCGTCACTAGTCATTTCAAACTCAGATCGAAAAATAAAAATTTTTAAGCAATATATTGCTTTTGCCATCCATCGGGCATGATGAAAAGCTCCGGGTTGGTGAAAATAAATATTATTTGGTTGAACTGAACCAAGAAAAATGAGAGTGAGATTAAGAAACTCTATATAATCGGCTCTGGGTTGGAGATATTCTAATGAATCTTGTACTATATATCTATATATATAAAATGGAATGTGTGTTTGTTTATTTGTTTGTTTGTACCTTATAGGAGACCAAACCTCTGGACTGATCTTCCTGAAATTTTCACAGCTTTTAACTGAGACTCTGGCATAATTAATAGGGTACTTTTTTCGACCACGCCTACTTTTACGCCCACTTTTTTTAAATTATGTAATGGCTCCCATATAGTTTTTAACAGATTTACTTCAAATTGTATACACATTATACTCCAGGCGAGGTAGAAATAAACATTTCTTACGACAAGCCCCCTTTCACGCCCCTTTTCATACCAAATTTAAGTTTTAAACTTTTTGTTCTCTGTACAAATTTGTTCCTTCCAACGGATTATTTTTTATTTGGTAGTATATTGCTCTTAATACTGTTAACGTCACCATATAACTATGAACCACGCCCACTTAACCGCCCCCTTTTTTTAATTCAGATACTTACTTATACAACTTACAATGTATGCTATACAAAATACTTTTTTGTAATATGTATTTACCTAAAGTTTTATATACTTTTTATCTACAGGTAAGGTAGCCATAGATTTTTTTATTACCAAATCCCCCTTTTTCCCCGATTTAACTATAATTATAATTAATCTGCTTTCAATCTATACATATAAAAATGAATGTCTGTCTGTCTGTTTGTTTGTTTGTGCTTTATAGGAGGCCAAACCCTTGGACCGATCTTCCTGAAAATTTCACAGCATTTTACTATGACTCTGGAAAGAATAATAGGCTATATGAAGTTTTTATTGGACAAAGGGGCGTGGCACCACCCATATAACCCAAAAATTTAAATCGCCATATTTTGGGCATTTTTTGACCTACGTTGATGCTATTTGGTACATATGGTATTGGCATAATTAGGAATACGTACCAGGAGAAAAGTGGGTGGGACCACGCCCCTTCTAGTAAAATTAAAAATCGCAATGTAGTCTTAACTACTGGACCGATCGTCATTAAATTTTCACAATAGGATATTCTTACGAAATAATAAATTCTTGACTATATAAAGTTGTGAGTGGACGAAGGGGCGTGGCCTCACCCATATAACCCAAAATTTAAAATCGTCATATCTTGGGCATTTTTTGACCAACGGCGGCAATATTTGCTATATATGGTATTGGCATGAATAGAAATACGTACCAAAAGAAAAGTGGGCGGAGCACGCCCCTTTGTTTGCGATATACTGGAGGCTGGACCTGATAACCGATCTTAAATTTTCACAGCGTTCAGCTTTGACTCAGGAATACTTATTACATGATAATATTTTTTGACCATGCACACTTCTGCACCTACTTTTTTACCACGTTTATTAACGGCTTTACCACAAATTAAAAAATCATATTTATAAAAATAGTGGGGTAGCCCCATTCTCTTTCTTCCACCACTGTCTTCAAAACAGCTGATTTTATAAAACGTGTTAATTAAAATAGAGAGTGGGGTAACCCCATTCTCATTCTCCCACAACTGACTGCGAAACAGCTAATTGTGTAATTGCTGCTTTTTGATTGGTCTAAAAATAAAAAGGGGGAGCATGAAGCAAATTACATACGATTCAGTGCTGAATTCTAATTGGTTTACAACAAAAAAAGAGGCAAAGCATTGCAATAATTAAATTAAATAAATAAATTTTTGTAAATATATATAAATACTTTTAATTTTATTTTATAAGAAGGGAGTAGCGAAGCACACCGGGTTCAGCTAGTACATATATACAATGAAGTTCTTACAGACTATGCAGTAATAATAATGTAATATAAAAATAGTAAAAATATAAGAAGGGAAAACCATGCATTAAAAATGGCTATTTATGGCCATAAGTTTATTAAATAGCCATTTTTAATGCATGGTTTTCTCTTCTTATATTTTTACTATTTTTATATTACATTATTATTACTGCATAGTTTGTAAGAACTTCATTGTTCACTGACTGAAATAAATAAATAAATAAATAAATATATTTCAATTATGATATTGTATATCATTCTTCCAACGTTCTCCCTTTTTTTATTTTTCAGAATAAAAAATTGCGCGTAGACTACTTCGTATTGTTAGATTTTTATTTAAATCTCCGGGCTGACTGAAAGCACTCGAAAACGTTTGACAGCATTACACCTTCGCTTCTAAGCTCAGGAGCATCTTCCGATCTGAGATTGAATCAAAATAAAATTTTCACAGATTGGAAATGTTTGTATGGAAATGCTTATTCTTAAATCAGTAATGATATCATTCCTGAATTTTCAAAGCAAAATAGATCTTATTTCACACCAGATTGCATCAGGCATTGAAATTGCTGACCGCTGGGTAAATGTTTTTTTGTTGAGCCATATTTTTCTGTATTATCAAATAGTATTCTTGATTATGACGCTATTTTACTGTGAGGTGATTTGAACATAAATCTCATTTCTAACAAACTGCCTAAACAATTATTGTGTAACAACATATCATCCTTAGGATTGTGTGTTGTAAATGATTCTATGCCCACTCGCTTCTCCAATGACACAACTCCTAGTCTTCTTGACTTTTTTATTATTTCTGATCCGTCTGTCGTTTCTTTTTTCAATCAGCTGTACTTTGTCTCTGATCACGATCTGATTTTGTGCACGTAAAATGTCAATTTGTCTCGCTTAGTTGTCCCAAAAACTTTTTCTTATCGAGATTTTAAGAATATAAATTATCCGTCTCTCTTCAGTGATGTGCCCTTGTTATCGTTTATTGGCTGACAATATTAATGATAAGCTTAATTCCCTTTTAGTACCCATTAAATTGCTGTTTGATAAACATGTTCCTGTACGTAGTTGTAGAATAAAAAATAGTTCGTGTCCCTAGTTTTCCCAGCTTGTCCTGTTTTTCATTAAAGAAAGAAACAAGTTACGTAATACTTGGCGCCGAAACCTCTCTGAAGTGAACTGGGAAGCTTATAGATTGGCGAGGAATGAAACCGTCCTTGTTACGAGACAAGCTAAAACGCACTTTTATTCTAACAAACTTAAGCTTTCTCTTCCAAGTAAAGTGATTTGGAATAACATCAAAAGCCTTGGAGTAAGCAACAAAAATAAAGTTGAAAGTCTTCTAGATCCTGAAGTTTTAAACTGTTTTTTTACTGATAACGCTGCTTCAGCTTCTGGTGATAGTAATACTTTGCCACTTTTAAATTCTTTCTTGGGTCAAACCTTTAATTTTTTCCCCAGTGGTTGAGTTTGATGTAGGTAAATGTGTGTTGCAAATCAAGTCAAATGCAATGGCTGCTGGTGGTATTCCCACAAAATTTATTAAAATCTTACTGCCCCACATTATAAGACCTCTTACTTACATTATTAATTCATATTTCATGTCGTCATTGTTCCCTGACTTATGGAAAGTCGCCATTGTTCTTCCAATAGCAAAGAAGCAAATCCATCTGGTCCCAATGATTTTAGGCCTATAAGCATCCTTTCATCGTTAGCAAAAATTTGTGAAAAACTTATGGCTTGACAAATTGTGCACTACTTAGTCAATAATAACCTATTATCTCCGTTTCATTCTGGTTTTCGTGCTGGGCATAGTTGTTCGTCTGCGGTTGTTAAGATAATTGATGATATACGGCCACATTATGATAAGGGGTCTATGACGCTTTTGTGTAAATCATCAAATTTTGTGTCGTAAGCTTAAGTCATTGTTTGGTTTCTGTTAAAGTGCCGTTAATTTAATGTCCAGCTACTTGTGCAATAGGTTTCAAAAAGTTAAAATTGGTCAATTGTCGTCAGGGTACAAACCCGTCTTAAGTGGTGTCCCACAGGGTTCTATTCTTGGCCCCCTTATGTTTTCTATGTTTTACGCATACGCTGATGATGTCCAGTTGTATCTTTCTCGTAGAACTGGCCTCAATAATGAAATTGGTTGTAGGTTGTAGATTGAATGAAGACCTCAATAATGTTAATGAATGAGCTAGAAAGAATGATCTTATACTTAATTCTTCTAAATCATATGTTCTCCCTGTTTGCAAGGTTAAGTCTTGTTTAAATTATGTTCCTGATTTGTTTATTGGATCAAATAAACTTGTTGTGTCGAAAATTTTAAATCTAGGCTTACATTTAAATTCTTCTCTGTCATGTGTGAACCATGTTAATATTGTAGTAAGTAAAATGTTTTATGTTTTGCGCAACCTAAGATTGTCTGCCAGTGTAACACCAATTGATATTAGGCGTAAGTTGGTAATTCAACTTGTATTACCTATTATAACTTTTTTTGAAATAGTGTATAGTAAACTAGATTCCTCGTCACAGTTTAAACTTCAAATTGCGTTCAATTATGCCACGCGTTATGTTTATGATCTTCAAAAATATGATTATCTTTCCAGTTTCCGAAATGCAATACTTGGTTGTGATATAATTGCTTATCTTAAGGCGAGAAACTGCATTTACCTTCATAAGTTAATCTATGATAAAACACCTGGGTATTTGTATGATAAACTCCAGTTTGGCACGTCTAGAAGAAGCAATGTCATGATAGTTCCGAGGAATTTTTCGCTAAATACTTCCCACTTGTTTTTCGTCAACGCCATTAGGTTGTGAAATAATCTGATACGAAGTCTTAGGAAGGTCAGTGGGAGAGTCACTTTTAGGCAATCAGTCTTTTCATTCTTTTCTGCTCCTTAGAATACTTCTTCTCTACTGCTTTTTTTTTCTATTCTTTCTTTTTTATTTTCTTTACTCTTTAATATTACCTTTTAATTTAAATATTGTATTAATTATATTAAGTTATTTTTTGTTTGCTAAATTTTGTTTAATTTTTAATTATTATTGTTAATTTGCTTTGCTTAATTTTAATTTGCTTCGAGCTAATATTATTTCTTCCTGTTTATCTTATATTTTACTATAAAAGGGTTTGCTCTTAGTGTACTCATGATTGTTTTTTTTTTTTAATAAATAAATAAATATAACACCAGCCAATATAATTTAGGATTGATTCATTCATTTTGATTTGATCATTAAATGCATATTTGAGAATAAAGCAAATGTCTAATTTCAATAAATATTTAGTTAAGTTTAAAATCAATTCAATAGTTTAAAATGAAATCGATTTTTCAGCTCTCCTGTAAAATTTTACTATTACCGTATGTGTGTATGTGCAAGTGATTATTACGTGGTATTGCACGCGCAACGACGAAAAAATGATAGCGCTGCGCCAGAATATTTGCCTACAGACACTTTTATTTTGATAATAAATGCATTTTGTTTGCGCGACATATAAAAAATGAGTGTTACAATGTACCTTAACATTTTAAATATCCTTGTTCAATATTTTAACTTTTTAAAAAAATCCTTAAATCAGATCATAAAAATACTTTAAATTTTCTAGCACTAGACAACAGGCCTTGCCTTAAGTGCCTATGAACACTCATGTCTGAAATCACAATTAAAATCTTCACTTAAAACAATTGGCATCTTGTGGTAATTTTCAGCCTGTTCAATGGAACCTTGCTACTATTGTTGTTAAAATAGCTATAGGGGGTTTCGGACTATCCTACATGTAAGACGGATTTGACAGGTCGGATGGACATGTAGGATGTGTGAAAGCAAATACTGCGGCCCATCCTACATGTAGGATGGAAATCAAAAACTTCTGATTTTTTGTGGCGGTCCATCCTACACGTAGTATGTATGTACGAACGCACGCTCATCCGACTTCATATGTTTTCTCATTCTAAAAAAAACGTTGTGGAGTGAAAATATAAAGAAAATCGTAAACACAGTGCAAAGTTTAATTTATAAAAATGGCAGGTGGTTTGCATGCTGTTTTTTGGAAAAGAGTTTATTAAACTTTATAGAAGTAAACTTCATAAATTAAAAAGCAGCAAGAAATTGTTTTGCCATTGCACGATGCTATCTTCTTGAACGCTAAAAAATAATTAAGTCCTTCCCACATGTAGGATAGTCCGAAAGTTCGAACAGACTTTCTCGTTATTCTGCCGTCCTACATGTCCATCCTAAATGTAGGATAGTCCGAAACCCCCTAATGCACAATGCTTTTGATCGATTATTGTGATCTGCTGCATTATAGCTTCACGCATTCACAATAGAATATGTAGGACAGCTAATGCACAATTCTTTTAATAAATTCCTATCATTTACTGCAACATAGCTTCAGTTAATACTTAATAATGAATGAATCACATGATAACACAAAGGAAATTGGAGTAGTTGTTAGTGTGTAGAACTCTGGATCGATACGGTGCGAGTTAGATTCTCACGCTTGCAAAGAAATATTTTTAATTCTATATCCTCTTGTTGTAATAGACGCAAGTAAAAAAACAACAACAATTATAAGAAAAAGGTGTATGGAAAAAAGTGTCGTTTTTGAGCTTGCACTCAAGCAAATCACAAAACGAGGCGTAAAAAGCTTTGCTTCAATAAAATTATTTTTACAGTCGAAGTTCAATTAGTTAGAGGTGGTATTATTGCTATTGTAGCTGTCAAACAATGTGATTAAGCGTTGCAATTTTTATAGAAAGTTCAATAAGTACTACTATGAATTTTAAGACGATATGATACTTTTTCAAAGTTACAATAGATAAAAAAACCTACAAATTTTTTGATTTTGGCGCCACAGGCGTGGGCCTGCTTCGCTTGCCCCAAGAGACGCCCCTGCGTAGAGATCATGTCTCAAGTTCTGCTAAAAGGATTGTAACATGACTTTTGAGGATATCCTTTAGTTTAGAACTCTGCTACTGCTGAATAAAGTGATTAATTCTGGTGAACCCGCAAATTTACGTGAAAGACTGTCATTCTCGCGTTCGAATCGGGTAAATAAAGGGTCCGCCAAATAACTTTTTTTTTTGAAAATTCTATAAAAAAAAACTGTTGAATATTTTCTCAAATTTCTTTTTTTATTTGAAAGTAAAATCCTTCCGGTTAATAATAAGAAATAATTTCATTCAAATGGCTGCCTCGGCTGGCCATGCAGTAGCCTACACGATCGGTCCAATTTTTAGGCACATTATCGATTGTGTGCAGCTGTATTTCACCAATGGCTTCACGAATAATATCCTTTAAAGCGTCAATTGTCTCTGGCTTGTCGACGTAACACTTATCTTTGAGGGCACCCCACAGATAATAGTCCAACGGTGTCAAATCGCAGCTCCGAGGTGGCCAAACGACATCAGCTCTGCGGCTGATAATGCGATCTTCAAAAACAGGGCGCAAAACATCGAGTGTAGCTTCGGCTATGTGGCACGTAGCGCCGTCCTGTTGAAACTAAATGTTGCCAATATCCTCCTCTTCAATTTTTGTGAACAAAAATTCGTACAACATGGCCCGATAACGATCGCCATTGACTGTAACGGCCACTCCTTGCTCATTTTCGAAGAAAAATGGCCCAATTATGCCTCTGGACCAAAATCCGCACCAAACCATGACTCGTTTAGGGTGCAGCGGCTATTCAATGTATGCGTGAGGGTTTCTTGTGCCCCAAATGCGGCAATTTTGCTTGTTTACATACCCGCCAAGATCAAAATAAGCTTAATCTGAAAAGATGATTTTTTGGCAAAATCGGCATCATGATTTTCAAAGTAATGTTGCAATATTTTCCAGCGTTGTTCAAGCGTACACACAACCATATTCGTTCAGCGGAAGGATAAAACTAATTATCTGTCAAATCAAACATGAGCTAAGTGTTACCATTCACGAAATAAGTACTAGTTGAAAAAAAAAACGTTAAATGGCCGACCCGTACTATAATTCAATTTCGACATTTTTGCTTAAGTTCAGAAAGGCAATTTTATATCTACTCTAAATGTCTTTGGAACTTCTTACCCACTGAACTAAGATCAGTTTCCAACGTTTTGCAATTTAAATACAAACTGTTAATGTATTTCTCCCCACCTACATAATCGTAAATATATGTTTACAGAAAAATTTAAATATTTATTTTTGTGTCCATGTTGTTTTTTTTTTTTTTTGCATATATGTAAATTTTTGATATTAACCTCTAGTGGAATAAAAAAATTTGCTTGCTGGACGAAACTTTATAATCAAATACGAATTTGTAATTATCAATGAAAATAGATTTTCAATGTCAATTTAATTTTTGGGTATTTGATGTATGTTCTATATCTACCAGAAATGTTATAATTTAGGCATTTTTTTTAATATTTAAGTTAAATTTTTTCTCGTGCTTTGCTTATTTAATATGCACAAAGCAAATACTTTAACTATAAGGATTTTATTTAAGAATCTTGTTGTATTAGCTTACTCAACTAAATATATAAAATGAAATGAAATTAGATTGATTATATATTAGCCAAAAACACAGGCTATCAGTTTATACAAAGGAATAAAAAAATACTATAAAATCAGCTTGTTTTATAACAATTGTCTTATTGCAAAAATTTTATACCTATCCACGAGTACATCCTAACCTGCTGCTGACATCTTCTGCTTTAATGATACCAGCATTTTTTTTCTTAAAACTTTTAATGCAATTTTTTCAACATTCATTCATTACTTAAGTTTAGTTGATAATATTTTTCTGTGCTTGTTTTTGTTTGAAAATTTTATTTTTCTATTTTTTGTTTGTTTTGCCCTACTTTTGCACTAGAACAAGAAAAACAACAACAATATCTAAGGATACAGCTTTCATCAGCACATCAACTGTAGAACTTTCACACACACAAACATACATACACCAACATTAAGCAGAGCAATAGCAATCATTATACATTCATATGAATACTTTTTTTTCATCTGCACGAGTATCTGTTTTCCCCGGCTGACTCTCAAGCGTCTAATTTAGTTGCAAACCAGAATTAGTTCATGTCAGCTGAAACTTTCTTTCATCTCCACTTACCACGCATTTGCTCTGCTCCACTTCTCGAAATGTTTTCTCATCATATTTTTTTTTTTTTATATATTCACATCATATTTCATATTTTAGAATTGAGTTTCTGGGCAAGAAAAAGTTACCAGCAATATAATTAAAGCATAAATTATTTTTTTTGTTTTTGAAAAAAAGGGATCAAACAGATATAAAATTTCGTAGAATTTAATAAAGTAACTTAGTGCTATGAATAAATTGTACATAGCTATTTCAGTAGGGTTTTCAGAAATTTATTTCAATCAATGTTTTTAATATAGAAACGAGTTTTGATATGTTTGACTTATATTAAAAGCATGTTAGACCCACATCGGAGCATCTGACTTTAACTCATTGTGATACAGATTTTGCTACGTGTGAAATTTTTGCACGTGGCAACACTTTTTGTCAATTCAATATGCAGACCATGAATAAAAACAAATAAAAAATTTCCTGTACGCATGGAAGGACTGAGCAAAGCGGATATTAAGTTAAAAACTTAAATGACATTTCAACAGTTGTTGACAGTTGAATGACATATGCAGCAGAAGCAACAACTTTATTGCATAATAAAATGGAAAAACAACAAAACTGTGGTACTTTTCATATCAATGTTTATAAAGTTTTCCTAAAACTTTGACAGAATTGAAATACAGAGAGATAATATTATGGACAGTCGTAGAAATTTTCGCAGAAATTTCACTTAACTTGAAACAAATTTTCAATTAATTTAACGAAAACTTCACTGGTTTATTTAATAGACTAATATATACAGAGCAGATTTTTAATAAAAACTGTATGCAAAAAATATGCAGAGTATATGTTTAGTTTATGCAAAATATATTCAAAATATTCTCAAAATATGCAGAATACAAAGAAGAATAAAAAAAACAAGTTGACGAAATTTTGAAGGATTTTACATCACACCCATCGTTTTTTTTAATTAAGTATTGATATTTTTAATGCTAGTGGTTGGATTAAAAAATATTTAGTATCTTATCAAAGACATTATTTCCAGACCGTAGAATATGCATAAATCGATTTTGGAAATGACTAAGGGAGCCTGAACGAAAATGGCCGACACAATAATTTTGTGCCATGTACCGTGTGGTGAAGAGAAGCCTCGGATACAACCAAATTTACTCAATCTAAATTTTGTATAGAATATCAAGCATTAAAGTGGGACCAGCAAAGCAAAACAAAACGAAAAACAAAAAAATAAGGTAAACCACGTAGTCGATGCAACAAATTTAGAACTTTTTATAAAATATGGACGCATAACTAAAATGCATTTTTTATTTTGCTTTAGAACTAAATATAAGCATTTAAATGAAGAAGTATGACCTGTATTGTGAAATAAATGTATTTTAATCAAATTATCTGGTCGAATCGTGATCCGAAAAGTATTCTTAAAGCTTAACCCTAGAATGTTCCTGAGGGCTTTTGACGATATACAAAAATGTTGGAGACCTTAGTAGGACGAGTTACACTAAAATTTGCAAATTCTCGTGTTACTTCTCTAGTAAACTTCCCGATAGACGACCGAATGTTTTTCGAGTCTTAGTTCGGTGTTATATGAACTTTTTTTCCTATAAGTGAAAGTTTCGTTAAACCTGTAGTTTCCTATAAGCCTTTTTCGTTTCGGAAAATTTGTAGTCATCACCAGAAAAAAAATTGCACAAAAACATAATAATGGTATTCAATGAACGACATATATATGCTGAAATCCGTTCGTTTATAAATCTATAATAAATACTGAATTTACAAAGTAGATCATTCGGAAAAATAATCCGGTGATCAGTCAAATATAAACACTTACCTGTTTAAATCACAATGAAAGCGTATAACTATGAGTTTATTTAAAGCACTTTCACGAAACCACCTTGAATAAAAACCGAGTTAATTGCGTACTTGTATAAAAAAAATTGCCATCACAGAATTACTTTAATTTTTTAAATTGTAAAGTTTAATTGAAACACTGCTTGTCAAAAACAAAATTAAACCATGGTCGCATACTACGCATTATACATACTGTATACACCACGTTTTTGTGCCGTATGTTTAATACTTTAAAAAAAATTTTATTGCAATTACGCGTTCATTGAATACCACTTATGCAAACTTATTTTAATAACAAAGGAATTTTATATAAAGCTATCACAAAACAAGCTACTATCACCTAAGCGACCGTCCGCAGAAAAGTTATTTGGCTTTTAAAAGACAATACTGTATTAAGTAAAAAGAAACGGGAAAAAATAGAGACATAGACTTGGAAAAGAAGGTGATGAGAAGTTTCAAAGGAAATCACAACTTCTCTCACTATTGATAGCTGCCCGACAAAGAACACTTTCTTCAGCTGAAGTGTTCAAATTTACTGAAAAATTTAAAATAATATAGTAAAACGGGAAAAATTGCCGCAAAATTTGATGATACGGCAGACAATTTCTCAATGTGGAAAACGCAGTACCCCGTTTGTGTCAACTAGGTCAATAAATTAAAAAGTTTACCTGAAGGAGTGTTAAAAAAAGAGGCTTTTGCCACTTATAAGAGAACACCTTATCCCGTTTTTTGGCCTGACTTAGCTACCAGCCATTATCCGTCAGTTGTACAGAATTGGTAGCGAAACCAAGAAATCATTTTTATTAAAAAACATATAAATTCAGCAAACTGCCTACAGTTAATTCCTTTTAAAAGATATTGAGCAATAATTAAAACGCAATTCCGTAGTCTACTTGGTGCTATTCTATGGTCAAGGATGACTATGTCTTATAAGCGATTAAAACACTAGTAATAAGGAGTCTAATCATTCTAAAAGAAAGGTCTGAAGTCAACGATAGATCAGGTCTCCTCGTTATTTTAGGGATGACTATTCCCGTGTTTCAAGTAGTGTTGCATTGATCGTTCATCGAATGCTTAGCTCTATTTGTTATGATAATTTAATACCGTAACCATCATAAATGGGCACTTTGCAGTACCAGTAAAATTGCAGTAAAAATAAATTTTTACTGATAATGAAATTCAATTTGCATTACCAGTAAATTTTTACTGATTACTGAAAAAATTGCAGTAAAAATAAATATTTACTGATTACTGGGAAAAAATTGCAGTAAAAATAAATTTTTACTGATAATGAAATTCAATTTGCATTACCAGTAAATTTTTACTGATTACTGAAAAAAATTGCAGTAAAAATAAATGTTTACTGATTACTGGGAAAAAATTGCAGTACAAATAAATTTTTACTGATAATGAAATTCAATTTGCATTACCAGTAAATTTTTACTCACTACTGGAAAAAATTGCAGTAAAAATAAATTTTTACTGATTACTGAAAAATATTACAGTAAAAATAAATTTTTACTGATTACTGAAAAAAATTGCAGTAAAAATAAATTTTTACTGATTACTGAAAAAATTGCAGTAAAAATTGATTACTGAAAAAAAATTGCAAATAAAATAAATATTTACTGATAAATGAATAAAATTGCAGTAAAAATAAATTTTTTCTTATTACATGAAATAATTGCATTAAAAATCAAGTTTCTCTAATTACTTAAATGAAATGAAGCAAAATAAAGTTTTTACTGATTGCTGAAAAAAACGGCAGTTAAAACAATTTTTGACTGATTACTAAAAAACTGAACGCACTATCCACTGATCAATGCAGCCACATAAAAAACACATGGAAAAAACATAAAACCATCTGTGGTTGCTGTGGCTTTCAAAAAAATATTTCCTGATACAGCCTGCAGCTTGGGATGCTGTTATTGCAGCTATATGTGTTCCTGACATAAAATTGCGATTTTTGAAAGCTCTTTTAGAAACAGCAACAACACAAACAGAAGAAGAAGTAAAAAAAAATGTTCAGCACTTATGTGATGAAGTATGCCAAAATAGCCTATGCCAAAACTCGTGTTCTGACGCAGACACTGCAAAAATCATTTCTTCATTTTACATTTTGGCATCATTGTATGAATTTTTTCATCTCCTTCAATAGAAGTTAGCATACAATGTGTTTCCAATTACTCGGGAAATTATCTCCATGAAACAATTTTATACCTCGTCGATCGAGACACAACGACAAATTGTCTAAGAAACCATCCAGCCATAAAAAATGTTTTTCTGAAATATAATACCACATTACCCTCATCGGCACCTGTAGAATGGTTATTTTCATTCGCTGGGATTGTGAATCGTTTCAGAAGGCAAAAACTCAGCGATGATAATTTTGAAATGCTAGTTTTAAGAAAAGCTGACAGCGTGTAGCTTTTTCATGAGTATATACATGTGCATACATGTATAAACATATCTACATACATAATAATATACATATATAATACATGTGTAAAGAGCATTAATTTTCTTAAATTATTTATTTCATTTATGGCCAGTTTTTCAGCACGATTTCAAACTTTAGTCAAACAAAAATACATTATATGATAATTGAAGTCTATTTAACTTCATGCTAGAATATCAAGCTAAACCGAGGTTAAACGTCCAATTTTGGTGAATTAAGCTAGGTTAAATTTGACTAAAGTATAAACTCGTACTGAAAAACTGGCCCTTAGTGCTTGTACATTGATTTTTAACTACCAATTACTACTTTCAGAAAGTAGTAAAAATTTTACTTATCATGCAAATGATATTTCATTATAAGTAAAAATTTACTTTTACTGCAATTTTATTCAGTAATCAGTACAAATTTATTTTTACTGCAAATTTTTTCAGTAATCAGTAAAAATAAATTTTTACTGCAATTTTTTTTAGTAATCAGTAAAAATGTATTTTTACTGCAATTTTTTTCAGTAATCAGTAAAAATAAATTTTTACTGCATTTTTTTTTAGTAATCAGTAAAAATGTATTTTTACTGCAATTTTTTTCAGTAATCAGTAAAAATAAATTTTTACTGCAATTTTTTTGCAGTTATCAGTAAAAATTTATTTTTACTGCAATTTTTTTCAGTAATCAGTAAAAATTTATTTTTACTGTAAATTTTTTCAGTTATCAGTAAAAATTTACTGGTAATGCAAATTAAATTTCATTACCAGTAAAAATTTATTTGTACTGCAATTTTTTTCCAGTAATCAGTAAAAATTTATGTTAACTAGTTTTTATGATCTATTGAATAATCTTAATGAATTAAGATTGTGAGCTTTAGATCAAGTGAGTTTTCAAGAAGGCAACAACAACAACAACAACTCTGTATAGAGTCAATCACTTAGCTGACTAGACAGTCTGTTTCGGAAATCGCTACATATTCCTTTTCAGTAGTCTTTGAGTGATTAAGCTATGATCAACTCACTGTTTAAACTAGCATATGAATGTGCAGATCCTCTAATTCATTCTCATGAATTGTATGGCTGCTAATCATATGACACTTCAAAGCAGTAGGCCATTTTAGATCACCGCCGTCAACTCTATCAAGGGTTGCCATCTGTTCTAGTTGCTTCTTCATTAATTTCAATATTCATTGGTGTTCGATTGTTTTGTCGAAATGCACCATAGAAATGAAACGAGTCTTTGCTTCGCCAGAAGCTAGTGTTCTAACTGAAAGGTGGCTATTTTCACAACCAAATGTTCAATTACACATGACTTTGACCGAAAAATCGATCAATTATTAATATTATTTAATTAATTTGACATTAATTAAACTTATTTGGCCGTGCTCTGCCATAGTTAAGTTAATTATTTTTTATGATCTATTGAATAATTACATTGAAGCAACTAGAACAGATGGCAACCCTTGATAGAGTTGACGGCGGTGATCTAAAATGGCCTACGATGATTATGGCCTACCAAGTGTCATATGATTAGCAGCCATACAATTCATGAGAATGAATTAGAGGATCTGCACATTCATATGCTAGTTTAAACAGTGAGTTGATCACAGCTTAATCACTCAAAGACTACTGAAAAGGAATATGTAGCGATTTCCGAAACAGACTGTCTAGTCAGCTAAGTGATTGACTCTATACAGAGATGTTGTTGTTGTTGTTGCCTTCTTGAAAACTCACTTGATCTAAAGCTCACAATCTTAATTCGTAAAAATTTATTTTTACTGCAATTTTTTCCAATAATCAGTAAAAATTTACTGGTAATGCAAATTGAATTTCATTATCAGTAAAAATTTATTTGTACTGCAATTTTTTCCAGTAATCAGTAAAAATTTATTTTTACTGCAATTTTTTCCAGTAATCAGTAAAAATTTACTGGTAATGCAAATTGAATTTCATTATCAGTAAAAGTTTACTGATTACTGCTTCTAGTAATGCAGTAAATATATACTGCAGTGTGCCCATATATGATAACCATGCCTTCTCCAAGATTTGGCTACCAACAACCAATGATCGAGATGAACCTTTTGTTTAAAAGATATCAGACGATTCACTTAAGAGCCGAGCTTCAATATGGGGCCGTCAAACCATGGGCCGTGCTCCATCCAATATCAAATAATTACTCTTTTTTCTTGCTTTGGATAGGCAGACATCTCAAAGATCTTCTGGCGGGCTTAGGTAACAGGACAGAAAAATCGAAATGGTTTACGTTGAAACCTTCCGTGTAGGCTTAATTCTACGCCGCTTCATAGCGTGGTATCGAAATATTGCTATGATATATGGTATGAGAATGCAAGCCAACCCACCACGAATCTCCCCGAAGGACTATCGCAATCAGACAACCTGGCATATGACAAGGGGCTACCGACTACCCGTGGTGCCAAACAAAGTCTATGATCTGTCATCGTAGCTAACTATTAGCATACCTGCTTAGCCCATCACAGCTCCGGGCTGGTGACCAATCAAAACACAATAGGACAAGTCAACAAAAGACGAATACCCACATTCACATGCCATACAATATGAACCAAAGCAGAAACAAAACGATTACCTCAAATGTCTGGTACGCCGCCTCTCAAACACCTGACACGCAAACTGATCAAACCTGGAAATTTATACTGGAAGCCAGCACGTCTTCATGATCGAAATCCCTATTCTCAAGCAACACACCGATTGTACACAGAGCACGAATATCTTCATAAAAAGAACACTCACAAAAAACATGCAACACCTCAGTCACACTCAAGTTTCTCTCATGCCAGAAAGCATTGAAAAAAGCATGCCATGTCAAAAGGGAACCAACCCAGGCTTAAGCTAAAGCAAAAGTCAGAGTGACCATCTACAAACATAACATCATATAATTCGTATAATTTTATGTATTATCACACATTCCTCCCATTCACACATTCATTTAATTACGATTGACATCTAGACTTCACACACTTCTTCAACAACGCCTTCACTCAAATCATTTATTAGTAAAATTTCTCCGAATGATATGTGTCAACATAATATTCGTATATTCCACGAATAGTCATACAATATACAAAGTATTTTTATTGTGATATCTTAACGAATTCATTTGTAAAGTGTTACTAATACCTGATGCAGTATCTATAAACATATTCGTTTTATACACTAATGATTTCGACAAAAATAAAATAATTCGTATTTGTGCATTGTATGAATGATTGTGTACATATAAATAATATTCGTATAAATACATATACATATAAATAATTTGTGTACATATAAAACAACTTCGTTATTTCTTTCAATACATTAGTAGTATTTACTAATACTTTCGTACTATTTACAAATAAAAATAATATAATTAGAAAAAATTAATTCGTAGGTTGACCTTACGAGTAATTCGTAAAATGTACGAATTATTAGTTGAGTTAAAAAAAATTATAACCAAAATTGTTCAGCCTGGTTTGTAGCGTATGATTTTAAAGTGGCTGTAGCCTACTGGAAGAGTGCGGAGCTCTTAAACTAAGGGGCCAATGTTCAATCCCCAACGCAGACAGAATTTTTTTGCCTGGCTTGTTGAACAAGTACAAAATATAAGGAACTATATTATTGTGAAATTACTGTAGCCTACTAGTAGAGTGCGTGGCCTGTTAGCTAAGGAACTGAGGTAAAAAACCCCGGCACAGACAGAATTTTTTGTTTGGTTGTTTTTTGCCTGGTTTGGAACAACTACAGAAAATATGAAACTGTATGATAAGGATCCAAAGTTATAACTCCAGTTCAGACAGAATATTGTTTTTTTTTCGTTATTAGATATTATTATCATTTATAATTATCATTCGTTAATGTAACAAATGTATTCGTACAATATATATTGGTTTTTGTACGAATTCGAATAAAATATTCGTAAAATGAAGCTGAAAACTACGAATAAAGTTCGTAGAATCGTCACATTTCTTAGTAATATATACCCACAAATATTTTTGAGTGTTCATACAAATTGCATTAGATTGCGAAACCCATTCAAACAATAAGGTTCAAAGACAGAAATATATGATGTGGCTTAAATGAATGCACTGCCGCGTCTCACGGTGTTCGTAAAATACAACGAACTGATAAATTGCGTTAATCTACGCCCCTTTGAGGGTTCAAAGCTACAAAATTAAATCATGCTGGTTGAGAACTACTTTCTCTGGAAGTAACATCGAAAAAAACAAGATCACCAAACTTCAATTAGTTCAAGTGCTAATTGAATGCCTGATCCTTAAAACCTACTACTATTTTGAAGAAAATAGTTCGAAGTTTATATTTGGTCACGACACCCAGTTGAAATACACAATTCCACACCAAGCTAACGCTCTACCCGCAATATGGACATTAACCCTATTATGTGAGACTGGGCTTTTCGAGGCCCATTTTGACTTTGAAAAGTCGTGAATTTTTTTCTTGGCTCTGAGCGCCGAAATATTCTATGCCAACTACCATGAATATTTTCTAGAAGAAACTGATCTGTTTTTATAATAAGGACGTAAGTGAACCTGCTAGGCCTCACGAAATATTCTATGCCAACTACCATGAATATTTTCTAGAAGAAACTGATCTGTTTTTATAATAAGGACGTAAGTGAACCTGCTAGGCCTCACGAGGCCCGTCCGTTAAATGTATGGGAAATGTCTGTAAGCTACTAAACAAAACATGTCCAAACACAATCGATCATGTTCGATGACTTTATTACGCTATATGTGTAAAGCTCTTGTGCGTATACGGTCACATAACATATTTATTTATTTATTGTAATTAATATTTGAAATGTCGGGAATAAGTGATGAAGTGTGGGAAGAGTTTGATAGTGTTCTCAATTTTTTAGGCTGCATCCAAGTTTGTTACTTCTCACATGAAAAATAGGAATTTGAATAGGACGTTGAGTAGGCCACACGGTTGCGTTTTGGTCGAGTGTGAGCAGACACAACACCCATCTGACAGATAGTTTTTTAAGTCGAAATATTCATGTAAAATATGATTTACCCGCTCAGTTGAGATGCCTACAGCCTCGGCTACTTCACGCACTTTCAGTCTCCGATCGAACAACATCATTCCATGGATGTTATTGACAATTTCTGGTGTGACGACTGTTTTTCGGCGACCTGAACGTTTAGCGTCACTTGTGCTGGTATGACCAAAACGGTGTTCGGTAAACTACTTGCTAAACATTGAAATTGATGGTGCAGAGTCTCTATAATATTTATCTAGCCTTTCTTTGATTTTGTTGATGTCTTCGTACGCAAAAAATAATGCTTGATGAGTACACAGAATTCACTTTTTTCTATTTTCGTCAAAATTCACGTAGTTGTCTGCTTTCAATGGCTGTCAAACACAAACTTAATGACGCAGCTTATTCAAAATTTGACAGTAGTCTATTAACAGATATTAGTTTATGGAAGCAGTGTTGCAATTGATGTTACTACGCGCGAAATTCAAAAAGTCACTGACTTTTGAAACGTACATGCAGAGTTCTTGCCTAATTTGTAAAAATAACGAATTTTCTTTCCTTAATTTGAATTTAAACTGTCGCATAGCTTTCAATTTTCTAAAAATTATTCACATTTGATGATTTATATATATTCTATAATGAGAGTGAAAAATATTCGTATGTCGCGTCCGCTATCATACTTTAATTTTCAAAGATATTCTTTCATAAAGTGACCACACATTTAATTCTGATATCTTTGAGCTACTTCTAAAAACTCCAGTAAAACCTTTATGTCCAAGTTTTGCTTAATTAAATACATTTCGACGTGTGCCAAAAAATCACTATCTTTTTTTTCGCGTCCGAATCACTTTATATTATGAAGTATCATCTTTGTAGTGGCGATTGCCATAATATTTGAATGAAATGAAGAACTCACCCAGTGCTTCGTAAATGACAACATCAACTTTAAATCGTTTGTAAACGTCTGTTATTTTTTTTTTACTTTGCTGTCTTTGCGCAAAATAGCTTAAAATTAATTTTAAGCACCTTATTCTTGACTATTTCTGCGTCTTTGTTAATGCAAATAAATTAAAGGCTTCCACCGCCTTTGTTGTTTGCCGCCATTTTTATTATTAACACTTCCGCCGGTGTTGTCTGTAAGTTTGCTCGTGTTTTAGTATTTTTGTGTGTCGTCTAAAAGCATCGCTGTTAAAACGGAAAAAGGTGAAAAATAAAAATAAATATATAACAGATATTAACGCCATTAGCAGGCGAATTTTTTGTACACACAAACATTATTTCCGGCGTATTGCTGAAGTTGTGTGGCTTTTTATTTTCAGTTTTTTATTGTGCCTTATTCTGATTTTCCACCTTTTAATGTGTTGAATTTTTGGTTTTCAAATATTTTCTTTTTTACACTCTTTTATTCTCATTTTTTTTATTTTTGTCATTTTGCCATCTATTTTTTGTGATGCTGTTTCTTCTTTAGTTGGCAAATGTGTTGAGTTGGCGTTTTGGGCTTAATTTATTGGACACTGCAAGTGCTCCAGCTACTGCTGCTGGCTGCTTTATCTTTTCTACCACCCCTTCGCTTCACTTCATCATCGAGGCGAAATTTGAACAACTGAACCAGCAGCAAAAAATATCACTTTGTTTTTTGGATTTTACTTTTAATTTTTTTTTTTCGTTTTACTTATTCCCTTTAGTCGCATTGTCAAAGCTTTCAATTCATGGAGTGCAAAGCAAGCAAAAAATAGGTGACCACTATTAAAGAAAAAAAAACTTCCCTTTGAATCCTTTTTTTTTTCTGTTTGGTCATTTTAGTAATGCTTCTTTTTCTGTGTCCAATGTTGTCGTTGTTGGTGTTATTGGTATTGTTAGTGTCGGCATTGTTGTTTTCTTTTCACTTGGGAGTGATTTTGGTTAATTCCATTTAATGAGGGCGAATAAAGAAGCAGCCAGTGTAACTACTCAGTTCTGGGCATAATTATTTTAATACTCGGCAATGAAGAGGATTTAATGTCATATACATATATCCTTATTTCTGGCATGTGTTTTTTTTTAGTATAAAACAAAAATTGATTAACTAGAACTGCAAATAAAGTTGTTACGCTGGTCTTTTTAATTGATTTTTTAAGCAATACATGTCAGTTAAATTTAATGACTAATAGAAGAGAACTTGAATTTTTTAAAATTTATTTCTGGTTCAAATTTATTTCGGAGTAAATTAACTTTGGCTGAGTAAATCTTAGTAGAACTCAATTTTCCTTATACTATATATTTTATGGAATTATATTTTGATGTAACCAAATTCGGTCAAATTTAATTTTTGGTTTATTATTTCTTATTATTATTTATTATGAATATTTCTTATTAAGTATTGGATATTGAAAAAATTTTTTCTACAAAAAAAAAATTCGACCATAATAGCGCTAATCCAAGTTAGTATTTAATTCGACGAAATGCACTCAAAACAAAGTTGGGCTAAGTTTTTAATGCAACTATATTAATATTTATACAAAAACATTTCGACCAACAACTTTGTATACAATTTTTATTCAAAGAAAAATTTTAAATATATTGTATTTCGACCTTTTTAAGTGCCTCAATGACACTCACAATGGACCAAAATATTTAATTTAACACGCTCTAAACTTTTATGCATAAATGCCTAATCAATCTAAGCATTTTTTAATTATCTGCGAACAAAAATAAAATTCAACCAAAACGACATTAAGCCTAATTGAAATTAAATACAACCAAATTTTAATTTCGACCCAAACAATTTTATACAAATTTATTTTTCGACTCAATTTAAAACTAATCTGAAAACTTTTTCGTTCAAAAAGGAAAGGAAAATTTTGACCGAAATTTTACTCAAGCAAAATTATATGCAACCAAAACTAATTTCGATTTGAAATTCTTTTGACCTTAATTCAATAGATACATATAAAAAATTTTAATCAAAATTTTATTTTGACCTTCTGAAGTGCATTTGAAACTAATTTTGGCCAAAAGTATTATTGACTAAAACTTTTTTGCAAAATAATTTTGAACAAAATTTAATTTTGACCTTGTGTTAATGCATCCGAAACTTATTTCGAACTAAATTTCCTTTGATTATCCTTTGGACTTTTTGATTATCATCCTACATGTAGTATGAGCCGCAGTATGAGCTTTCGCATATTCCTACATGTCCATCCGACCTGTCAAATCCATCCTACATGTAGGATAGTCCGAAACCCTATATTAGCATGAAAATTCTTATATAGCAGTAAGGCGGTCGTAGCAGGACAACGTCTTCCAGGGAATATTAATATTTTATATATAGGTTTTCGCTTCGGTCGATAGTCCCCTCACTGCTATACTTTTTATTTATTTATTTATTGGCCAAACAAGGCAATGCAATTTACTTATTCTAACTTATTCTAACAGGTTTTGTTTACTTATTACTTAGTTTTTTGTTTTTCTTCTCCCCTTTCCTTGTTTTTATTTTATTTTTTATTTGGTGCTCTTAGTGGGCATACTCCGCCCACAGGATTGACATGATTTCAAAAACCATGTCAAAACTAAGAGAAGAGGAGGAAAACAAGAGAGACTATATACACACTTAAGATACGATGTATATATATTATTCTTAAAGACTATAAGGACAAAAGGACGTAAATGGGAGATTTGGAGAGGGATGTTAAAGAATTTTGATTTATTAAACTAAATGCTTATACATATAAATCCATACATGTAAGTAGTTTATCTGAGGCCTGTGTTAATTCTGATTACTGAGTGATTTATATAGGGTTTGCTTGAAAGAGGATTTGGACATAGAAGGTGAGTAGTATATAGAGATATTAATAAATTCTCTGCAACAACGATTGATGGGTTCATTATTTGCATATGTAGTTTGGTGCTGATATTCAGTTAACAATCGAGTATGCCTAGTGCGCCTATTGGATCGTTAAAGGAAATCATATTAGAAATATATTCGCTATGAATAGCACCATTAATTACATCAAATGTGAAGCATGAGCCCAATAACGATCTTCTTGTTGATAGTGGCATCAAATTTAAAGTTCATATGATGGAAGGCTACAATAATCATGGGGGTTGTACATATCTCTAAGCGCGTATAGTAAGAACTGCTTTTGAATAGACTCAATTCTCTCTCTATGGTAATCGAAAGATGGATTCCAAATTATGCATGCATATTCAAGTATTGGGCGCACTAATGCACGGTACAAGGATGTAGTGACCCATATATTCTTGAATTCATTTGCACGTCTTTTTATAAAACCAAGCTGTTTGCTGGCCCTGGACACAATTTTACCATAGTGCAGATTAAAGCGCATCTTGCAATCTAAGACAACTCCAAGATCCACTATATGGTTGACCCTTTTTAGTTCGATACTATTGAGGTGGTAGGTATGTAATGTTACGTTGTTTTTACGAGAAAAGCTAATAACATTGCATTTATTGACATTAAGATGTAGTTTATTTTGAAAACACTATTGCTCAAGAGACAACAATTTTGATTGCAAAAAATTTACATCTACATCTGATTGAATTGAATAGTACATTTTTAAATCATCTGCATACATAAGATGTGGGATATCGTTAAGAACTTCTGACAGATCGGATATGAATATGTTGAAAAGAAGAATATGTTTTTTTCCTATCCAAGTTAAATGCATTTCAATTTAATTTTAAATTACATCTAAAACTAGATACCCGCAATCGTAATTTCACTGAAAATAAACTTAAGTTAAATAAAATAAATTTCAAACAAAATTAAATTTTCACCATAATTATATGCATTGAATACATGATGATGAATGTCGTATAAGTTTGAAGTTAACCAAACTTTCAATTGATACAAATGCTGTTCAAAAAACCAATTGCAGAAATAAAATTTCAATCTTAATTAAATTTATTAAGGTTGTAAATTAAAATTCTGCCGAAATTTTTATTTACATGGTTTCAATTTGGTCTAAAAACATTTTCTCAAAAAAGAATTGATAAAAAATGTTGTTAAAATTTTTTAAGATCTATTTCATTTGAATAATTTTTACTTAAAAAAGTCATTTGTTAAAAATTTAATATTATTAATCAAATATTTTTCTTAAATTTATTGACATTTTTTTTATTTCAACTTGCTCATGTGATTTAAATAAATCTTTATAAAGCTACATATATATGATTTCAATTTGCTCAGTTTTAATTTTATCTAAAAAAAAAATTGGTCAAAACATGTTGTCAAAATATATTTTGGCTTTATTTGGACTGATTTCTATTCACAAAAATTATTTGTAAAACCAAAAATTATATTCTGAACTAAATAATTTGTATTTAAACTTATTTGATTTATTTTTTTTATGAAATTATTTATGATAAAAAAATCTTTATTGAGCTACATAATCATAAATTTGATGAAATTTTGATTATCTCAGTTTGAACTTTGTAGCAAAGAATGTACTGGAAAAAGAGCTGATCAAACAATTTTATTTAAATTTATTTTTGTGCTATTTTGTATAATTTTTATGTAAAAAAATATTTGTTAAACAAAATAGTTATTTTCCAAACCAAATAATTTTTTTTAGAAAACCAAATTAAAAAATATTTTTCCTTACAAAAAATTTACCTATTGTTTATCTTTTCTCCTAAGAATGAAGTTGTTCTTTAAAATACATAAAAATTCTGTAAACAAATTTTTGATATTTTTTGTTTATTAAGAACTCAATTTTATTCTTACGTTAATTTTGTTTGGTGTCATTTCAGTTGTCTTTATTTTATTTAATATAATTAAGTCTTATATCAATTTAATTTTGTTTAAATTTTATTTTTTTCCAATATTATTGTAAATATTTAAAAAAATGGTCGAACAAATTGGTTTGTACTCAAATATTATGTTTAATCTAATTATATATTTGAGTTAAATAATTTGAGATAGCTATTGTGTATTAATTGTTTAATAATTTTTAACTTAAAATTATATTATTCAAGTTTCTAGTCCCATAATTTGTACATTATAATATCATATAATAATATTATGTAGTTTGAAAATATACATATGCATATATTCAATTAAAAATATTGTTATAAAGTAAATAACAACAGCGTTTGTCTGAAAATTTATGAAGTCTAATTGAATTTTATTTCGGCGTTCCGCAAAAAATTAACACTTTTTTTAATGCGCTTATGGCACAAGCATCAATTGTATTAAATATTTAGTTGATAAAATATTTGACCAAAATAACAATTTAAATAAATAATCATGAAATATAATATCAGAACTACTCACGCACACACACACACACACACACACATGAACAAACACCGTTATACAAATATCGGATGCTGACTGATGTCAGACCTCGATTCAACCGAAACCATGCATCGATGCA
The DNA here is from genome assembly GCA_963920525.1 of Dichetophora obliterata. NCBI lineage: Eukaryota > Metazoa > Arthropoda > Insecta > Diptera > Sciomyzidae > Dichetophora > Dichetophora obliterata. The sequence goes on along the minus strand of OY986436.1, from coordinate 53,732,390 downwards.
GTATCATTTGCAATAAGTAACATGCGGAAATGGAAGTTTAAATTTTAAGCTAAGCGGCTGACAGAATCAACAACAAAAAAACATTTATTAATTGATGCTGTTGGGAAAAAGACGATCGAAAACATGCTTGTTTCACGCCACATTTTATATGTACAGTTAAATTGTTAAAAATTTGTAACAGGAAACCAATACTATTCATGTGGTTGATACGTGTCGATTTTAAAAAAGCACCCTCAAATCGAAAATTTACTATGCTCTTTTTACAACGATTTTTTTTCATGTATTACTGTGTTTCGACAGTAAGCAATGGCACGCCAATTAATACAGGAACAAAAGAAAAAATAACAGTAACTGTGAAAAAATAAAAATGAAAGCCGCATGCATGAGCGCTCATGTATGTTGCTGGTGTTATTATTAAAAAATAAACCCTTTTGTTTGCACTTTATTTGTTGTTACTGTTGCATTGGTGAAGTCAGACACTGGATTACAGTGGTGAAAATTTGTTATTCAACGTATTAAAATGTATGCCTGAACAAAAACACTGTAACAGCTGCACAATACAATAAATCCATGAAAATCAATTGATCCAGTAACGCTGACGAGAAACGTGCAGAAGTGTGGCATCGACATGCGACCTCAAAGGATTTTAGTTAAAACTGGTGATTGTAGCAAAGTTTAATTGAAATTAAACAAAAAATATATGATATTAAGTTGCTATTTGTAATTATGTGTTTCTACTATAAAGGATTTTTCTTAGAGAATAGCTGCTGATTGTCATTTGATTTAAAACTCAGTATGCGTATTTGAGATCAAAGCTTGTGTGGAAAATTTCATGATTTCTGAACATGGTCTGTTTTTTTATTACGATAGCTGTACAAATTATTTTGACACCAAAACTCTGCATATGTGTTCATAATTGTAGAAATTCTTTGTACAATGAATTTTTCAAAAAAAAAACATCGTTAACTCAGTATAAAAAAATTACGTTCAGAAAATAACAGTTTCTACTTTCGATGCAAATACGTGCTTAAAATATCTTTTTTATTATTTATATTATAAAATTTTTTGGTTGAAAAGTCCTATAAAAGCACTTATTAAATACTGCATGAACAGAACCGTAAATAAAGTGTTTATATTTTAAGATTCTTTATCAAAAAAGCTTCAAAATATTGACTTTTACCCATTAAAGTACTCAAAAGTGGTTTTTGTTGTAAATCAAAATAAATTAAAAACTGCATTTCACCCAGGATTCAGAAATGTTCACTCATGTAACAGAAATCTCCAACATAAATGAAAATAAACACTATTTGTAGAAAACAACACACAATTTTATTTTCATTTCCTTTTTGTGTGTAACGGAGTTGGCGTGTGTTGATCATTCAACATGAATTCTTCGTTTTAATATTTGCTTGTGAGTCACAAACTCAAACAAATATCGATCTCAACAATTCTCTATGTTTCAGTTTTACACTTATATTTGCCTCAAAATGTTCAAGTAGGAGAATTCAGGGCTTGGTGAAAACCAAAACAAAGACAAATTTTCCAACATGAACAAGTGGTGTTTGCAAAATTATCTTTGTTTGTGTCAGCCATTAAAAGAAAAAATACATGCAATGACTGGTTTTTTTTTGCTTTTCATAAATCGGTCACTACCGTCGTGTGACGTAAAAAACTAATACTGTTGTGGTTGCTGTGCAGCGTATTGAACTGTTCTTTGGCTGAATGTAACAAATTTCGGCCCCAATTAGAAAAATATTTGCTACATTTGGCCAAAGAACAGTTCTATACGCTGCACAGCAACCAGAACAGCATTCGTTTTTTTAGGTCACACGACGGTAGTGATCGATTTATGAAAAGCAAAAAAAACCAGTCATTGCATGTATTTTTCTCTTAATTACTGACATTTTGAAGCAAACATACGTGAAAAACTGAAACGGTGAAGGCGATGACGGCAAGAAATGTCCTTCATTAAAATCATCACTTTTCTTTTTACCTTAATTTTCTTTGCTTGTTTTTTGCTGCTCCGAACGAGAACTCCAAAAATTTGATAATTTCGAAACCTTTTTTAGCAGATTTTCCTCTTTTCTCGCTTTTCTGCTGCGTTTTTTCGTTTTTTGGCACCACTTCAATATTTCCGCTCCCAACTCATTGTCACACTGTTATGTAATCACTACTAAATATCGCTCAAGAAATTGCTTCAAAAGTTCTCAACACTCTCAAGGATAGCGCGCTGATGAAATTTAAAGCTTGTCTGAAATCAGTTTGAAAATCAAATTTAAATCTTTGAAACTCTTCACACGCACGCAAAATACGTATGTCTTTAAAATTTTTACCAACAAAAAATTATTAAATTGACCCTAACTGCTTGCTATTAGCGCTGCACGACACGTTTGATTATACAAAATTTGCAACTGCAATCGTTTATCGATCTTAATGTTAGTCTTCTGGATATCCTAAGAGTATGCCAGTAGAAATTTTCACTTGCAAGTGTGGTCGCGCTTTGCTTTTTTACTGCTTGCAGCCCATTTTCAAAATTTTCGTAGATTACATGTATTCTCTACTTGCAAGTGATTACTTGCATATGTAAGCGCAGGGTAAAATTTTGAAAGACGAAGAGACGCGTGAAGAAGAATCGAGTTGACTCCGAGTGAATTTAATTTGTTTCTCATTGACGCGCCCTGTGATGCAATACAATAAGGTAGTTTTCAAATATTTTTTGGTAAAAGGGCGCCAGATAAAAATTGTTTCTGCTCCCTTTAAAACCTTAAGACGGCACTGATATGTATATAACGATGCCTTGACTTCCTTAAGAAAAAAATTGCATTTATTCTCATCTAAAAATAAACCTTGGTCTTTTTTATAACGATTTTCAAAATATATTAATTATTACGATAGCCGCCAGTGAGCTAAGCCATTTTACAAAAGCCTCCAAAAATATTTTTTGTTTTAAATATATTGGCACGGTCAGTACACAAACTAAACTGTCAGAAATTATAGGCCGGCAAAAGCTCTTCCAATCTGCATCAAATAATTTAAAGTTTTGCAATAGCATTAAAGATAATGCTGTTTTTGATAACGTTTGATCCGATAAATCACGACACATTGGATTCAGTATTGTTGCTTCAATGATTCAACTCATGACAAAGACTTTTGCACGAAACGCAACTTCAGTATATTTTTAAACATTTTTTTAAAACAAACTAAAGTGATTCAATGAAATAATTACACTGCGTTACAAATTAAATATTAAAAAATAAATACAATCAATTTGTTCTGTTTATTTATTCATACACCTCGCTTTTTTAATTATACTTTTGTATGAAAAAATGGAATTGAACACGGAAACTTTTAGAAATAGGTTAAAAGGCTAATGAGAAATAGCCAAAAGCTCTTCAGTAGTTTGTTGGCAAATGCATTGAGTAATATATTCAGCCTTATACCATGTTCTCACTATCGTAATTTACGGCTCATTCTTAATTTAAGCATAAATCATGACCAAATTAAGTAATTTCGCCGTGGAAAAACTGTCAATGAAATTACTTCGAAATTAAGTAATTTATCATAAATTACCATTTAAATTAAGATGCAATCAGTGTCAGCACTAGTTTTTTCGATAAATAATCGAAAAAATCGCATCACAAGCTGTCATTTTTATAAATAACCAAAACTCAAAGTTCACAATGTTGTTCTGTCCGACTTGCGGTAATATTTTAATGGTAGAGGAAGAAACTACAGGTATCGGTTTTCATGCAATACATGTCCTTACATTTGCAACATCAATTAAAACATTTCAACGCGTACCTTTCCACGACTAAAGGTGAGTAGTGCTCTAAGTATTTGAGACGAACTATTATTAAGATTCCTGCAATGTTTTAGGAAGTGGATCATGTTATGGGCGGTGCAGCTGCTTGGAAGAACGTAGATTCAACTGATGCTTATTGTTCGGCTTGTGCTCACAAACAAGCTTATTTTATGCACAAACAAGCTTATTTTATGACCACATTTTACAAATGCTGTAATCAAGCACGAAGATGCTTACAATCGGACGAAGTTATAGCTCTACCAACCGACACTGTTTATGGTCTAGCCTGCAATGCCAACAATGAGAAGGCCATACAAAATTTGTATGAAATCAAAGGACAAGACTGTCATAAACCAGTGGCAATTTGTGTGAAAGACTTGGCTGCTCCTCGTTGCCATGGTAAAGCTGAGCATATAAGCGATGCGTTGTTGAAACGTTTGCTGCCGGGATCCAGAACGGTAGTTATCGAACGTTCACAGAACTTAAGCATTAGTTTTCTCAATCCAACTACTAGAAAAATTGATATTCGTATTCCCAAATTCCAATTCATTCACCAGCTGTGCGATGAGCATCCATTGCTCTGACTAGTGCAAATCGTTAGCCGAACCAAGCAGTTTGAATGTTGAAGAATTTTCGACGTTGTGGCCTCAGCTAAGGGGTGTCTTTGATGCAGGCCAGCTGGGACTAACCAAAGAGTGTCGTTCTGCATCAACGGTTATTGACTTGTCACAGCCGGAAAAATTTAAAGAGTACGTGCAGGATGTGCGATTAAACAAACCCTCGAAGTTATGCCTGGATTCGGTATTAGAAACCTTGAACTGCTAAGAACACTGCTAAGAACTGCTAAAACAATGATTCCCATATATAATTCTGCTGTGATATAAAGTGCTCCCATTTCGTCCAACATTAATCATATTTATCTCGTTGGAAAGACAATAAAAAACCAACATGTTACAGTATAGAATTTTTAAAATTAAAAAGCAACTATGGAACGTTTTACTTGTTTTTTTTAAATTTTAAGTACATAGTGGGACAGAATATATATTTAAAAATAGTGGAAACTTATCACTTTTTCCTGGTCGGACATGCTAAATAAAACAAGAACTGTTTAAATTCACGTTAATGCCTTGCGATGGTTTATTTACTTTCTTTGCTTTACTTACTTTTGCCACAAAATAAGCAAATATATGAGTTGCCAACGAACTGTCAAAACAAATTATGAACAGCTAGTTTGAACGCAGTTGATTTAAGTGAAGTAATTTATGGCAAATTAAGTAATTTATGCCATAGTATGAACGTAGTATTAAAAATTGATTGCTTAGATCATGTGGCTTATCACGTTATTGCCTTCAATTGCAGTATTTTAAATTTGTAGAAACCTGTTACGTAAATTCTTTTTTAAAAAATAAAATATCTGGCAGTTCAGAATATAATGAAGTTTTTGAATTTAATTTAGAGTTTTATATTTTTAAAAACCTAAAAAATCTGGCTCATTTTTGAGGAGAAAGCGCATTTTTTCGCCTTCTTGGTGGATTTAAAGATTGAAAAGATGACAGCACTGCTTTTATTTGTCAGTACATTTAATTGGCGTGGAAATTTGACACTCAACAATAATGTTCAACTAACACATTCACCAAACAGGTTATAGTAAGTATGTATTAGTGTTGAGTCTACACCAAAATTTCGCGTGTACATTTAAATGCCTAAAAATTTTCGTTCCTACAGCATACTAAGCTTTTACAGTTGAGAGTACATTTTAACTCTCCAAGCGTGGTTGTGAAGTTGTCTGCATTGGACAAATTTTACGGTTCAACAGCGTACTAACCAACGAAAAAAAATTTCGCTACCTTTCCTTGTCAAAAACGCAATGCATTTCTTGTGGAAGATTTCTTTTCGCTTTTACTAAGCATACTAAGCTTTATGTTGGAAAGCATCTTCTCACATTAATTGCCTGTAGTAATCTCTTGACATAGCGGCATTACAACGAACTTGAAACCATTCTTCAAGCCGTTTCACATCCTGGTGAAGCTGTTCCCCCTGTTCATCACGCACAACTCCAAGATTTGAAGGGAAAAAATTAAATGTGAATGAAGAAAATTAATCTTTAAAGACATCCGGCAACCCATATATGTATATGTAATTAGCAAATTGGTCACCAAGAGCTGCGCGTCACTTAGTTTTTGATAAAAACTTTGGTTTTTCATTAATGGGCGTATTTGAGGACCAATAAAAATTCCGCCTTTTCACTTTGCGTCGCCTCATGCAAAAAAAAAAAACAACAAAGCAAGCTAAGTCTGCTATCATTGACATTGACATAAACTATTGTCGTCATCGTTTTTAATGGTTTTTATACGATTTGGCCAAATTGTATACAAAATTTTGTAAAGCATTTTTAAAGGCTTTAGTCAAATTGTCTTTAAGGTAGGCGTTTTCATTGTTTTATCGTATTTAGTTAAATTTGGTTAAATATTTTCTGCTTTTCTAAATACCTCCGAAATTATCAAATTTACTGGTTTGACAAAAAGCTCAATTATTTATTCATATTTCATAATTCAAAACATGCCTTTTTATTAGCTCATATATCAGTGTAACTCAGGAAGTAATTTTTTGTTTCATGTTTATCATTGCCATAACCATTACCATAACCATTACCATTACCACTACCACTACCATTACCATTACCATTACCATTACCATTACCATTACCATTACCATTACCATTACCATTACCATTACCATTACCATTACCATTACCATTACCATTACCATTACCATTACCATTACCATTACCATTACCATTACCATTACCATTACAACTACTATTACCATTACCATTACCATTACCATTACCATTACCATTACCATTACCATTACCATTACCATTACCATTACCATTACCATTACCATTACCATTACCATTACCATTACCATTACCATTACCATTACCATTACCATTACCATTACCGTTATTCGCACATTTGGGCAGGGGCTTCAAGATCTTATTTGGAGCTTCTGGACCGAATTCAACGTCGTGCGATATATTTGATAGGGGATGATAGTATTTCATCCTCTCTCAACTCTCTTAGGCATCGACGCAATGTAGGTTGCCTAAGCCTTCTGTATAGGTATTACCATGGGAAGTGTTCGAGGGAGATACATGGCCTGACGCCACCAGCTCGTGTGTTTTCCAGGTCCACTCGGGCAGCTTTCCAAGCCCACCCCTTTACCATTGCATCGATGCCTAATAGAACCTCGCATTACCGTGATAATTCGTTCTTTGGTCGCACGGTTAAGTTGTGGAATAGTCTCCCTGCGTGTGTGCTTCCCGGCAGTTATGAGCTGTACCAATTTAAAACAAATCTTCATCGACACTACTCCATCTATCCACCCTCCAACTAACAATCACCCATCTTCCGAATCAACACAATGCTTACACATTTATAGGGGGCATCCCCTGAGCGTTGGTTCAGTCTAAAAAAAAAAATTACCATTACCATTCATAGGTCAAGCCTGAAACTCTACCAGGGCTTTTATCTATTTCAATCACCGTTTCTCATATTTTGCCTATATTCATTCATCATCTGAGCCCAAAATTCATCTAAATTGTTTACCATTCATCCTGCAATCCTGCAAAATTAGTTTTATCTAATAATTCAAATATTATAAATTTTATTTGCTACGTTCGGGTTAAACTGGAAACCACTGGTCAGATGTCGATGAGATTTTTATAAATAATGGGTGTTTTTTATAGAGTGATACAACTTTGAGTTGGCTTCAATACTTTATTTGACTACCCTTTTAACAGTTGATAGTGAATTTTTGTTTAGTTTGCTTTGGCATTTTATTATAGATCATCTCACACCAGAGCAACGCGTCCAAATTGTGTAAATTTTTAATCAAAATAATGGTTCTGTTCGTCAAACTTATCGTGCACTTCGTCCATTTTATGGCGTATGTAATCGTCCTTCAGAGCTGCTAATTTGAAGAACAATAGATCGTTTTCGGACAACATTTACTGTTACTAATAATGTGCATCCCATGAGACGCCGAACGGTGTCTTTGCCCATTTTTGGTTCAATGGGTACGTAAATAAACAGAATTGTCGTATTTGGAGTGAGGAGAATCCACAAGCTTTTGTCGAAACACAATTACATCCACAGAAAAATACTGTTTGGTGCGCTTTATGGGCTGGCGGAGTCATTGGCCCATATGTCTTCAAAAACGATGATGGTCAGAATGTTACTAACAATGGTGAACGGTATAGGAACATGATTCGAAGTTTTTTCGTACCTCAATTCGCTGGCATTAATCTTGCTGATATGTGGTTCCAACAGGACGGAGCCACATGCCACACAGTGGGCGCTACAATTAATTTTCCAAGGAAACTTTTGACAAAAAATAATTTCACGAAATGGGCCAATTAATTGGCCCCAAAGAACGTGTGATTTAACCCCATTGGATTATTTTCTTTGGGTTTATGTAAAGTCACTTGTCTACGTCGATAAACCACAAACAATTTAACACCTGGAAATCAACATTCGAAGAGTTATCGGCGAGATACGGCCGCAAATGCTGTGAAAAGTTTGTGAAAATTGATGTTCCAGATTGCACCTTGTACGCGCCAGCCGTGGCAGCCATATGTCATAAAATTCAATCTATCCAATGATTTAAACTTGTTTCACTCTATAAAAAACACCCTTTTTTATCTCAGGAGATTTTAATAATTTAACAGGAGATTTATATAAATATTTAAAAGTTGGATATAAGATTTTAAAAACTTCTCAATTTTTTCCCATGAAAGATTATTATTTAATTTCAGATTTCAGTTTGTACAAAATGATTGTTTTTACTATAACATTACAACTCTGATCAATCGCTTATGAATGGTACTAGATAATAATTTTATTGGATCACAATTGAAGTGATAACAGACCAAAAGAGGTTAAAGGCAATGATACCAATAATAATTTTGTGCAGACATAACATTTAATAGCCTTAGTTTTGCTCCTGGTCTTGCTGGTTTGCAGAATGCACTGTTTTCATTGCCTTTTCTATTAATCTGGAGTTAATAATTTCATGGCGGCATTTCCTTCGGATCTTATCGGAAATCTACGCCATAAATTTATTCAACCCAATTTTTTTAATTTAATTGTACGCAGAATCATTTTGAAGCCAATTATAATCAAAGAAATCACTTCTTAATATTCATTTTTAGTATTTGGTGAAAATTCCACTTGTGATTGCGCTTTAATTCAGTCACTTTGAGAACCTATAAATAAAACGAACGACAATTTATTGAACAGTAATAAAATTTTGATATGATTTTAAATAGTGGAATTTTACATTAGTGTGTTTTTTGCAATATATTTCTTTTCAATTTCATAGAATCATTTAAGTACCTATAATATTTATTCCTTTTTTTGATATAAATATGTACTTCACAAGTAAACGTCACAACAAAAGGTGGCATTATTTGTTGGCGATATCTTTGAAAATATGCGCATCCGCTCCATATCGCAATGAAATTAATTCATCTTGTTATTAAAACAGCATTCTACGAAATGAGTTGCTTTGAACAAAATTTTCAAATTTTGCATAAATGAGTTGCGCATAAATTTGCATTTCAGTACACGAATATACAATTTAACAAATTAAATATATTCTCTGGAACATTGTTTTTCTCAGAAATGTATTTAAGAAGTTGTGGGCATAAATTTGATGTTTCGCATGAAGTAGCTTAAGTTTTTGTCCAATTACAGAGCTCTAAACTTTGCAGAGTGAACTTTGTATGCACACATGTATAAACTTCTATATTTAAATTATGTACACCAAATTAATTATTAATTCTTGTATTTATTTGAGAAAATTTGGGTAAATTTTAATTTTTGTGTGTATATGAATGTATTTTATTAGAATTTCATTTAATCATTTCTGACCGTCATTTCATAATTTTTGGTTTTCAATTAATTTTTTTTAGAACTTCTTAGGAGCTCTTCTAAATAGTATTATATCCCTGCAGAAACTGGTACCAAATTCTTACTAGTTTTAAACTAGTATCAAAAAGGACTAGTTCTGGTCCCTATATAATAGCCTTTTACATTAAATGAACTGACGCTTTTTACGTGTTGATGTCATATTAAAAGGCAATTGTACCCAAAAATATCACTTTTTCCCTATAGTTCCAATATGATCATTTCCAAACTGGTACATTTTGCTAAAGTCTTAAAGTAGATCTTAAAGTAGTTTAAAAGTATTCAAACGTAAGAGGAATTTATTTCTTATCTCTTGCATCACGTAAGATGATGATGATCTTTTATTTTAGATGATGCAAAACCATACCTTTGTTAAATTCTTTCAATATATTTCCCTCAAATTGTTCGCAAATTAAAATATTGCCACAAAACGTGTTCAGATTTAATTTATTTTTGTGAGTAAAAGATTTATCAAGAAAACAAAATAAAATCAAAGTGAACTGTTCTACGCTGAAAGTTATTTATACTATTTCATAGCAAGCTCAAATTGCGCTAGAAACTAACTAGTTGGTTTTTCCAATTGACTCCAAAATAACAGATAGGATTATTTCTGAATTTTCATTGATCCTTTTTTAGAAATTCTAAAGGAATTTCTAAATATAAATTAGTCTTTTCTGAATTACCAATAGAGATTACCAAGAAAAGGATAAGGCTTGCTGTATCCTCGGCACTTTCGTGAGTACTTTCACGAGATAACGTGTTCTTACCCTGTCAATCCATATTCTTATGCTTGATGAAATCCTTGAGGTATAGTTCAAATCCTTATACTGATCAATATTTCAATATTTGTTCTAATTCTTGTCCTTATTCTTGTCTTAATTCTTCTCTTAGCCCTTGTCCTAATAACTGTCCAAATTCTTTGCCCAAATCCAAATCTTTGCTGAGTCAAGATAGTGATCCAAGTCAATGTTAGTGATCCGATTCAATCTTGGCTCAGCAAAGATAGTGAGTGATCCGAGTCAATGTTTGCACCACGGATCGTGCTTTCATCCAATCTAACACAAAGAAAGCTAGACATCGACAAGCTGAAATCGAAACAGACAGCCGAAGCTTTCGCCACTCTACTCTTACTCCAGCTTTAAAGCACTCCTCAATCAATGGACAGTTATTTCCCACTCCATGCTAGCGGCTGCTGAAGAAATGATTGGCTACCACTGCCCTCGTCGAAACCAGAGGTACGACCAGAAGTGTCGCGACGCCACTGCACAAAAAGACGTCGCCTGCTCGTCGGCGTTGCTAAGGACGCGTTACAAAGAGAAGAGGAGGAAAGAGAGACGTATTTTTAGTCGAAAAATATGTAGGCAAAAAAGCGCGAGCATGAAAAGATTGAGATATATGGCGACAGGAATAAGGCCCGAATTTTTTTTCAATAAGATAAGACACTTTGCCGATAAATAGTTTTAAAACCGGGGCCTATTCCTGCTAATATGAAAACGTTAATCTTGTGACAGATATCCAGAGTACACTGACGTTATGGAGGGTACACTTCTCTAAGCTTCTAAATGGCGACGCTTACAACAATCAAGCCAATAGGGCTGATATCACCCAAAATAATGAAGAAACTTAAATTTTATTGGTATTTATTATTAATTTTTAATATATTTTTTATTTTTTTTTAAAAAAATTTATTCAAATGAAAACATAGAGTAAAAAACTTATATATTTGTGGAATCAGTCGAGAGGTGTAGTACCAAAAATTTTCGAGCGTTGGGTACCAGATAAAATATTAAACCAAATTATATGTCGTTTGAAAGATTCTTTTTCAATATTTATTATTCTAGGAAAGATGTCTCATTATCTTTTGACTACGTTAGCAAACTGTATTGTCTGAGTACATGTAGCAACCGCAAAACCGTCGGCTGTTCTGAGAATATTAGTAACCTACATTTTATTTAAAGTCTACACACCGATAATTATAGGAATCAAGCGTCACCAAGCTTGCGTAAGTGGTGCACTACATATTCACAAAGTTATCATTCAACATTCTTTTGGCGATGTGCAACGACGATCGAGAACCGATTCGTTCGTTGGCATATCACCGAATTTTAGATGAGCGCAATACAATATCTGTAGCTGAACTATTCGTACACGGACTGCTTCGACACACTTCGTTGGCAAAAAGTTCCACCCGTCCAACAAGCACCACCAATTATACTGCCGTCCTAAGAAATAAAGTCACAAATGCCATAATTTGAAAATGTAGAAAAAGGCAGATATGGAACAGTGAATAGGTTTCTGATTTTTGTGGTTAGCTAAGATTATCCATTTTCAACTCCAAATGTCTGAAAGATTTCAGTAAAGTGGTCACTTCTAGTGTGTTTCTTAGAAAGTAAATTTTTCATTGATATTTTTTAACTTGGTCAATTCTAGACCAAAAAGACAGTATTATAAACGTCAAGACCTGCAAAAATTTTCAAAAAATAGGATAAAGTTGGGACGTTGGGTCGGTTTAGGTTGAGACGAAGTCGAAGAGTTAAGTGTTTGATACCAAAAGATGCGTAATGCATTGATGAAAAATAGTGAGAAACATTTTAATATCGTACCTTGAATAGTTTTTGTGTAAAAATCAAAAAGTGCAACAAATTTAAATTTTTATATCTCTCCGATTACTCCTATAAAAATATATTTCTCAGGAATCAGATGTCTCAAATAGTAAGACAGTATACTAAAATGTTTGTATGGAAATATTCTGAAATAAAAACGATTTTTTGCGTATACAAAAGGTCACGGAGGTGGGTCGGTGTGAGTTAAAAACAAAAAATATTCAAAATTATTTTTCATCCATTAGCAAGTTTAATCCCTTATCAAACTAAGTCGGTTTTAATCGTTACACCCTAGTGTCCAGTCGTAACCTTTTCAACTTTAAATTTCTTGGAAACCACGAGGTAAGATGCTAGATGCTTTATAAAATACGAGAGGAGTTTCTGAATTTCAATTAACCTTTTCTAAATTTTAATTAAACGCATCTTATTCCATTTCAAATGGAATTCTTAATTGCATTTCATATTTTTCGAGTTTCTTTTCAGAATTTTAAAAGGAGTTCAGAATTTTAACTAAGCCTTTTTGAGTTTTAACCTCTTCAATCCCACACCAAGAAAAATAGTAAAAAAATATATTTTTAAGGTATTATTCTCACGAAATAGGGCCAAACTAAAACATATCTGATAGAAAAATTAAAAAAAATATTTTTGGTAGTAATAGTTCTTAAATGTGTACATATATGTGTGGACGTATTGTACTTTTGTTCAGTAAATTCTTTTTTTATTTACATTTTTTTTTAACCAGACATAGGAAGGAGCCTTCCTACTCGACATATTTGAATCTTCCATTTATACATTTTTTTGGAAGCAATATTTTTTAAATGTGTACATGTGTTGACATATTGCACTTTTTTTAAATATATTATTTATTTATAACACTTTTTTCTTACCAGACAGAATAGCCTCCTTACGCAACATATTTGAGAAACTAAAAGAGAGCTAATGAGGGAGAATATTTGCTCTATCTTTAACAAATATTTTAATACAAAAACTTTTAAAGAGGTAAATAAATATTTTTAGAATTAAAAAAAATCTTAATATTAAATGATTTTTTCTGAATTTCTATTAAAACATTAAAATTTTTTAGTGATTTTTTACTAAGGTCTTAGGTTTACATTAAACGTAATAATATCCTCGAATTGAGAGTTGAGAAAACTTCTAAATATAGATTTTACGCAGTTCTTGTTTTCACACACCTGCAACAAAATTTTTTTAAACTTATTTTGATAAAGTTTTATAAGCCTTTTTAATATTTATTTTTTACTCATTCCAAAAAGTTAACAAAGGTACCTTCAAAAGTAATCGTTAAGGTAAATATATACTATGAAAATGTTTCTTGGAAAATTTCGCTATAAGTCTCTTTGGGCAAGATTCGTCAACAACGTACTTTAATGCAGGAAAGCAATAAACTTCATTTAAAAACTCCCTAAAGCTTTGCAATGAAAATCTTCTCCAAAAATGTGTAATAAACATTATTGCATTTTATACATTGTGTTATTGAAAACTTGCTATTTTTCTCAAAAGAGGTGGTAAGATGTGGACAAATCTTATTCAAAAAGACTATAAGTAAAATTTTTCAAAAACCTATTTAATTGGAATGTTTTATACGACTACATTTGAGGGCATTTTTTTGCTTTATATTAAAAAGGTTAAAAAGACCAATAAAAAGGAGCACTAGAGAGTTTAGGAAATAGAAAATTTATTTCATAAAATTTCACTGTAATTCTTTCAAACTATGAATATGCTTATAACATTTTTGTTACTCTTTTCGTAAGCAAAATGCAAAATTTAGCATAAATTTAGCTGTAAACTTTTAAAAAGCCGATACATGCGTAATTTTTTTTTAAGTCATCTACCAGAACCCATAAATCAAAATTTGTAATTTTGATAAAAGTTAAAAATTGCTGTACCTACATTGATATTATAGAGCAGTCGAAAGTCTCCCATGCCACTTAAAGCATAACCATCACCCTCTGAAATTCAATCTCCACAAAATTGTCTCCCTCTTCCATATAAGCAAATAAGTTTTTAAATGTTCTACATAAATATTTATGGGCTTTTCTATTAAGAGATAAATTTAACAAACATTATTTTAAAAAATCTCCGTCGACTCTAGTTCCAACTTTAGACGCTTCAACTTCCGCGCAGCAAAAATAATAATAATAATGATAAGTTTTTTGAATTTCCTGCAAGAACAATAACAAAAGCAACAACAATAACAACAGCAGTGACAAGAAACAAAAACTGCTCACATAACTTTTCTTTTCTTTCAAAAACTGGGACAAACAGCAAACTTTTTGATAGCTTGTATTTTTTCATTTCATTTTTCACATTCTGTTTCTTCTTCTTTTTCTTCTTGTTTCACACAAAAACAAGATAAATGCAATGTTCAGTGTAGAAGAAAGAGAGGGAGAAAGAGAGAAAGCAAGAATGTGTGTAAAAAGTAGAGGAAATGAAACTGAAATGGTACTTAAAAGACTTCGCGCCCATTTTCCGTAAAAGTACACATACTATGACGAACGCCCACTTGGCCGAACAATCCCACACACACACATACAATCACTCGCAACTAAAGTTCTGCGACGGAAATTAAGTTTAATTTATTTTCTCCACATTTCAAGTACATAAATATTCTTAAACTTCTGCCGGCATCTTTTGACCATTCAAGACGAACAAATATTCTGGCAGCAGTAATTTGAGAGGCATTAACAATGGCTAAAAGATTAAGCAGGTGCCAGTAAATCAACATGGTTGCGTAAGGTACGAGAGGCCACATTAAAATCCATGGTAATTGAAAAGTTTCCCTCAAAATTTTAGGTACACTTTCTAAGTAAAAGTACACAAGAAATTCGTGTTTCTTCCACCTGAAGCGGAGCTCAGAATACGAAAACTAAAAGCCTGGAAGTTATTTTATTTACATGTTTATGCATTTTTTTTATATGATTTTGAGGCCTTATAAAAATGTTCCGAGAAATTCGTGATGTACAGTGAGCTTATAAAGGGTGTTTTATTTAGAGGTATAGAACTTCGAATTGAAATAAAACACAAGAAAATCGTTTTAATGTCCATCAATTTGGCTTTATTGGAAGGATAATTTTATGCCATTAATGTTTAAATATGATTTCGGGCATGTGGCCGCCACGGCTGGCTCGAATAAAGCCAATTCTACAGGTCCAATTTTCAACCACTTTTTCGGCAATAACGCCACGAATGTTGGCTTCCAAGTCCCCTAACGTTTCTCGTTTGTTGGCGTAGACGAGCGACTTCACATATCCCCAAAGAAAATAATCCAATGGTGTCAAATCACACGATCTTGGTGGCCAATTGACAGGTCCATTCCGCGAAATTATGCGCTCATCGAATGTTTCCTTCAATAAATCGATTGTGACGTGCGCTGTGTGGCATGTAGCGCCGTCTTGTTGGAACCACAACTCATCCACATTCATGCCATCCAATTCGGGAACAAAATAGTCGGTTATCATGGCTCTATACCGGTCTCCATTAACGGTAACTGACTCTCCAGCATTATTTCGGAAGAAGTATGGCCCAATGACTCCACCAGCCCATAGAGCACACCAAACAGTCAGTTTTTGTGGTTGTAATGGCGTCTCAAGGGTCTCATGTGGATTCTCTTCACTCCAAATGCGGCAATTTTGCTTGTTGACATAGCCATTCAACCAAAAATGAGCCTCAGCACTGAACAAAATTTTGCGATGAAAATCAGCATCGAGATCAATCTCATTTTCGGCCCATACACCAAAATCACGACGCATTCGACGCATGGTCTCGCGGCTTTAATTCTTGCACAAGCTGGATCTTGTAAGGTTGCAAGCCAAGATCTTTGCGCAAAATCTTCCATAAAGTTGATGGACAAAGCTCCAATTGCTGTGCACGGTGGCGAATCGATTCATTCGGGTCCTCTTCAACATTTTGGTCTACAACGGCAATTGTTTCTTCGGTGCGCACTGTTCGACGTCTCTGCGGATGCGTATTATCACATAGAGTAAGCGTAATGCGAAAACGACCCATGGTTAACCGAATTAATTGCTCTGATGGACGATTATGTCGACCATAAAATGGACGGAGCTTGCGGTAAACTTCGCGAACTGAACCATTATTTTCGGAATAAATTTGCACGATTTGCAAGCGTTGTTCTTTTGTCAACCGGTTCATGATGAAATGGCAAACCAAACTGAACATAAATGACATTAGAATTGCCAGATTTGACCACAAAATGCCAGTTTTATCTCTATTCGAAAAACAAACCTCTAAAAAAAACACCCTTTACAAAGTTTCTACTAGTATTTTAGAGATAATATTCCCGGTATTTTATATTTTACTAGCTGACCCGGCAGACGTTTTTTCTGCCTTTACGGTAGTTATCGCAAGGCACAGTGCAGTTTTTGGAACGAAGTTCCATTACGGGGCTTGCGGGTAGTGTGATTTGGTAAAAACCGTCACGTAACAGTGAGATGGCTGTGTGTATGCGTGCGAATATCGAGCAGACTACAAACTACCCAGTGGGCAATTGCAGGATTCCGAAGGCCTTCTAGCAGTCCTGCGTTAGGTTTTAAAAGCCCTTTCACACTCCTTGCAAACGCCGTTGTATCGCTTGTATGAAATGGGAAAAATTTGTCAGGCTTTCCGATTTCCTTGCTCAAAAAAGACTTGCCAGAAGCGCTCTTTCAAGAAATCACGTTATTAGGAAAAGTAATATAAATATCAACTTCAAATAAAAAAGTCTAACAATTTCAGATTTGAACCATGGTCCTCTCATGCGGCGTTCCGACATCTTACCCACTCATCTACTGTGGTTCTTAAGAATCAATAGCTTATTTTGCTACTTTTTGGTTCGAGACCCAACTCGGACAAAAAAATTTTTTGTTGTTTTTTTTTAAATCTACAATGTTTTACAAACTGTTCTGAGTATTTAAATTTTTTTTTTTAATTTCTTTATAAATTGTTTCATATAAAATAATATGAAAATATAAGATAAATTATATGGAGTTTTTCCATAAAAATATTTTCATATAATATAATATGTAATGCGTTAGTTTTCGGGAGCCCGGGTTCGAGATAAAACTCGGAAAAAAATTTTTTGTTTTTTTTTTAATCTACATATTTTTACAAACTGTTCTGTGTATTTAAAAATTTTTTTGGAATTTTTTATGTAAATTGTTTCATATAAAATAATATGAAAAGAATCAGAACCTTCAAAATGTAGGCCTTACAGAAGTACTCATCAATGCAGTGATCACGGAAGGTGTATTGATGCCAATAATAGCAGTGGTAGCATGCCTTTTTTTGCGGAGCACTCGCGAAAATGCCCACTGGGTAGCAGGAAAGTGCGCTGTGTGTGTGCATGCGAGTATTGAGACTAGTGATGGATAAAATCGATACTTTTTGGTATCGAGTATACCTTGATACTTGATGCTTTTTGCTCGCTACTTTTATACTCGATACTTTTCGAAGAACAAGCGAAACTTCGCAAACAAACACTAAAATGACTGCTTAGTGGTTATTGCTGTTATTTTTTTTTTTATATAAGAAAATTTTATTTTTATATATACATTTATTTTTAATTTTTTTTTTTTTTTTTTTTTTGATTTATTATCATTATTGATAATTTTATTGTTAGATAAATTTATAAATTCAATATTAAAACATATGAATTGCCATCATATCCGAATATCCAAGTAACAAATAGTTATTACCTATTTTTAAAAATATACCAAAATAAATAGAATAGTAAAAAAATTTCCAATTCAAATTAGTGTTCTTTGATTTCCCTTTTTCTGCTCGCTTTTATCCCAGATTGGAAATAATAGGGGCATTGTATTTTACGGCTTTTACCAGTTGTAAGCTTTAGTACCCTAATTATTGGCGTCAGTGATACCAGACTACCTATAGCTCTTTAGCACATCTGGATAATTCACCGTGTTTCAATTTAATATAGATAAAAAATAAAAATTATTGATTCTTTTTCGATATTGAGTATCGATAACGAGTATTTTCGTGTATCAAATATAAACTACTCGATACAGAAAAATTCCCCATCACCAATTCAGATTCGAGCAGACTAAGAAACGAATAGGCGAATGCGCAACCAGTGTTGCCATTTTGGTTATTTAGAGCTATTTTTTTCACGAGGTAAGTTTTTGGCTATTTGGCAATTTTATTTTTCATTTGGCTACTTTTTCATTCGGCCCTATTTTTTTTATTCTGACGAAAATTAATTTTTTTATTAATATTTTTTTTAATGATTTAAAATTGGTTCGAAGAATAAACTCGACAAACAAAAATAAAGGCATTTAGTGATAGGCTCGTTATTGCAGTAATTAGTTCGGTGGAAATTATTGAAAAATAAGTTTCTTTCTAGGAGCAATCTTGATAGGGTATAAATGGAATGAGAGCCAACAATTCAGCACAGTCTGTTTTGTTATCAAGAATATCCTTAATAAAAAAATACTGTCTTCTTTGCTGCAGACTTTCTAGATTTATCAACCGGCAACGCGTAGTGTTATAAGGCTTATTCTCCCAAGAGAACAAATGACAGAAAGCAAATCTTGTAAATTGTTTTTAAGTTATTTCAACCATATCCAGTAAAAAGGATTACAGATAGGACTTACATATTTCAAATGGGATCTCACCATACTTTGAAAAAGTGCCTTTAAAGTAAATGGATCTTTAAATTCCACATAATTACGCTGTAAGAATCCAAATTGAGAATTCGCTTTAGAAATATTATATTCCGTATGAAAGTTGAAGGTTAGCTTTGAGTCAAAATATATACCGAGATCTCTTATAACATCGTCTCGAGTAAAAATGCAATTACTACCATAGAAATAAACATTAATTAAAGTGGCCTCTCTACGAGAACAAGTAAAAATGTTGCATTCAGAAAAGTTGAGGCTCATTTTATTTATATTACACCATAATTAAAGTGAATTTATATCGTTTTGGAAATTAGTATAATCTGATACATTATTAATAGCCTTAAAAAATTTTTAAATCATCTGAAAATAGCAAGGTTTTACAGAACTGAACATTATATTCTATTCTATTATTTTCTATTCTATATATATTCTTTATCATTAATGTAGATAAAAAATAGCAGAGGTCCAAGGTGGCTTCCTTGTGGAAAATCTGACGTTGCAAATATATTTTTTGAGTAGCATTTATTGATTTCAACAGCAAGTAGTCTCTTATGTAAATATGAATCTAATCAATTTAAAAAACTTTAATGGATATGGTATCCAAGTTTATAAGTACAAAAGAATATTATCACACAAAAAGTGTTTATAAGTACAAAAGAATATTATGTGTAATGGAACGTAAAATAATATGAAAAGAATCAGAACCTTCAAAATGTAGGCCTTACAGAAGTACTCATCAATGCAGTGATCATGGAAGGTGTATTGATGCCAATAATAGCTGTGGTAGCATGCCTTTTTTTGCGGAGCACTCGCTAAAATGCCCACTGGGTAGCAGGAAAGTGCGCTGTGTGTGTGCATGCGAGTATTGAGACTAGTGATGGGTAAAATCGATACTTTTTGGTATCGAGTATACCTTGATACTTGATGCTTTTTGCTCGCTACTTTAATACTCGATACTTTTCGAAGAACAAGCGAAACTTCGCAAACAAACACTAAAATGACTGCTTAGTGGTTATTGTTGTTATTTTTTTTTATATAAGAAAATTTTATTTTTATATATACATTTATTTTTAATTTTTTTTTTATTTTGATTTTCAATATTATTCTGAAATTCAATATTAAAACATATGAATAAAAATTCATTAAAGTTAAGTTATAAACAGAAGTGTTTAACTCAATGTCATTAAAGGCTGCCATTAAAACTCTTCTTATTTCGCTAACTTCTTGACACAGACAGAAGTTCTTGTGTATATCATTAAAAACAATTTTGAATTTTAGTAATTTTTAAAATTTTGGGAATATTTTACAAAACCAAAGTGTAAAATTTTTTGTTAAAAAGTTAGCTGTTCCGTTAGTATTGAAAATTCAAAATATCAAATAATTTTTTATTATTTTTCATATATGAACAACACCGTCACCAACAAGTTCCTGAAAGAAATTATATAAAAAATGGTAGGTTCCTAGTTATGAGAGCTTTTTAAAGATGCGCATAAACTACAATTTTAAAAGCGTTAATTCCTTTCATGCCAAAACCGCGAATATCGACAAGTGCTTTATTACTAAAAGTGAGTATTTAACCGCTACGAGAAAGGTAGTTTAATGAAATTTTTTTGATTTATGAAGAAAATTATTGCCATCATATCCGAATATCGAAGTAACAAATAGTTATTAGCTATTTTTAAAAATATACCAAAATAAAAATTATGCATAGAATTGTAAAAAAATTTCCAATTCAAATTAGTGTTCCTTGATTTCCCTTTTTCTGCTCGCTTTTATCTCAGATTGGAAATAATAGGGGCATTGTATTTTACGGCTTTTACCAGTTGTAAGCTTTAGTACCCTAATTATTGGCGTCAGTGATACCAGACTACCTATAGCTCTTTAGCACATCTGGATAATTCACCGTGTTTCAATTTAATATAGATAAAAAATAAAAATTATTGATTCTTTTTCGATATTGAGTATCGATAACGAGTATTTTCGTGTATCAAATATAAACTACTCGATACAGAAAAATTCCCCATCACCAATTCAGATTCGAGCAGACTAACAAACGAATAGGCGAATGCGCAACTAGTGTTGCCATTTTGGTTATTTAGAGCTATTTTTTTCACGAGGTAAGTTTTTGGCTATTTGGCAATTTTATTTTTCATTTGGCTACTTTTTCATTCGGCCCTATTTTTTTTATTCTGACGAAAATTAATTTTTTTATAAATATTATTTTTTTTAATGATTTAAAATTGGTTCGAAGAATAAACTCGACAAACAAAAATAAAGGCATTTAGTGATAGGCTCGTTATTGCAGTAATTAGTTCGGTGGAAATTATTGAAAAATAAGTTTCTTTCTAGGAGCAATCTTGATAGGGTATAAATGGAATGAGAGCCAACAATTCAGCACAGTCTGTTTTGTTATCAAGAATATCCTTAATAAAAAAATACTGTCTTCTTTGCTGCAGACTTTCTAGATTTATCAACCGGCAACGCGTAGTGTTATAAGGCTTAATCTCCCAAGAGAACAAATGACAGAAAGCAAATCTTGTAAATTGTTTTTAAGTTATTTCAACGATATCCAGTAAAAAGGATTCCAGATAGGACTTACATATTTCAAATGGGATCTCACCATACTTTGAAAAAGTGCCTTTAAAGTAAATGGATCTTTAAATTCCACATAATTACGCTGTAAGAATCCAAATTGAGAATTCGCTTTAGAAATATTATATTCCTTATGAAAGTTGAAGGTTAGCTTTGAGTCAAAATATATACCGAGATCTCTTATAACATCGTCTCGAGTAAAAATGCAATTACTACCATAGAAATAAACATAAATTAAAGTGGCCTCTCTACGAGAACAAGTAAAAATGTTGCATTCAGAAAAGTTGAGGCTCATTTTATTTATATTACACCACAATTAAAGTGAATTTATATCGTTTTGGAAATTAGTATAATCTGATACATTATTAATAGCCTTAAAAAATTTTTAAATCATCTGAAAATAGCAAGGTTTTACAGAACTGAACATTATATTCTATTCTATTCTTTTCTATTCTATATATATTCTTTATCATTAATGTAGATAAAAAATAGCAGAGGTCCAAGGTGGCTTCCTTGTGGAACATCTGACGTTGCAAATACATTTTTTGAGTAGCATTTATTGATTTCAACAGCAAGTAGTCTCTTAAGTAAATATGAATCTAATCAATTTAAAAAACTTTAATGGATACCATTTTTTCCAAGTTTATAAGTACAAAAGAATATTATGAGGTAGAGTGTCAAAAACTTTCACCAAATCAGTGTTCAGAACATTGACTTGCTGCCGTTTTTCAATTTCATTTATACAGAAATTCGCAGAAAGTTACAAATTGGAAATTTAGAACCGGATTTTATAATATGTGAAATAAATGAAAATGTCCAGTCTTCCAAGAAAACTCTGCTTTGGAGCGACTTATTAAATTTAAGTGTAGGTGGTTTCTATAACGAGCCGGCGCATGACTTGAAAATTATCGAAGGAATTAAAGCGCATCCTGCTTCATTGTTAGAGTCAAGACCTACATTTATAACAGCGATGTCGCAAGCAGTACAATTGTACCTTTTGAGGTACACTTTTTTTTAATTTGGAAATTGTTTGTGGTTTTAATTATTTGACCAATCACTTTTAGGTTTTTTTTTTTGGTCTTGTTTGTTTATATAATGTCGGTTAAAATAAAAAGCTTTTATTTACATTGTATTTTCCTCCGACGTTTCGCAGGGATTAAATCTGTGAACATATTTATTAAATTCATGTACATAAATTATTAAATTACTCTTCAAACTTACACAATTTTATAATAAAAGAAATTTATTTTACATTTTTAGAAACACAATTAAAAAATCATAATAACTGACATTTAAAAAATTACTAACAAAAATATTAAGCTAACATATAACACTGAACAATTAAACTTTTTAAACTATATTAAATTTAAGCTAGTGTGTAAACAGCTTTTGTCGCATCTTTGTCTTCTTTTGTGTTCATTGTTGTTCTTAGTTTTTGTTGAATTCTCAGACTCTCCAACTTGAATCTTTTGTTTTGATTTTTCTCTTTGTCCAAAATTTGTATGCCATTAAAATCAGCTGTAAGTCCGTTATACAAAATGTTTTGTGCTAAAGCTGTCGTTGTCTTTTTATCTTTTATAAATTTTGTATCTACATGTGTTACTTACCTTTACGTTCAGAGTGCAGGAGCCCTTAACTAAAAAGAACTACCAATAAAAAAATCGATAATTTCTAGCTACTTGTTTATTGCTGCACGTCTCAAGCTTCCCGCCTTAAGCTTTACGTCTCTTTTTGTCAGACATATTGCTTGTTTGTCAAATTTTTTGATTGTAATTGGAATCAGCATGGAGGTTATGAAATTTGTTTTCATAACTAAAGACACGCATTATTACTTCTTAATATTAGAAAAGTGCTTTTTTACCCTTAACAATTATTTTTTTTAGTAAGATTTTAGTTAAAAAAATATGTTCTTAGTCAAAAAGGTAAATTTTTCTCAATCAGAAATGCACACTTTAAAATTCTCTCATGGCATCACTGATTTACAATTTGCCGCAAATTGGGAAAGTGCTCTGCTAGAGTTAGAGGATTCTGCGATTTAAATATCGAACCGAAAAAATCTGCAAACACTTTACAAATTTCTTGTTGGTTGCTTGCTATAATACCCTACCATTCCATTGACTTTAGAATATACAATAATTTTACATTTGGCAAATCAAATAATGTGTCGCTAAAGAGTACGCAGCAATATAGATAGCTTTGATAGTGAAAAGTGAATTGTGAGAAATTTGTTTAAAAATTCAAAGTTAAGAATCATCATACGAATAATGATGATTCAATCATACGTAAGAATCTATTTGCAACTAGTTTGCAAAGATTTTGTCGACTAGTTAATATAAATAGGTGTGTAAGTTTGTTTTGTTTCTTTTTTATAATACGATGAATAAATACTTTGGTTATTTCTTTTACATTTTGGCTATTTTTATTTTGAGTTCTGGTTTCAAAAAAAATTTGCTCCGGCAATACTGTGCACAACTCTCTCTCTCTTTCTCTCTCTCTCTCTCTTTCTCTTTCTCTTTCTCTGTCTCTTTCTCTTCGTGGCTCTGTTTGTGGCACGTAGAAATTTCGTTAAAACGCTTTTGTTATTTTTATTTGTGTAATTGTTTTGTGAGAATCTTAATTGCAATTTGCAATTAAGTTTTAAGAAATGAAAACTGCAGCAAATGTGCGTAATACAGTGAAATCTGATGTTAGAATTTAAAAAAATGTTTGGCACTAGGGTGGACCATGAAAATGTGTTCTTTTGTATTATACTCTGTTTGCATGTGCTGTCAGTATTAAGAGGTCGCTGGTTTCAAATCGTATGATAGGATTTCAAAAAATTTTTGACACTAAGGTGGACCCTAAAAATGTGTTTTTGTTTTATTCTCTTTGTAGATGCTCTGGTCGCTGATTTCTAATCTGTTTTCAGAATTTAAAAAAGTTTTGACACTAGGGTGGACCCTAAAGATGAGTATTTTTGTTTTATACTCCAAAGTATATCAAGTTTTCAGTCAAATTTTCAATCAATTCAAGCTCACTACGAGAAACCTGAAAAATGTGCAATGATCAATCAAATTAATTTTTTTTTTCCCTAATATATTAAATGAAACCTTTTGATTTGATTGCTAATTTACATTATTGGCTTGAAAAAATTATACAAAATACAAAATAATCACAAAAATAAAAAAAAAAAAATTTTAGTCTAAACGGAGTTGAAGAAAAAGCACAAAGAACTACGTTCCTGATGTGGGTCCCCCGACCTCATCACTTTTTTTATTTTAGGATGACAAAAGATTTTTTTTTTTACTTTCTTAAGCGTTCAAAAGAACTCATTTCTTTTAGTAGAGACCTCATAGAGTCCATGATAGGGGTCTTTATAGGGCACTGCCTGATTGGCAAACTCGTTCAGAGGTTGAACATACCACACAACGTCTTCTGCAGATGCTGTAGAAATGAATAGGAAAAAGAATTTTGCAGTACATTTCCTTTGCACATATATTCCTCTTATATTCCTCTGTGCTGGCTCAAAAACGCTTTCTTCACTTAGGCATCTGGTTTTTAAATGACCTTGACGAACTCTCGGAATCTTCGGTTTACCGAATTCTAGGCTTAGTATATAGCTCAATTTGGTTTAAATAGAGGGTATATTTACCTTTGTATCACAACATACACTCTAACAAAAATTCACGAGAATTAACTACAATAATTGCTGGCAACTGATCGCCTACATTTATTGTCTTTAAGTCCCATAGAGCAAAATTATAAATATTTCATGCTAGAAATGCGTGAATCCTCTCACCTACAATTATCTCTTTCGCACTCTTGTAAAAACTCTATTCTAAAATTATATATTACAATCATGTCTTCACTTATAAAAAAAAGCTAGAAATACGTGAAAACTCAAGCAAAATTTCAACAAGACAACAACAACAACAACAACTTTGTAACGAGTCAATAACTCAGCAGAAGACGCTACTCTTTCCAACCTCAGTAGGCTTGAGTAATTAACCCTCTGCAGCTGACGTCGTAGTCTGACAAACACCACAAAACACAATTTCGGGCATGTCTTCGTGAATTTTGTAAATTGTATTAATGAAATTAGCCACATATTTTCAAGCAAACGTCTTTTATATAAATTTTTAACCTTATATTGGATAATAAACTATGTTTTTATTTTAATAATAAGGGCCTGACAAGTAAAGAGCTTCATAAAAAATAATTGCTTTTAAAAAGTTGTCCGTCAGACACCACATCAGTAATATTGTTAAAATTAAAGAACGTCAGTTGCAGAGGGTTAGCTGCAACCATTCTGCTGTTTAAGTTTTATATAATTTGACACTTGTTGGAATAAACTCTTCGAAATCATATGACAGGGTAAATGTAAGAAAAGTAGAAGATATACATATTTTAGGACTCTCTGAGCAAAAACACGCTAAAACTGCGAGTAAAGTAGAGAAAATATACATATTTGAAGACTTTATGAGCTAAAACACGCTGAAATAGCGAGAAAAGAAGAAAAAATATACATATTTTGGAAGACGGCGCTGTTTTTCAGACAGAATTGAAAAAACTTTCTGCATAGCGTGATTTTTTTACAAAATCGCCAATAAATGTCATATTTTACAACATTTTTTTTAGTGATTTTTCAATCAGTTTTTAGAGTGTAGGCAAATATTTAAGCAACTTTTCCAATTGTAAGTTGGCAACCCCTTTTTTACTCCCACCTTCTTAGGGGAATAATAACTTTGGCACTCCGTTTGTAACGCCGATAGGAGGCGTTGCTGGTATAGAAAAGTATGTATATTCTTGATTAGCATAACCATCTGAGTCAATTTAGCCATGTCCAACTGTTCGTCTGTCTGTCTGTGATCACGATAACAGTCGTAATTTTGGAAAGTTCGAAAATGAGCCAAATTGGATAAAAACCACATCTACCTCCCATTCAAAGTAACTTTCCCAAAACGGTGAAATCTCTTTAAATTCTATAAAAATTAGTCTAATGACTTTAAGATGTGCATGTAAGCTTTAACAATTAATATGTGCTTTGAGTACGAAGTTTGTAAAAATCAGATGAAAACCACGTCTACCTCCCAAGCAAAGTGACTTTATGAAATCAGTAAATCCCCTTAAATATCGCAAAAATTACAACAATGGCTTTAAATTTTTCCAATTAGTTTAAATCTTAACTATCCACTGGATGTTTTAAATTTTAAAAACAAAACTAAAAATTCCGCCCACCTTCAACCCACAGTAAAACCTTTATAAATTTAAAAAAAAATAGTGTTTGAACTTGATGTTGTACACAAAAACTTTAATAAATTAAAAAGACACAATTTCAAGAAGATGTGAAATATTTGGATAAAAACCGCGAGCAATAAAAGTGACGCCTTGAATTATTGAAGATAACATTCAAGACTTCAAATAATTTAAAATACCGCAGAAGTGGTATTTTAAATTCGGTACAGTCGAAGATAATTCATTACTAGTTAACACATATTTTTATGTGCATTAATTTGCAATAAAATTTAACAATTTTATAATTCGGCTTCAGTGAAATGATATAAAGTTTTCAAATCAAATTTATTGACTTTAATTTAAAGCTGAAGTTTGTGTTTTTTTTTCTTATATTACTTTTATATTTTGAAATTACCTTTCGCATTGCTGCAGGATATTTACAATTTATTACAGATGATAATTTTATGCAAATTGATTTCGAAATTGACAACGACGACCCCTACATCAAGCCAATTTTCATCACATTTCCCTTTTCTTAAGGGCGCAATTTCACAAAGAAATTGATGGATGTTTTTTGAAAGCTAAGTTGATTGTTTCTGTAGCATTTGAAAAAACAAAGGCTCCTTCACAGAATCAAGTTGCAAGAAATTCAGTGGCGTCAAGTACGATTAATGATAAAAAGGCAATCATACTTTAAGGGGGTAGTTCGATTGTTTGGATATTGTCAATCAATATTTTAATGATATTTTGAAATGAGAAACTTTAATATTTTACACATGAAATTAAAAATGTTGGAATAATAAAACATAATTTTGTTTTCGTTTTTTGTGAGTCCTCTTTTTAAAATAGCGAGCACAAGACGTTTCCTTTTTTCCGGCGAAAAAAATCAAACATCACAAGTTCAAATGGATTTTGTTAACTTACAGTTTTAGCTATAAGCAAACATTTTTAATTATAAAATAGCAAATTTACAAAAATTTGAACCTGTTTTTGCAAGTTAAGTTGCTCATAATTTTGGTAAACAATAATGAATTTTTGTTATAGTAATAAATTTTGAGTCCGAATAAATGCACATGTAAAGAATAAGGACTCCAAATTGGAAATCAATCGGGCTAGTGGTTTTCAATAAAACTCACCAAAAATGCTTTTCTAGAAAAAAACACTTAAAAGAATTTTTTTTCCTTTCAAGCTCTTCTGAACCTTATAAACCTTAAAAACCTTATAAACCTTAAAATAAAAGCCTTGAAGTTCCCAGCCCATT
Source organism: Dichetophora obliterata (assembly GCA_963920525.1). NCBI lineage: Eukaryota > Metazoa > Arthropoda > Insecta > Diptera > Sciomyzidae > Dichetophora > Dichetophora obliterata. The sequence goes on along the minus strand of OY986436.1, from coordinate 53,704,293 downwards.
CCCTTAACGGAGGTGATATTTTAGAACTGAAACATCGATGTAAATAATTTATTTATAAAACAGCTTTTAACACTATCTTTTAAATTTGTCGATAGCCTATGTATAAACTTTATGTTTTGAGTTTTAAAGCTGCATTGTAAAAATGTACAAATATTAAAGTTGTTCTCAGAACGTGTGCTAAGACATTTCTTTAACATACATGCATATCATTTTGTAAAAATTCCACGGTGATGATATTGTAATGCGGAATTCTAAGTGAGATGTGCAAAATCTTTTCCAAAATTATTTGGATAACATCTTTTTTTGCACTTTTGCGCAAGATCTCCGCAAAGAGCTCCGGATCGAGAAAACCCTTTATATGTGTAAACTCAAAGCTTTAGAATCTTACCTAAAACTAGACACTAAAATTATATCATTTGCACTCAATTTGACAGTTCAACAGCTACTGCAACGTTTAAAAATGTCTACGAATTTGGTTTGTGTGTATACTAAATCCTATTAATACATATTTTTAATGTCGCCTCCATTTCATTGAGTTCTAATCGCAATGATGCTTAAGATGTTTCACTTCAAAAACATTTGAGGACTTTTTTTTAAATTTTACTAAACATTCAAATTTAGTTTTGCTATACTGATTCTTTTTTATTGATTTTAAAAAAATTAGTTAGCAATGCCTTCAAAATCAAAATATTACGTTGAAATGTAAAGATTCCAATAGCGAGCGTGATTTTTTTTTTGGGAAAATAGACTTAGGCCACTTTGAAAATAACTGCTTCATTTAAAATAACGTACGCCTATTTTATTAAAATACTTTTACATGTTAATCATACTGTCACAAGATATAAAAGTAATCTAAAATAGCTACCTACCTCAAAATAGATTGAACAAAATCGAAAATTTCTTTATTGTTGCATAAATTTGCCACCGAAAACTCCTTTTCTTTTTCATAATTTCATCATTTCTGTTATATCAGCAGATTTTGCTTTGACTAAGGAAACAACAAGAAAAAAACAGAACGAAATCCTCGAATAAAGCATTTATGTCAACAACAAACAAGGACACCAACAGCACAAGAAGACGAAGACGCAGAAACGTGCATGGAAAAACACACACCCGCTCACACCAGCTGACTCACAAATATACAGGCATAACATCCATACACACAACACACATACACATTAATATGGTACGATGCCGCAAGCTTCTTCTGGCTTGACTAAAATTTAATAAAAGCCGCCCTCGATGGCAAAGAAGTAAAAATTCGTATCAGCCAACAAACAAGACAACTGAAAACAGAAAAAAATTATTGCTGCTTATCACAGTTTAGTGCAAAAGTGATGCTTAAATTTGAATATTTGCCTTAGTTGTGTGGGGTTGTGTATGTGTCGGTATGGCTGCCTGTCTGTGTCGGTTTTTGTGTTGTGCTGCTGTATGAATCTGTCTAAAGCTTACTGCAAGAAATTTTAATTCGAATTTCGAAAATTCGAAGTTTATTGCACTGACAGTCAAATAAGTAAAAATTTTTTGTGTCATTATATCTTTTAGGTTGTTATTGCTCCAGTGTGTGTGTGTGTGAGTGTGTGTGTGTGTATAGTGTTGACAGAAGTGGGCGGTTGCAAATATTTGGCAATAGCTTGTGTGTCCTGGAATGGTGGCTTATGACACCGGAAACAAACGCGTCGTCATAAAAGAATGTGACAAGCAATGCGTGAAGCTGTCAATGTCCTTGCGTATGTATCCATGTATGCGTGATTTATTTGTTATTTCTTGTTATTATCTAATTTTGAGAAGTTTCTGCTGAGTGCGGAATCCTAGTTAGGAGCTGGCGCAACTACAGAATGGCTCAAGAATAATGCTGGATTCCATTTAATTGTATTTCTGCAAGATTCTGCTGCTCGCAGCATAAAAATAAAACCAAACAAAGAAGAAAAAACATATCAAAAAATATCTACGTATATTTTTCAATTCTAAACTCGTTAGTGTGGTTTGAAGAGATGCCTCAAAATATTAGCTACTTCATTTTTCATCAACCCGACTGATGTCTGCAGCTTAGCGATAAGAATTTGGCTCTTGTTACGCAAGAGAACATAGTTGCGCCTAATAATACTCCTTAAATAAATATTGAACATAGCTACCCAGCTAGCACATATTTGAAACAAAAATATGTTAGAATTCGGTGGTATTCCAATTTTTTTAAACAAATTTCGTCACAAATGGGTTGTATTAAAGTTACAAGTAAGTTGCAATTAAGTTTAACTACGGTGTTCATTATGTTACGATGCCTTGTTGTAAAAATTAATTTTTACGTTAAATTAACATTATTACAACATTTCTTGTTGTAGCACCTATAAAAAATGTTTGTGTATAGTAACAAAAACAGTAACACGTTAACAACCTAGATGCGACTAAGTTGCTTCATGTTTATATTAAGCTATATCAATGTCACAATAACTACATGTTCAAAACTTCGGTTTGAAGATGTTTTTATTAATTTATAGATAAGTCACTACAACTAAATGTTTCCAATTTTGCTATGACGCACTAAAATGCCATAAGCAAAATATTAATTTTATTGTTCACAAAAAATTCTGTGTTGCATGTCAATTTCTTTGTGTAGGCTTCTACTACCATGTCATCCATTTTTGTTTTATTTCAGCGCTCAACGAAACTACCAAATTGAACAAATTTTTCGTTGAATGGAAATAAATCATTGTGAAATTATGAGAATTTGTTTTGTTGCAAGAAGTTTAAAATGAGGTTTTTATTCAGTTACAAGAACATCGGAAATAGTCATTGCGACCTTATGCTGTATTAAGGTTATTATTCAGTTGCTATAACTTTAGGAAACATTATTATAACTCAAAAAATGTAGTTAGGGAAAAATAACGTTGAATTGAGGTTTTTATTAAGTTGCAAGAACATTGAAAATAATCATTGCAAGCTTGTGCTGTATTAAGGTTATTATTCAGTTAATGTAAGTTTAAAAACATAATTGTAACTTATAAAATTTTGTTTGATATAAGAACGATGTATTGAGGTTATTATTCTGTAACAAGAACTTTAGAAAAAACCATTGCAACTTATATAATGTAATAAGTTACATGAATGTTGTATTGGAGTTATGAAAAGAAGGAGAAGTTTTGAAAAGAATTGTTGTAAGTAAATGCTGCATTAAAGTTAATATTCAGTTGCAACAACTTTAAAAAAATATTTGTAACTTTTGATATTTAGTTCGTTGCAGGAACTATGTATTGCGGTTATTATTCAGTTGCAAGAATTTTGAAAAAAAGTGTCTTAAAACTTCATACTTGCCATATTTGATTTTTTTCTACACTATGAATTTTGATTGGAATAAATTAATATATAATTTTTTTTAGTATATATTATTTGCTTTAAGAACTTTCAGTGCAATTTGACACTAGGAACTTAAAAAAATATATTTAGCTATATATTAAACATTATTACGCAGAAATTTAGGATTTAAAATTTTTCTTATTTCCGAATTATTTTAAAAATTGTTATTTTTTGAGTGGCACGCGCGAGTTTTCTAGAGGTAAAACATACCCATTCATCGACAAAATGGCCTTTGTTGTAAAATTTTAGTTTGCAACTCTTCATATTTTCAAATTAATTTTACATCTTTTTATTACATTCCAATTTGTCTTTGACTTTTAAAATAAAATCCAAAAAATTATCACTGGTTTAATGAAAATTATATCAAGGAATTGTGTATGCAAAACATTTCAAAACTCTTTAAGAACTTATTTTTTTTTCAATCAGGAATATTTATGTCCTCCTTCCTTTTCAAAAAACCTGTCATTATAATACAAAATAATTTCAATAAAACAAAAATTTATTGCATTCACGTTATTTTACCTAAATTTAAACGTACGAATAACACAATAAAAACTTTTTTTGGATGTTTCAGGTATGTTTCATCGTGTGGCGTGCAACTTAAGTTTGTACCAACAACACATTTATAACATTATTATAACACATTTTTCGCTTAATTGCAACCTAAGTTGTTACCAAATAAGCGTAAATATCTGCTTTCTTCAGTTGTAATTACGTTAGAATTACGATTTATATCTGTATTAGCGTTATTTTGCGACACTTTTACAACCTTTTGTGCTAGCTGGGAAGTATTAAAGTATTGTGAAGTAATGCTTAGTGCGCCTATAAATATGTCATAAATATTTGTTGTTTTTTTTTTGCAAATAAGGTTTGATCTACATGATGAATGATTGAAATATATTTTTTGTATTGTATAAACAAAAATAAACCAACAAACTCATCAGTCATTTACAGTCATAAACAAATCATTCATGTTTTTAAATTAACGCTGCTAAATTAAAATTTTGAAGCTGCTACGTACATGCAAGGTCATAAAATATGACATTAAACACCGATCGAAATGAACATTTTACAAATTTAAAAAATGTTTTATTGGTTGCAAGAGTTATTTTTTAACTCAACTTTGACTTCTTAAATTCTTTAAAAACTAATTAGTTCTTGTGCAGCTACAAATAATGAAAGTATTTTTAAACTTTGAAATTAAAAACTCAATATATTGAAAATGGTCCATAACCAGGATTTTCTATGGGCAGTTTATTGGTACTAACATGATATTTAAAGCAAGGATATAACAGCTTTTTTGTGCAATACTGATTGTATTTTTATTTTCGTCTCATTTTATCGATTTTCTTGGACCAAAATCGCAAACAATTACAAACTCTTCTTATTGACAGATTTTCTTGGACCAAAATCGCAAACAATTACAGACTCTTTTTATTGACAGATTTTCTTAATTTTTTTTAATAATATTTAAAGCCGTAGGCTGGACTTGAGCTTCCACCTTTTCAGTCACTAGACGGAAGTCTTACCCTCTGAGTCATGTAGAAGACAAATTTATAAGGACTGTTGGTTGTGATGAATGCAACGTATTAGTTCGACATCCCTTGTCTTGGACTTACAATAGCATTGCGTGATATATTAAGATTTGCTGAAGGCATTTTGGAAAATTGTATGTTGTTATGTTGTAGGTATGTACAGAAAGAAACTCAAAGTTATAAATGAACAGTATAAAAACAAAGCAGTTTAGTGAAATAAAAATTTAACCAAAATATTTACAACGACATTCATGTATACTAGGGTTCGCCAGTGGTCAAAATTCGACCTCTTCGTAGACATTCTCTGTTGATTCAAAACAAAATTAATGTTTGAATGAAAAGCATATGATTTCTATACAAATTTGGCATCACTGTCACATTCACAATTAAATAACCACCAGTTCTCTCGCTCAGAAAAGCGGCAAGTTCACATTGAGCAGTTTTTTTTCTCTTTCTTTGCTCATGTACGAACGTAACCGAACTCATACCACATTGTAAAGAAAAAACTTAACGAAAAAATGCTTTCGTTACGATCTTCTACAAGTAAATCAAGTATAAAAAACCTGAATCAACAGTTTTTACATTTGAAAAAAAAAATTTTAAAAAGAAATTTTTACTTAAAAATGTAAAGTGGGAAATAAAAATGTTATGGAATATATTGTCAAAATTGAACGTAGGCTGCTACATAAGTTTCGGGATCTGGCAACGATAATGTCTTTTCAGTAAGACTGACGATTTCACTGGAAAGAATAAAATTTTTTATCTTTTACGTACTCACATCGTTTTGGCGTACCTGCGCTTATTGTGTTAAAAGTGCTTTTAAAATTGTTTATCAGCCAAAAAAATTGCATCAAAACGTAAACATTTGCGTACGATTACTTTTTACAGTTTTTGACGTGAGTTATCTTGGCAAGAGTTCATCGATGAACTCAATTCGACTTTTGGCGATGTAGCGAATAAAAACCTTTGCGTATCGGTGGTGTAAAGAATTCAAGTGAAGCTGTACTTCGCTCACTGAGGCATCCAAAATTTGTTGTTGTGCCACAAAACATTGATGCTGCTCTCGAACTGATAATACTTGATCGTTATGTGACATGCCGTGAGATTGAGTCATCTCTGGTCATTACTTCCAACAGATTTTTACATGAACACTAGGACGTATCGAAAAATGTAGATCGTATTCTAAGAGGTCTCAAAAGTTGCATAGGGATGGTCAAGATCTCCCAAAAAAAGTTTTAGGAAAAAATAAGGATTTAAGGATGTCCTCTCCCTCAAGGACAAAGTTGTTTTTTAAGAATAAAAGTAAAAAATCACGATCTCAAAATGTTTTTTATTTTTGCAAGAAAAACTACATATGTGTTAAAGCAAAAGTAAATTTATACTTTAACTAACAATATTTTGGCAAACACGATGCCACTCTTGGTTTTTACCCACAGTGTCCAGTGTGAATGATATTTGAATCTAAAGGTACATTCGAGGTAGCACAGAACTTTTAATTGTTATCTGATTGTCTAAGTTTTGGTGATATTGATGACAGTGTTTACGTTTTCCTTCAATTTAGCGAGTTAATAATTTTCATATTTTTTGCATAAGCATTTTCTTGTTTTTGAGAAATGTATACAAGAATGCAATTTCTTAACTTATAAAAAAAAAATAATATAAGGTTTTATGTCTCGGGCACAAGAAGTGGTACCGAAGATAAGTTCCTTAATTTAGCTTCTTTAAATATTTCTGAACAACACACTGTCCAAAAGTATCAGCTTACAACACCAGGTTGAGACCACGATATTTTTTTCTATTTCGATTTTTTTAAAAAAAATTCTTTCCTACCATGAATTATATTAATTCGTTAAAACACCTCAACTCAGCATTTACAAAAAGTTTATACTAAAAGTTTGAGTTTCTGAGTTTGCCATTCGATGGATCTCAATCGACCTAACGATTGTTGTTTAAAAGTGTTTTAATGAAATAATAACCATAAAGGAGATATGAAAAAATTGTTAAATTTTATGATTAAAGTAACTTTTTTTATATATCAAAATAGGAAAAAATCGTGGCCTTTTCCTGCTTTTTTAAAAAGATATTTTTACACAGGTTTTCGTTCAAAACTATTTGCAGAATCCGAATTGAGAAAATTATCTTCGGTATCACTTCTGGTAAATTTATAATAGTTGTAATTTGTTACCCGCAGATGAGGTTCTGCATACGAAAAAAAACAAGACATTATTCTTGAAGGCTAAGCATTTTTTACTACTTATAACAAATATATGTTAAAAATTCAAATCGTTACAGAAATCAAAGGGGTACCATTAAGTTTTTCTTAATAAAGCATCAAATTTTGTGTCAAACAGAAACAGTTTTTTTTTAATGATACTTAATATGAAAGAGTATACGGGGTTGTCAATATTCGAAGCGCCCATCTGGCAACACTGTTACTTTCCGCAGTGATGCCAAATCGACTAATGACATACCGCGTTTGAAGCGTCATTCCAAGCAAATGTTTACAATGGAACAGTACACGCCACGCGAACGCTCTAAAACTGTTGAAATTTACATTCAACAAAACAAATCAATAGTGAAAACTCAACTCAATGAGCGATGAAGCTCATTTTCAGTTGAACGGAACGGTAAACAAACAAAATTGCCGTATTTATACTACTGAAAATACACAAGAGATTCAAGAGGTACCTCTTCACGATGCAAAAGTCACTGTTTGGTGCGGCGTTTGTGCTAAAATGCTCATTGGGCCGTTCTTTTTCGAAGATGATAATGGCCACAGAGTTATTGTCAATCAGGAGCGTTATCGCGATATGATAAACAATTTTTTCATGCCAATCGTTCGTCGAAAGCGTATCAGGCACTACTGGTTTCAACAAGACGGCGCGCCACCACACACAAGCCGCACTACAATCGATTTTTTGAAGCAATTGTTCCCTGGCCGTTTGATGTCAAAAAATGGTGATTTCGATTGGCCGCCAAGATCACCAGATTTAACGCCTCCAGACTTCTTTTTGTGGGGTTATTTGAAATCAAAGGTTTACGTCAACAAGCCAAAGACCCTAGAAGAGCTGAAAACCAACATCCGTCAAGAAATAACCGCCATTCCCATCGAAATGTTGAAGAAAACCATGGAAAATGCTGCAAAACGGGCACAATATGTCGTAGAGGCCAATGGCGACTATTTACGAGATATCATATTCAGGAAATAATGTAAGCAAATCTACTTGAACTCAATTAAATGATATTCATGACGAACAGACAAAAAATTGTGGTTTCTTTGATTTATTTAAAAATAAAATGGGCGCTTCGAATATGGTACTAAATGCAATTTTCAGTTATTATTGTTTTTACGATAAAAACAACTTTTGCACCGTTTTTGGAAGAAACAGAAATTTGTTGGGCCTTTTTTGAAATAAGATTAAAAATTTATTCAAATCTTTATTGAACAAGGGCTTTCTATAGTTTTCAAGATATAAGAATGTTTTTGGTGTCAAACAAACTTAAAATTTTTTACCTAATTATCTTTTTTAATTAGTTCTGGTAAATTATTATAGGCTCTAGGACCTGCACAAAAATAGTTCAAAAATTGTTGAATTTACTTTTAGTTAACTACAGTTGTTGTAAATAACCTGTTGCCTTCACGTGTTGTAGTAAATTTCAACAAAAACTTCTTATAGTGTATGACCAAAAGTTTAAGACATCATATCATTAACTAAAAAAGAAAATTATAAAATGTGTGATGTAAAAACTGGTTAGCTATTTTTTATTATATTTTTCCAGTTTTTAAATAATATTTTTCTTTCTATCAGAAATCAGAAAAGGTTTAATAATATCTTTGAATTGCTATTTTTTAATTGCATATTTTTTTATAATAACTTTATATGTTTCGAAGTTAAATATGTGGGAACAATATAACTTTGTGTAAAATAGGTTTAAAAACGAAAAATCATTAATCATTGCAAAAATTGAGAAAAATTAACAAATTTCTGTTAGACATGTGCACCAAAGCGCTCTTCAAGGAGTTGCTCGTAAAACTTTTTTAAAAAATGCTCAGCTTAAGTAGAAAAAATTCACATCTTTTCTACACTCAATCGCAGATGACTAATTAATTTTTTCGCTCCAATTAATGTTCTAACTTTTTGCAGCAATATATTTGGCTGCTTAAAATATTTATTTTTCGATATTTTATTAACCAACTACGCCTTGATACATGCTACTATTTGATGATTTATGACCTTATATGCCGAAAAGTTAAGGCTACAAAAAAAAAACAAAAATATGAACAGCTGATTGATTATTTTTTGTTTCTTTCTTCCAGATAGAACTGGTTGGAGTCGAAGAATTAAGTTTTTGTGGGTGTTTAGAATTTGTTTGAGCATGTGTATTTATTACTTTTGTTGTTTTGTTCGATCAACAAATCCCAGTTGACCCAATAAGAAGTAGCCAATTTATGTATGAAGTAAAAATAAATTGTTTTTCATTTTGCCAAATTAAACGTTATATTGAAATTAATTATTAAGAGCACAAAATAATGCCAAAAGCCATATCAAAATGTTGCATACCTTTGGGAGCACTCGCTTTGCACAAGGTTACAGTGAAATTAGTTAAGTAAATTAAGCGAATATATTTGGGCTTTGAAAAAGGGGGTGGGGTGGAGTGGTTGAAAGTCCTTAATAACTCTTTAATGCGCATGACTTTTAGAGGGAAAAACAAGCAAGCATACTTTTAGGCACAATCTAATAAAAAAACTTTCAACGACGCGCAATCAAATTGGAAAGAATAAACAATACAAACAAATACCAAATGCGTAGTACTCACGTTATCCTGACTGTGAAACACAAAGCAGACGTCCGTGTTTAACACCAAGAACAAAAACCCGAATATATTACAAGTATTTTTATTGTTTGGTCAGCTGTTTGCAGGGTGCATAATTTATAGTTTTGGCACGCACTTTTTGTATATTATTGTTGTATTGTTGTGGTTTTTAGTGTTGTGCTATACTTAATCTTTAGTGGCTTATTCATAAACGTGGCCAGTCAGGCGTTATCAATATCTATTATGAGCTTTGTTTTTTTTTTCTTTTTTTTTACTTTGTGTTTATTTTGACACGCAGTTTTTACCATTATATTGCAAAACTGATATCAGGGGCGTAAGTGGGCTAAGTCATGCCTTTCGTATATCAGTCTTCTTCCTATTCTTCCTCAATGTTTAAGTCGCATAGCGTGTTGTTGTCATTAGCTTAATTTTAACGCATTCCTGTCGAATGTCCTGGCAAATTTGCACAGCTAAGTTTTGACCTAATTCTAGTTAAGCAGAAACTTAAACAAAAGCAATAACAAAGAACATGGTTTGTTTGTGAAGCAAACGTTGTTTATTTGGAGCTAAATTTAAAGGTTAATTCAAATTTTTCCTATATACAAATATTTGGATGAATTCCAATTTAGAAAAGATCAATTGAACTTCCGAAAATATTAATTGAAATTTAATAAAAAAAATTAATAGAAATTCAAAGTAGAATAATTGAAATTCGGAACAGATCAATTCAAATTCAGAAAAGATCAATTGATATTACGGAATGATCAATAAAATTTATAATTCTTTTTTTTCCAACCTAATAACATTCTAAAATAAAAATGTCAATAAGTTGAAAAAATAAACTTTTATGTTGAAAATTTAAACCTAAAAGTAAAAAAAAAATAAAACGGCCATTTCAGCCCTTGGAAGAACTTTGACCTAGCTGCTATTGATCAATTGTGTTGTGCGTGTTATTAAATGTTTGATCACAAATGATCGAGAACTGGACCTACAAGTTTTATGCTGACTCCGAACGGCTTATGTTCTCAAGAAGCTTTACATGGCAATTTTTACTCTCTGAGGTTTGCCATTGTCTGCAGAGAGGTGACGACCGAACAGAAAAATTCATTCAATTGAAAAAACTTTTCTGTCTGAGCTGGAATTGAACCCGGTCTACCGCGGGTCTTTAACTTAGGGGCCACGCACTCTACCCACTAGGCTACGGCCACCACCATAACCTAAAAGTAGCAAAATAAAAAAGTTTTTAGTGAAATTACACAGTCAAAAAGGTTGAAAATTTCAAACCAGAAGATGAAAAAAATAAAAATACTTCAAGAAAATAACGATAGGTTTAAAATTTGACTTTTTTGAAAGAATTTGTGTTTTGGCTTAAAAATTTGAAGACGTGAACCTCAACTTTGAGCCATATAGGACTTCTTGCTTATTTTATTAAGGTGTTGTTTTATTCAAAGGTGATTGAGAGAAATTCTGCAACTTACCTTAAGGCTTTTACAATTTCAGTGGGTTTGCCCAATATATTGGATATGTCAGAAAGTAGTTTTTATTTTTATTTTGCAACGCTTCTTTTAAATCAAATCGTTTGGTGCTATGAAAAAAGATAAACCAATATGATAAAAATAAATTTAGAGAGATATTTGACATTAAAGTCAGTTGGATTTTCGATTTTGTGCCAAAGAAAAAATCAACCGGACAAAAATCCAATTTATGTTTTTTTATCTTTTATGCTTTAATGATAATAATATGAAGAGGGTTTAAAAAACAAAAATGCAAAGGGTTGAAAAACCTTCAAGGGACAAAAAATTGTGTGCCGAACAGGAGCAAACAATTTTGTCTTTGTACAAGCTTGCAAAACGTACGTAGCGCAGGTAAAAATCAAAGGTAGGTTTTTTAAACTTTTTAGGACCTAAATGAATATTACCTCAAAAAATTATTTTGTTCTAAGCTTAGCCTAGCCATTAAAAGGGTAACTAGTCACTTGAGATGATATGCTTGTTATTATCGAAAATATATGCCTTTGGATTGTGAAACCTTTGAGTAATGATAAGTATTATGCTAAATTTCCACAGAAAAGTTTACTGAGTCAAAAAAAATAAAACTTATAAAAACTTATTATGTAATGATTTTATCTAAGAGAAACATTTTAATTTTTTTAATTTAAGCAATCTATGCATAAATTCATTTACGTTAAAAGGCAAATCGTCCGCACTGTTTCACAAGTATAATTTTTCTTTTTAAATGTCTTTAGTAAATGTTTCCTTAGCTTTTTTGTTTTAGCAAAAATGGAAGGCATTGGCTAAATATGTTTTTTAATAACTAAATTACATAATTACTTAACTACCTCATTACTTAATTACCCAATTAAACTACAATGGAAATTTAAGTAACGTAACGCCAGTAACGAAACGTCAGATCAAAAAGCCTAATAAATAAAACCACAGAAAATAGTTAAATTTAATTTAAACTTATATTATTTTAAACTCGTCTTAAAAAAGTTGTGTACAAAAAGTTTTGCCCACATCAGAGAGTTTTCAAATTTTATAATCAAACTAGCTGAACCCGGTGTGCTTCGCTACTCCCCTCGTTATAAAATCAAATTAAAAGTATTTATATATTTTTCACGCCATCGAATTTTCGAAATAAGTCCACCCCAGCGCCACCTACTGTGTCCATTTATACACAAATTATTTTCTTATGATCAAACAAACAGACATTCTGAATTTCAGTTAAATTGGTCCATAAATTCAAATTTTCGATATAAGTCCACCCCAGCGCCACCTATCGGGTTACCCACCGTACCAAGATGAACATTTCCTGAAAATTTCATCAAAATCGGCCCAGCCGTTTTGGAGTCCATACGTTACATACATACACACATCCTATTTTATATATAAAGATTAAAAAATCACTTCTTTGTAATGTAACGCCAGCACATATTTTTGCTAATATCTTTTAAACCTTAGGGTCGGCTGTTGTCATTGTTTTTATTTAATATAGTGCTACTTAATTACTACGCAAATATTGGAAAAACTTTTGAAAAATTAGACATTTTCATTCTATTTCTTAATAATTATTCGTACAAATCGTCCGTAACGACAGTTTGGATAGGCATGGATGTAATTCATTAATGGTGAAACTAATTTATGCTTAAACTTGGCATATGATTTAGGCGTTTTATTAGTTTTGAATAAAAAATTTTTCTTAAAAAGAAGCTCGAAGCAGTCATGTCCTTTATTCTGCAATAATTGGAGCAAGCGTGCGAAGCTTTTATGTAGCAAATTATTTCCAAAAATATTTATTGGTCACTTTGTATGGGACTGGTTTTTATTTGGTTTTGACAAAGTCAAGTCCTTGTCTTGAGTCAGTTGTATTAAGATCCGTTATACTATGGAAATAACATTTCTTGAGATCTGACTCTATCAACTACTTTAAACAGGTTCAGGGAATACAAGTTCGTTTCCACACTGAAAGCAGTAGGAGCTGTCTTTAGTAACAAAGATGTCTGTCATAATGAAACATTAACCAAAACCAACTATGAAGTATAGGTGTCTTCAATTGAATTTATGGTTTTTTCGGCCGTCACTTTTCTGCAGACATTGGAAAACCTTTGAGAGTAAAAACTGCCATACAAATCTTTTTGAAAACATAAGCCGTCCGGAACCGGCATAAAACTCGTAGGTCCAGTTCTTGTTCATTAAATGTTATTTTTTTCGTGTCCATCAACTCCTCTATCCTCTCCAATTAGGTCAGACTATAAGTAGGGTTGCACACTGGGCTAAATTCTGCTAAGGCAAAGGCAAAAACTTACTTCAGTACTTCAGCTGAAACTAATTACCCTATATTCCATTATTTGTTTCACATTTGCATGGTGCGAAGATGTCGGGTAATTTTCGCATGGATTTTTGTAATATTCGTGGACTAAGAGCAAATTTTTTCTCGGTCTATGCATATTGTACTTTACATAGGCCTCAAATAATGACTCTGGGCAAAACCCAGGTGGCCAAGGATGCAGATCCAGTGGATTTTCATATACCTGGGTATCGCTTACTACCATTGTTTTCTTTGCATAGAGGCATCACCCTTTTTATAAGACCAGGTGTAGAGCACCAGTGTAAGAGGAGTCTGAACGTGACCGATTTAGAGTAAAGCTCAATGTGGGTTAGGTTCAACCTATGCTCGCACTTGCTGTATTTCTGTTTTATTTTTAGAAATCTAAATTAAGGCAGGCAGCCCACTTTAAATAAACTGGACTCGCTCTCTCTTATTTGATTACGCGTATTTTGAGGTTGTTCTCTGACTGTGATATCATTTTAGCAGGCCATTTCAATGTTCACTACCCGGCTTAATTACGTAACTCGGACCAATTGACACCTTTTTAACAATATGATGAGCAGTTTGCTGCATCGAATTAATTCCTTCAACTAGTGAAGGAGCCCACTTTTTTCCCTCAAAGTAATGTGCATAGCCACAATATCCTAGACCTTTCCGACTTCGTATCATGAAAAATATGATGTGAGTGTCGACGCTCATCTCGGTAACTCAGATCATTGCACCATCTCCACTGTTTTTCTATATTCTAACCCCTGCTCCTCTACGCCAAAAGCCCCTAAGAGGACCGCAATGTTTTATGGAAAAGCAAATTGGACTATTTTAAATAAATTTTATCGAAACTTTAATTGGAAGTTATGTTTCAATGATAGAAATGTAAATGTTGTGGCTGTACAAGATGTAACTTTGTTAGGTATGCGGTCTTTCAATCCCAAAAAGATGATAAGCATGAAATCAAAGGAACATTCATGGTCTATTGAGACATACAGGATTTTACTCAGGTCCGAAGAGAACGCCTTTAAGAATTGGCATTCAAATCGATCAAAAAATTTTGGTCATATGTTAACCGACTTCAAAAAATAGGAGGTTCTCAAGTTGGTTGTTTTTTTTTTAAATGTCTGTTCATCGATAACTCCTAAAGTACTTGCCCGATCGCCACAATTTTTTTTCAACAGATAGAAATATTAGACGCGGAGGTGCCCGTCTAAAAAAGTGGGCGGTATTCGACACAGGAGCGTGACAATATAAAAACTTTGAATATCGAATAATATTAACAGTAGAGTACTGAAATTTAGTACAGGGGTAACTACAATTATTAAAAGTTAAGTTGAAAAAGTGGGTGTTATTCGATAAAGGGCGTGGCAACATTAGAAAAAAGCTATAACTCGAATTATATTGACACTAGGATACTAAAATTAGGTACAGGGGAAGGCATAATTATGAAAATTTACTGTGGAGAAAGTGGGCGTTGTTGGAGAAAAGGGCGTGGCAATATAAGAAAAATCTTTTATCTCAGTTAATATTTACACTAGGGTACTGGAAATTGGTACAGAGTTAGGAACAATTAATAAAAATTATGGTCAAAAAAGTGGGCGTTATTCGATAAAAGGCGTGGCAATATAAAAAAAACGCTGTTACTCGAATAATATTGACACTAATACTGAAATTATGTACAGGAGTAGGCATAATTATGAAAATGTGCGGTCAAGAAAGTAGCCGTCGTTGGACAAAAGGGAGTGCAAGATAAGAAAAGACTGTATCACAGTTAATATTGACACTAGGGTACTGAAAATTGGGACAGAGGTTGGAACAATTATTACGAATTACGTCCAAAAAAGAGGGCGTTGTTTGACAAAGGTGTGGCAATATTAGAAAAACGGCGTAACTCGAATAATATTGACACTAGGATACCGAAATTAGGTACAGGTTTAGGCATAATTATGAAAATTTACGCTCAATAAAGTGGCCGTTATTGGGAAAAAAGGGCGTGGCAACATAAGAAAAATACTGTTTTCAGTTAATGTTGACATTAGGGTACGAAATTTCTTTACAAGAATGGGAAAAATTGTTATCATAATCTCTAAAATATAAGAAATAAAAACTTTTTAACAAAAAAAAAACCAACTTCAAAACCACTACAAAGTACAAATAAGTTTTAAATTACTTTTCATATTAATTCTTCAGCAAATTCGATAATTTATTTATATATATTATTAAATTGGGGAGTTATTGGCCAGTTAAGCGACTTCAAGATCTGAAAGTCCAATTAATAAAAAATTTCTCAGTTATAAATAAATAAAAATTATGACAAAAGGTTTTGTATAAATGTATTTATTAGATAGGATGTCTTTTGTACACATTTATTTAACATTTTAGGAATAAAATTAATAAAAAAACTTAAAACTTATAACTACAGTAATTGGCCATAACATTGTAGTTATTGGTCATGAGATCATACAGTAATTGGCTACATCAAAAAACAAAATCTAAATTTAAACTTCATCATTTCTTTACCAATTAAAACATGTCTTCTTGATCTTCATCCTCAAAAGAATCAGGTTTTCACTTGAAAAGTAGTCCCTTATTTCAAGAAACCATTTTTTATATCAGCTTCAGACACGCAGGCACTGGCTTTAGTTACTCCCTCCATGTTTCTTTTAACTGAACTAGGGTAACGTTTTAAAAAAGCTTTTAGCCATCCCTGACCAGGCCTATTATTGACAAAAGGAGTAAAGGCCCAGTTGTAATAGACGTAACGTAATGTGGTCTATTGTCAATTGAGCAGTGCGTTCTTTCACTTATTGTTTCAAACAATACTTTCTTATATAAGTGATTATATTAAACGTAATGTAAAGGGACGTAAAGATCCGTTGAATTTCGATTTCTACGTTACTTTACATTACGTCTGTTCAAAGAGCAACTAAACATTGAGGTTAGATTCGATTATTGCGCTATTTTACGTTGTTGAACTACGCTTTTTGTTGAGTTTTCGTTATTAATGTGATATTTCTATGTATCCACAGCTATGGATGACGAAGTTTTAATTGAACTTTTACGAAAACGTGCAATTATTTACCACAAACAACTGCCTGGCTACTGCCTATTATAATTGCTACAATGTTTTCTTACATAACGTCCCGTCCCGATGACAGTTGACAACATTTCGTTACTTTACATTACGTCTATTATAATTCTACCTTAACGCGTGGATTTTTGAACTGTGTCGAGAACGTCATCTGACTTCCTAGGAAAGCCTTGGCGAGCCATTTTAGTCAACCACTCTGTGATAGTATTTTGTTCTTCATATGTCAAATAAGATATATGCACAATTGAGATTCTGGAGTAGGAAAGTTTAAACTGTAAAATACCTCTTGGTATATTATATTTTTTTGCGACTGCTCTCGAAGACATTTTTTTTGTATTAATTTTTTCCAAAGTCTCGTCAAGGGCCTCTTTTGTATATTGTGGTATCTTCGGCATTATTTTTTTCTTACGAGTCTGACATAAAAAAGAAAATAATTGTAAGCTAATTTATTAGAAATTAAAAAACAATTATAGTAATTGGCCTACTTTTTCTTTAAGTTAGTTTTACGAATAACATAGTTATTGGCCTTGGCTATTTACTGTTCATAATGATTTAAAAATTCTAGCAATTGAATAGAAGGCTTAATACTATAACAGAAGACCTTTTATTTATTAACAACGCTATTTATTATTTTTTTAAAAATTGTAGTTATTGGCATAAGAGGCCAATAACAATATATTATTCAAATAATTGTGACAACTATTAGCCACTACTAAATTTCGAGGTTATGTAGAAAATAAGTTCTATTACACCCTAAATCTATATATAACGCATAACAAGAAGTTATTTCATACAATTTGAATAACGGCACTAGTAAATATACTTTACAAAATATTGCATTAACAAACTCACTTACGTTTGTACCTCCGGAAAAAAATCTCACAACGAAAAAGAACTAATTTACCTAGCGAAATTTTGTTGAACCTATTTGACAGAGGATCAAAGTGTTACCATTAATATAGTTTTAAATCTACTACTTTTGTAGGTTCTTTGCTTGTTTTTGGATGCCAAAGTTGAAATGGCTAATAACTGTATAGGGGCCAATAACTATAGCGTTTCCCCTATATTAATTTCTCCATGAATAAAAAACCTTTAAAGTGGCGCTTATATAATCAGACTTTTATAAAATAAACGCTCCGGCTTTAAAGGTTTTTAAAGGTTTTTATTTATGATAATAATACAAAAAAGAAAAAAATTATAATAAAAAGATTTCCAATTTAATACTATATATAAATAAATTATCAAATTTGACCAAGAATTAATGTGAAAAGTAATTTAAAATTATTTATTACTTTGTAGTGGTTTTGAAGTTGGTTTTTTTTTTTTTTTTTTTGTTAAAAAATTCTTTATATCCACCACTTTTGGCATGGCTTATTTCAAGTTTGGTGTAAAACTAAAAATATTTTAACATTTACGAAAAGAATATTTGAAAGTTTCTGTAAAAAACACTGTAAAAATCTAAAAAGGAATACTAGTTAAAGTTGATTTCTGCTCATTCTAAAATATTCATGAGTTAATCTTACTTCCGAATTTTAAATTAAAGTATTTTTGCAATGTCCACAATAATTTAATACAGTTGTATTTCAAAATTGTTGAATGGTATTAATGGTGCTATAGTGTCTTTCTATTTAAAATGCTTTATTATAGCAATTATTTGCTAGAGTAAAATACGGTCGTTTATGACTTTACTTCATGAAGGCAAAACGCAATACTTTGATATATCTAAATTTCTTTTGTTCCTCTATCTTCAGCTAAATATTGATTTTTATTACCCTGACATTTTAGGTAACGCCAAAAAGTTTGCTACGAATTTTTGTTTTACTCAAAATGTTTCCCTTAACTTTCTGTTAATTTGACAGTACAGCGGAGCATAATTTTTTTATCTAAGAAATTAAATTCTTCTTTTTTGTTGTATTACTTTTCACTCTGTTTTAATTACAGAGTGCCCAAAAGTATGCCTTTAATTTTTGTTTTTCTTAACTATGTAAGAATTTCTCGAAAATACAAAGAAACTCCCAGTAGATTTAAATAAACAGTCAAAGCTTTGTAATCCTTGGATCATGATGGACAAACATAAGTCAGCGCTTCGCACCGCATCGCGCTTATTAGTTAGCAGTAGGCATAAAAATTTTAATAGGCTCTTTAACACAGTGTCAAAAGGAATGCAGTGGAAAGTTTTGTTGTTGCTTATAAAACTTTATGATTTTGAATTTTATATTGTTTATATATATGTATATTCAATGTCAATATTGCGCTGTACATTATTTTTTCTGCTTTCTTTGTACATGTTGAAGTGTAGAAGTTTTTTCATAGTATCAAGCATACTTAACGCTCCCATCCATCCTATATTATGCAGGACAGTCTTGTTTTTTTCAAGCAAAGTCCTGCATCCTTTGCAGTGACGTAACTATGATTGCTGGCACCTGGGGCGGAAAATAGGTTTTGCACCCAAAAAAGGAGTTATTCTTATGCATATCTGAAATCTCTATGCAAAAAAAGGAAAATGTTCAAATACATATTCAATTTGGGATCGGCAAAGGTGATAGTTGATAATCAAATTCATCACTTTTGCTTTAAGTAAAGTGATTATCAAATTAACAATCACTTTTAGCAATTGTTTTCATGCGAAAGCTTTTAAAGTATGTTTGAGAGTTTTCATATACTTGTAACGTTTTTATTTCTTACTCAAAATAATGCTACGTTTTCACTGAGAGTTAAATGCGCATTTACGAAGTCCACATTTACGAACGGCCATTTACTCTTTGTAGGAGTAACAGAGATAAATATATACAAAAAATGCTCTAAATGCGCATTAAGCTCTCAGTGTGAACTTAGCATTAAATAAGATTCAAAAATAAAAAGAATACAATAATATACTGATATTAATAACTTCACGTGTACTTCTGTGAATTCTGTATCAACTTATTCTAGTGTACATATAAAAGTAAATATATATGAAAGTAAAATGTTTACTTTATTGAGACTACTGAAAGAAGCGAATACAGAAAACAATAACTGTAAAAAATTTTAATAATAATAATTATTATAAAAAAATACAATTTCATATTATAAGTCTAAGAAATAAAGGGAGTATTTTAGATTTCTGTGAATTAAAGTGAAATGATAAAGTAATACACGATAGAAACTCGCATGCGAAAAAAAAGCGTGAAAAATTTTCTTATTTTCTAGTAAGAGCTCACATGGCATATAAAACTAAGGCAGAATTTTCTGATTGTACGGACTTATGTCATTAACAATAGAAAATCAATTGATTTTTGTACAATAGCACTGATATTTTATCTCTTATTTTATCTCCTAAGCCAATTGAGAGTAGAAAATTTTTGCATATTTAGGCGTAGGAGGCCTAAATACATTTTAGCTCCGGACGTAAAATTATGCTGAAATTGCTGAATTGAATTGATTCAGTGTTTAAAAAAGAGACATAAAAAATTATTTAGTGATATTACATCATAAAATCAATTTTTAAGGCACCATCAAGATTTAACATGTCTTCTTTCTTGCTTACAGAGATACAAACTTTTCGATAACTTTAACGAAATCAATGTTCCTCTCTTAAATCAATTGACCTCTTCGGCTTTAATAGATAACACTAAGAGGTCTGTAAGTTTTGACTGCCCCATTGAAGACCGTAAATAATTTTTTATCAATTTAATTTTGGAAAAGATTCTTTCGCATGAAATCGTGACATATCCTTTTAAACTAAGTCTTAAATTCTTCGAATCGCTATTCATATATAAATTTTTAAAAATCTGTTGAGGTCTGATTTATGTGTTTTGAAAGCAATGTCTGCAGCTTTAAGGTGCCTCCTTAGCCTTTGTATTTCAATCTATAACTTTTCTTCATTGATATCATAATAGACTGCCACCAATCTTTATATTAAGATCTACAGTTCCTTTTCAAAAGTAGTTAGCAAGATCTATGGCAGGATTGCTCCAAAAACATTTTGAATTTATATTGAATTGATTTTGTTCTGCTCTGAAGTTCCGAGTGAAACCTATCGGGACACTCTCTGATATACGATTTATATTGCATACTTTATGGACTACTTCCAAAAATCCATTACATACTTTCAGTTTCTATTTAGTTACATAAAAGCATTCATATAGCGAAGCTTTTTATAATATGAAAAAAATTGTGGCATCAATCTAATTATTACTCAATAAAAAATATATTAAAATTTTTAATTATTCTTTATGGTAGTTGCACTCCTCACAAAACATTTTAAAGGAATCTGGTACTATTTACACTTGTAAATATTTTTTTTTTCATATATTCTGTAATCGGGTTTTTCCATTTTGGAGCTTGTTTGCATTTCCAAAGCACACTGCTTTGACAAGTGGTATTGAAAACTGTTTTTTCGCGGTTTCGTTCCTGCGTAAAGTTTTTTTTTCTCCCGAAGTGTAAACGTCGTAGTGTAAACATAGTAAAGCAAGAGTTTTTGTTGATTAAAACAGTGATAATGGCAGACAACAAACAAGAGTTTAACCCGCCGTTAGTGTGGTGAGGTATGACAAGCCCCAGAGACCTTATTTCCTTCAATATCTTGTAAGTAGTATATGGGCATTTCCGAAGCTACGCACGTGACAGTCGTACGACTTTAATGAGTGGAAAAACAAAGAAAAGTTAAACTTACAGTTTTCTTACTTTGATTTTCGAATAATTTGCTAAGCGCACTATACAAGGGTAAAAGTTAAGAGTTGTCAAAAGTTCGGCTCTCAGATAGAAGCCACCAAAAATGATACGTTACGTGGCATAAAATAGAAGTGGTTTTTACCTGCATCAATATAAACGAAAAAATTTGCGAAGTGTGCATGAGTTTTTTTATGAAAGTTTTTCAATATTATCCGGAATAATGTTGCTACATATTCATAATTGTTTTGTTGAAAAATCTTTTTTAATTATTTTTATATAAGCCATAGTATGATACGTTACGTGATATACGTTATGTGAAAAATTTTTTCCTTCAAAGAAGTGCCAATATTTTATAGTTTTATTTATTTAATTGAACTAGAAAAACATCTTAAGTAATTCAGGACCGTTACAATAGAAAACTGAAAAAAAATTTACTTAAAATTTGTGTTATATGAGTATTTATTATACTTATAAAATTTCAACTTTTGTTAAAATTTTTCAACTTTTGTCACCATTTTTTAACTTTTGTTGCCATTCATCACGTTTGCTACCATTTTTTTAAATTCAAGTTGAGATCAGCTCTCAGTACTCTCACAATATAAATTTAAACATTTTTTTTCTATTGTGAGGTTTAAACGAATTTTAAGTAACATTTAATTTTTCAGTCGTAGTAGGCCTTTTGGCGGAAATGCCCATAGGTAGGTTTCAATAAAACTATTTTTTGTTTAAATTGCAACGCACTAAAAATATTATTTTTTAATAGTAATTCATTCAATCAAGAAATCAGAAGGGATCTGAACTTTTTCGATAAAAATTTGTTATAGTATTTATACGACCTTTTACTTTTGGGGTATGTCATACCAAACCACACCACTTTAATGGCATGCCTTTTTTCTACCACACGGGTTAAAATATTGAGTGGTGCATTGGTGGCCCGGTAAGCATTTTACGAGTCATTTGAGAAAGTTCATAAAATTAGATTACCATTTGCTTAAAAACATATTTTTAAATATATTTTTATGATAGTTAGGCTTTATTTTTCGATCGCATAAAACTTTTTCCAATTTTTACGATAACAACTTTAAATCATTCCTAAATTTTTTCATATCATATGAAAGAACATTAAAAAAGTAATTTTTGGTTTTGAATATTTTTTCAACATAAAATACTTTTACCAAAGTTTTGAGTGAAATAAAGACTTTCGATAAAGTTTTTTTTTTTTTGACAATCCTAAAAATTAGAAAGGAAAAGAAAATTAAGAAGATTGAAACACGATTGGACGGACAATAAATCAGAATTTCAATTAAAAAAAATTAATGCAATCCTTTGTAACATGACCAAGTTATTAACTTTCAAGGCCAGCACTTTCATTTTTGATTGATTTTTTTTTTATTTCACCAAAAAATAAAATTAGTACTAACAACTTTTTGTGTGTTTCACAAAAAGAGGTCAAAAAATTGGAAAAAGATACATAACTTCTTGATTAAAACCGGGTATATCAGCTAGTTATATATAAAATGTAGAGTAAGTGCGGTAAATATGGACCACGTGTGTTATATGGCCCACGGTAATATTTTCCAACTGACAAAGCCTAGACACGAAGCTGTGGCCCTTACTATGAGCTGCGTTCGATATTCGACTGTAGTCGAATGGCCTG
This sequence comes from Dichetophora obliterata, assembly GCA_963920525.1. NCBI lineage: Eukaryota > Metazoa > Arthropoda > Insecta > Diptera > Sciomyzidae > Dichetophora > Dichetophora obliterata. The sequence continues at coordinate 53,681,369 of OY986436.1, read as the reverse complement.
ATCGAACGAATTTGCATTTGGTATTATAACGTGCTTTCGACAAAGAGTAGCGCTATTGTGAATTTCGTTCATTTTGTTTCTTCACGGTAGTATATTTCTATCAGGTGATTGTTGTTTTATTTCAACTAAATACGATTGGTTTGAAAGTTGATTTCAAAAAATAATACAAAAAGTTATAACTATGACGAAAATAATTTCCATAAGATTCGACGTTTCGTCAGAAGAGGATGAAAGCTTGACGGAACTGGCTAGAAGTAGAAAAGGGTTGAGCAACGCTTTCTTTAGCTTATCTTAAGCCACTTTGCTGTTCTAACTGGTGGTCCTAAGCAATTTAATTCCAGCGTGAGTTCTTCCCATCAGAGAACTGCCTAAGCCTACTTGAAGTTCAAGCCTTTTCAAGTACTTGAATTCAAGTATGTATCCAATCTTGAAAAAGCAAGCTTTAGCCAGCTTGCAAAAATACCAAACAGATACAAGCCATATTCATGCTTGCTCGTTGGCTTGGCTTGTTTCGACTTACTTTGTCGGGCAGAGAGTTGAAAAGCTTTAAACGATCGGCAAAAGCTTGTAAGCACGCAAGTATCCAAATTATTGAATTAAAGCAAGTATCCAAAAAATTCAATGAGCTTGTTTAGAGAGAGCTTAAGCGTAATAGGACTTTTACGGATTCTGTGGACTCCGTGGTTGGAAGTTTTAGGAGTAAATGATTTCGAAGATTCTGTCAAACTTTAAAATTTAAGATGGCGGATAAAGTTGGCAGCCCTATTATTTAAAAATTTTATAATTTTGAAATTCTGATGACGGATTCGGATTTAACGACCCATTTTTGGTGTACCATTTTTTTGCCAGCCCCGAATTCATAAAACTACAAAAATTAAGGTGGCAACCCTATCCACCATCTTGAATTTAAAAATTCTGACTTTAGATTCAAAATCAGCGACCCCTTAACACTGATAAATGATGTTTAAAACTCTTAAAAATACATATTATTAGGTGGCAATACTGTGGAAAAAATTTTGGTGGCAACCCTTACCTCCATCTTAAATTTTAAAACTGACATTATATTCGAAATCAAATCCGTTGTCAGAATTTCAAAATTACAAGAATTCGCAAAAATAAAAAAAATCTAGGTGGTAACTCTATCCGCCATTTTAAATTTTAAAGTTTTACAGCATCTTCGAAATCATTTACCCCTAAAACTTCCAATCTTCCTTAAAGTCCTAACGCTTTAAAATCCTTGAAAGTCCTATAACGCTTAAGCTCTCTCTAAACAAGCTCATTGATTTTTTTGGATACATGCTTTAATTGGATACTTGCCTTCAATTTCAAGCTTTTCAAGCTTTTTGCCGAAGGCATCAAGCTTTCCTTTACTTGAATCTTCGTGCCGTTCGCTTGTAAGCTAGAATACTTGCAAGCTGTCGTGGGCTTATTTATATTCAATTACAAGCTGTACTTGATTCAAAATTATCAAGCTTAAGCTAGCTTGAACTTATATTTTAGGCAAGCACTTGAAATATCCTTCAAGTAGGCTTGTGCAGTTCTCTGCTTCCCATGTCTTTGTCGCCAGAACTTTGGAACAAAAATCCTTTGCAGTCAAAGTTTGCCTCCATCAATAAGACCAGTTTTTCTAACTGTGATTTGTTGCTCACCACCTTAGACCTGCATAAAAATTACAAAAACAGTTCAATATTAGTTTTAAGTCTTTAAAAAGGAAAACACAATAACAAAATACTTAAATTTTTAACAATTATTGCTAAGCACAGATCGCATCGAAAGCGAAATCCTATTCGACTGAAATTTCGATGAGCAACGAACATTTCGATAGGGTTGCACTGCTCATAATAAGAAATTAACTTTCGATACTCGTTGTTCGACAACCAGCGAAGATCGAACGTCGAAAGCAACTCATAATAACTGCTTGTGTATTCATTTCAAATATTTGCGAACTGTTTGTGGTTATATATTTTTTATATACTTTTTTAATGAGGACTGAATTATAAATAATTTTCAACTATTTAAAATCATAGATATATGAATCAAAGTTAAGCTCGCAGCGTTATTTTCAAAAAAGTTTAGGGTGTTCCATATTTACCGATCTTACCCTTATATGTTTATTATATACAAAATGTAATAAAATCTTTTTATCAGAACAACAAAACATTTTAGTATTTTTGATACAAAATATGTTTTCAACAGAAAAGCCTTTTTCTATTTAACAAACCATTTCTTCATGTTAAAATATTCTGTATTCATATAAACAGATTGTTTTATCAAATCAACAATTAAAATGCGATATTCCTGATAAAGGCTTATATCAAGTTGAAGCATCCATTTATCAAATCAACAAAATAAAATTTTGTCAATATGATTTTAACTTATTACTTTAAATCCAATTGACAAAAGCTTTTGTTGACTGTATATTGACAAAATATTTATCAACTAAACCTAGGAATGAGTCAATATGAACAAATATGTCTTTGAGTCTAATAGAGATTTATGTTGAAACAACGCTTTTGTCAATTTTACACCTCTTCTGGATGTGCACCTGGGGCTGACCACCCCCTTTCCCCTTGCTACGCTACTGGTCCTGTGTAACGGGGTTAAATTCCTGCTTTTTATTATTTTGTCCGGTTTTTTTTTTATTTTCTCCCATGTTGGCAATTAAGTACACTTTGTTTATTATTCATACTTTTTTTAAGTTAAAAGTTTTAATTAACACACTTTTCCCTTTTTTGCGACCCTATTACAAATGTCTGTGTTACTCATTTTTAAACTTGGCGAAATGTCGAAGCAAAAGTGTATGTTAAGCAATCAACAAAAAAAATATTCTTTCTAACAAAAAGCAAATAGTTATAGCAAGGCCTTAGCCAAGGGGGATATTCGGGGTTCAAACCCCCCAGAGAATCGAAATTTTAATAATAATTAATGGATTTAAATAACTATTTCTTTGAATCACTTTAATGTTTACGTGATGATTCGTGTAAGCAACAATAATGAAAACAAATGTATCGAGATTTATCGTATCATATGTGATACATTAAAAATAACCATCACTATTGTTTTCACTACCCTTGACATCGGCAGTTATAGATGATTGTAGTTATGATAATAGTGAAGCAAAAAAGAATGCATACACATTAGAGATAAGCACGTGCCGTCCTTTTTCCGTGCCACGACGTGACGTGCCGTGTAGTGCTTAAGAAAAGCAAAGTCGCGCGTGCTTTTCCGTGTTCGTTCAGTACAATTCTACTACTATCATTTTAGCAACAATGTTTTTATTTTACACAATTTATATGTTATTTGAATAAAACTCATAAAAATAATAAAAACACATTCTAATGTTATAATAATTCCAATATATTTAAATGGAAACATAAATGTAAAAAAAAAGTCAAAGCTACTTTGCAAAGATTTAAATCGTGCTTTTTCGTACGTGTCCGTGCGTTTTCGTACAAGTACAAAAAATAAATTTCGTGATTGTGCGTGACATGCAATTAATTGTCGTGCTCGTGCCTCAAAAATGTTGCACGCAGCCATCTCTAACACACGTGTAAACTGAAAAACCTTTCTAATTCATACCGTCCAGATTTCTTAAGATGTAAAGTTCATGTTCATGTTTAAAATCTTTATTTAAGATCTTAAGTTCTTAATATTTTTCCGAGTGGCTTTCCCGTATTTAATAGAAATGGAAATCTAATATTGTATGTTTTAAAGTTCTAACTTGAAATCTTAAAGCAAAAATATAGACTGTTACTGACAATATCAATGCGATGCCTCTATCGATTTTTACACATACTGTCCTGTGTGAAGGATATTTGAATCCGAAGGTACACTAGCAGCCCTATTCTGGCAGCTTAACTAAGCTCACCACATTAACAAAATAGTTAGTATTAACAATTTGTTATGGTTTCGTATTCTGCTGCAAATTTAAAAGCTCTTTTCCTTACAATTTTGTTAATGAAAGAAAGAGTCTTAACAACGAATGAAATTTATGTGCTTAGATAGAAAATTGTTGTGCAAATAATTTAAAAAAATACAAATTTTAATATAATATTGAGTTTAAATACATTAAACTGAAAAAAAAAGAATTTTTACTTATTTTAAGTGCTGATAATGAAATCTTTCAGTAGCCATGGCAAAATTTTTAAAGCGCTTGCAAAGTCACAAGCTGCACTCGAAGCATCTGTTCATATCGCGCATCTCTACTTTCAATAGGCATACCGATTTTCACCATGTATGGTGAACTTTAAAAGCTTTTTAAGCTTTTATGTTGTAAATGATTTTTAAGAATACTAACATTTACATAACATAACAATCAGCTTAACAAGAGCTCCTTAACTATTTCTTGTTAAGCTAACAACCAAAATAGGGCGTCAGTATAGGTCAGAACTTTTGTTTGTTATCTGATTGTCTAAATTTTGGGAGCACTAAAAATAGTGTTTACGTTTTTCTTAAATTTGGCGAATTATTTATTTGCATATTTTTTGCATATGGGGCATTTCATGTGAAGCAAACAACAAAAAAAAAAATTGTATTCTGAAATTCGTTCACATTCCGTCTAAGTGTACTTCTGGAAAGTGTGATTGTAATCACACAAAAAATTTTTTATGAGGCCTAGTTGTTAAGTTTCTTTTTCGAAAAAAAAAATTATTAAAAAAATATTAAACATAGTGATTTATATTGAAATTTAACGGTTCTTTTTTATTATGAAATCAAATTTGAAACTTGAATTTTTTCTCTTAGAAGACCGGAAGTTAAGATTAAAAGTTCAAATTTTATTAATTTAGCCGGTTTATTTTTTTTTATTTAAATTTTAAAATATTTGTTGAAGTATATAAATAACACAATAAAAAATTCAGAGTGGGATCTGCATTACTTTAAGAGATAAATGAAATTATGTTTATGCGTGTCGCACTAATCGTGGTACCAGACGCTTGCTTAGGTCAGTTGGTTTGTGTAAAAGCTTATTAAAACGCTGTAATATTAATATGTGCTAACCTGTTTAAGCGTACCTAAGCTATAACAATGATCTATGATAGGTTGTGAAGATGCAAAATCTTAAGATAAATTTTGCCGCACACAAGCTTCGTATAATTAATTTGTGATAAAATACATATCTTCTCTTTTTTCACTTATTGCAATTTATATAAGTTGTATATTTATTTTGTTTTACGTACCTGTATGGAGGTGCGAGGAGCAACAACAACATAAACATTGACAAGGACGACTTTCACCACGATCCAATAACACCCACGATTGGCCAACACATTTTCACCAACAATAATAACGCATGCACAAAAGAACTCATCCGAGCCGCCCAGCAGTGGGGTCGTTTAAGCAAGCGATCCATCCGGACACCGCACAAAAGGGAATGCGTTAAATGCACCTACAAGCTAATTTCACCACCCAGACAGAGCTTGTGTTACGAGTGGAGCAACATTAAAGGTGCACTCAAGCGCGAGTTCAAATGCATTTAGACAAATTAATATTCTATTGAAATTTCTTCATTTTCTGTTGTGTTAGGTTTTGACGAATTTGGTTTATCTTCGGATATAAACGCTTCATCTTGAGTGTCTTCCGAGTATTCACTAGATGTTTTTTTGGGTGATCTTGACAACCCCTCGCAACTTTTGAGATCTCTCAATATACGATCCAAATTTTTCGATATGCCCTAATGAACATGTTATCATAAATTACACAATTAAACCTTCTTCTTGACCTACAAATTAGTTTAGCTAGAAATATTTCCGTAAGATGTCGCTTTTCTAAATTTTTTAAAAGTTTTGTAATTTTTAGAATTTAGATTTGACAGTTAAAATGACTTGCAAAAAGTTAGATTAGACTGTTTACTCTCAACATTTAGTACATTGTATGAACAAATTGGTTAGTTTAAATAGTCAAATTTCGATATACTGGACGTAATCTTTAAAAATCCTCTAAATTACCATGAATATCAATAGCGGCCAAGTCGCCGAACAAACATTGCAATAATGAGGCTTCCCCATCAACTTCAACAATTAAAAAGAGTTTAAAAAAAACGCTGTTTTGGCATCGTGCTAATTTTAATGTAAAAAAATACATTACCTAAAATAAAAAGTCGCTTAAAAATAAAACTTTTAATACAAGATTATTTTCCGCTTAAAAAACTTTAATGGGTCCTTGAGACAAATTCAAAAATAAAGCACGAAAAACAGCATTATCTATAATGTTATTGCAAAACTTTCAAATTGTTTGATGCAGATTTCTTTTGCAGTCTTTGATATCTGACAGATTATTTTTTTTACAACTATTCTTCCTTAAATTATTCTACGAAGAACATGTTTTTTTGGGGTTTTTCCAAAATGTTTTAGCTCACTGGCTGCTATCGTTACAGCCAAAATATTTTGGGAATATCGTTATAATAAAACAGTGGTTAATTTTTAGAGGAGTACAAATGGAACTTTTTTCTATTCGAATAAAAAAAAATCTTCATCAAAATCCCCCCGTGGGTAAGTCCTGGCTACGGCCCTGAGTGATAGTTGGTGTTCTGCTCAAAATGCAAAGGATTACCTGGAAAATCTAATTAATGTGCCATTTTAATAAGACCAAATTGTTTTTTTTTATAGTTTTATTATCTTCTATATATATAAAATGGAATGTGTTTGTACCTTATAGGAAACCAAACATCTGGACCGATCTTCCTGAAATTTTCACAGTTTTTCGACCACGCCCACTCTTACGCCGACTTTTTTAAAATTATGTAATAGCTCCCATATATTTTTTAACAGGTTTACTTCAAATTGTATGCACATTATACTCCAGGCGAGGTAGAAATAAACATTTCTTACGCCACCCCCCTTTTTCACGCCCCTTTTCACACCAAATTTAAGTTTTAAACTTGTTGTTCTCTGTACAAATTTGTTCCTTCCAACGGATTATTTTTTATTTGGTAGTATATTGCTCTTAATACTGTTAACGTCGCCATATTACTATGAACCACGCCCACTTCACCACCCCCTTTTTTAATTCAGATACTAACTTATACCACTAACAATGTATGCTATACAAAATACTTTTTTTGTAATATGTATTTACCTAAAGTTTTATATACTTTTTATCTACAGGTAAGGTAGCCATAGATTTTTTTATTACCAAATCCCCCTTTTTCGCCCCATTTTACTCTAATTATAATTAATCTGCTTTCAATCTATATATATAAAAATGAATGTCTGTCTGTCTGTTTGTTTGTTTGTGCTTTATAGGAGGCCAAACCCTTGGACCGATCTTCCTGAAACTTTCACAGCATTTTACTATGACTCTGGAAAGAATAATAGGCTATATGAAGTTTTTATAAGACAAAGGGGCGTGGCACTGCCCATATAACCCAAAAATTTAAATCGCCATATTTTGGGCATTTTTTGACCTACGTTAATGCTATTTGGTACATATGGTATTGGCATAATTAGGAATACATACCAGGAGAAAAGTGGGTGGGACCACGCCCCTTTTTAGGAAAATTAAAAATCGCAATATAGTCTTAACTACTGGACCGATCGTCATTAAATTTTCACAATAGGATATTCTTACGAAATAATAAATTCTTGACTATACAAAGTTGTGAGTGGTCAAAAGGGCGTGGCCTCGTCCATATAACCCAACATTTAAAATCGTTATATCTTGCGCATTTTTTGACCAACGGTGGCAGTATTTGCTATATATGGTATTGGCTATAGAAATACGTACCAAAAGAAAATTGGGCGGAGCACGCCCCTTTGTTTGCGATATATTGGAGACTGGACCTGTTAACCGATCTTAAATTTTCACAGCGTGCAGCTTTGACTCAGGAATACTTATTACGTGATAATATTTTTCGACCATGCACACTTCTGCACCTACGTTTTTACTACGTTTATGTTAATAAACGGCTTTACCTCAAATTTAAAATACATATTAATTAAAATAGTGGGGTGGCCCCATTCTCTTTCTCCCACAACTGTCTGTAAAACAGTGATTTTGTAATATGTGTTAATTAAAATAGAGAGTAGGGTAACCCCATTCTCCCACAACTGACTGCGAAACAGCTGATTGTGTAATTGCTGCTTTTTGATTGGTCTAAAAATAAAAAGGGGGAGCATGAAGCAAATAACATGCGGTTCAGTGATGAATTCTTATTGGTTTAAAACAAAAAAAGGGGAGAAGCATTGCAATAATTAAATTAAATGTAAATAAATAAATTTTTTTAAACATATAAGTACTTTTAATTTTATTTTATAACGAAGGGGGTAGCGAAGCACACCGGGTTCAGCTAGTATAGAATATAATTGAATATATTAATTAGAAGATTGAAATCTATTTTTGTTTTAACAACATTACATATTAAATAAAAATACTTAATATAAGTTGGTATTTGAAGACTATGCTGCAATTCCTAAATTAAATAATAAATTTGATAATAGCAATGGAAATGTTTATTTTAAGTCTTTGAACATATGAGTAATAATAATTTTTCGACTTTAAATTGCGTCCTGCGAAAATGTCCTGTTATTTTGCGAAACTTTCTGTAAATCCAGTAAAATCTTAATAATTTTGTCAATTTGTCCTGTTTTAAGCGAAAAAGATATGGTATCGTTAAGCATACTTATATTTAAAAAATAATTGAACAGCAACATTCTAGTCAGTCTTGATGGGAATTTATTCTCTTTATTTATTCCTTCCAGTTGGATGATAAACGACATGTTATCAAAATACATATAATTCATATTCGTTAGCTGCTGTTTTGCTACAACTTAATGCTATTTATTTTATTTTTCATCATTTTTATTAGCCATTTGTCAGGAAACATTCATTAGTTATGTATGATTTGTTGTTACAATTTTTATTTATTTGTAGATTTTCTGCATTGCATTATATATTGAGTTTTTGTTTCAATTCAATGACTTTTTCATCTGTTTGTCATGTCTTATTTGCCGCTTTTATGACTTTAAGTTTAACGTGTTACAAGAGCTGAGCCGAAATAAATACCGAAGATTTTGAGTAGCTAGTTGAAAGTCAGGAAAGTAAATGGAATAGAAAATAAACATAAAGCTTTGTAGCTGTTTATGAAGCATACTTTAAGGGACGACCACGAAATTTAATGCCTCTGAAGTGAGAAAAACACACTTAAATGAACAGCTCTAAGCTCTGAAAATTATTCGACAGTTCAAGTTGTTGAAGTCTTGGAACTGAATAAAATTAATTTTGACGTGTTTTGTGTTTTTTTTTTGGAGTCATGATTGCAAAAGTTTATGCATAACGTCGCAAAAAGTATATTAATTTTAAACACAAAATTTCATATTGAGGTTTGTTGAAAAATTTCGCATACATAATTTTTTGATTTCTAAAGAGTTTGTTATATTGTAATCTACGTAGACAGTTTGAGAAGTCAATGACTTTTTCAATTTTCTGTCAACTACCTAAGTGTCAGAAAGACTACCGTCAAAACTTGAGCAAGCTGCGTCATTAAGTTTGTGTTTGACAGCCATTGAAAGCCATTGAAAAACAACCTCGTGAATTTCAACGAAAATGGAAAAAATTTAATTTCGTGTACTCATTCATTAAGCATTATGTTTTTCATAAAAAACCATCAGCAAAACCGAGAAAAGGCTTTATAAATACTATGTGGACACTGCATCATCAATTTACACGGATAAACAATGGTTTACTGAATTCCGTTTAGGTCGTGCACCAACACAAGTTACACTGAAGGTTCATTTCACCCAAAAAAGATTGTCACGGCAGAAATCGTCGATAATATCCTTGAATATTGGACGATCGAGTGCTTGAGGTGGCTAATACTGTAGGTATCTAAGCTGAGAAGGAACATGAATTTTTTTAACTTGATAAAGCAGTCCTAGGTGCAGCAATCCTATCAACTCCCCGGTTCGAATCAGGATTCGGGCATGGTTCATTTTCCTTTCTTTGTTCTCAAAAATTCACAGCTAAATTGAAGAAAAATGTTGAATTATAGGACAGGAATGCTTGCCGAGGTTTAGGCATAGCACTAGCAACTCAACTCATAAGCAACTCAAATTATCTTTCACGTTTGTTCCGCCTATTCGATAATAAATAATTCACGTATGGTTCAAATCAATTCTTCCTCTAATAAACTATCCCTTTCCTTTCAGGTCAAAGACCAACCGTTGTTTGTAGAAGGCGCAAACTTGAATCGTTAAAAAAAAATGAGTCAAAAATTTTTAGATAAATCTAAATAAATGCACATCGTTTTAATGCATCGTTTTATTTTTTCTAAAATTTATTACAAATTTTGAAATAAGTAGTCTTAATCATTATTTCATAAGAAATAAAAAAAACCTGTTTTGATTACAAAGTTATTTGCTTACAAAGTCTTATAGATTTGTTTGCTTATTTTTAGACATATCTCGAGGAGTAGCTATAAAGCAAATTATTTAATTTCTTTTGAAAGGAAATTTAAGCAAATAATTTGAAAACGAAAAAGAAAATTTGTGATTTGTTTGCTCAGAAAAGCCTTATTTTAACGAAAATTAAGTAAATGAAAAAAATCGAAATTTAACGTGCCTATTTATTTCTCGATGGAAAGCTTTTGGGTGAAAAACAAATTTTTTCTACAAAATGAAAAATACCTTCCCATAGGGCAGCTGAGCGAAGAAGCTTTGGAGTCAAGGCATAAAGAAACAAACACTATCGCTAGCAAAACACACGAAAAATTGGGCGGAAGCAAGATAATGAAGACTTATTGCACGCTATTCTTATTTCTTCCGACCTTTTCATATCAAGCATGAGGTCTTTACCTACAAAAAAAATCAGCACCAACTCCTAACGTACTTGATTTATTGGAGGTACCAGATACACCACAGGCGAAATCGCTCAATCAATCTATGAGGCTTGCAATCTATGAGCAAATACAGCTCAAACTCATATTTTTTTTTAATTTTAGTAGAATTTAAACCACAATAAATATTACAGCATCCATTTTAGCTTTGTGGTTTAAATTTTAGTTTTTTGGGTTCAAATTTTAGTACAACTCTTTATTACTTTTTGTTTTTAATACAATTTATATTAAATTCTAGTACATTTGGATACAAAATTTGGATTAAGACCCGTAAAAAATTAGCCTGGCAATGCTGCGAATCAATATTAGCCGACTCAGTTCATATGTTTATTTATCCCGCTTTTTATGTGTAGGCCAGCAGCTTGGTGGTTAGAGTAGTGAGTTAACAAACTGAATGTCGTGTCATCGAATTTCGCGGTGTTTGTTATTTTTTTTTTTTTAATATTTTAATCCAAGCTTGTACTAAATTTTAAACCACAACTGTATTAAAACCATTTTGTGGTAATTTGCAAATACTAGATTTAAGACCAAAGCTGGTGTTTACTTATATGTAGTACAGCAAAGTTTCAATTTTAGTAGAAGATTTCTAACCTTGTATACATAAATGTTGTTTTAGTTTTTTAAAGAATAAAAAATTTTCTTTTGTATATGTTTGATTGAAATCTATCTAGTATTGACTGAAGCTTAAACAGTTTTTATAGCCACGCCCCTTGGTAATTGCTCAGTTTTTGTAATTTCAAATTATAAGTACAATACCCTAAATATTAACCGAGTCAAAGTTTTATATAATCTGCCACGCCCCCCAATGAAAAGCCGCTCACCTTTTAATGACTTTCAATTAATCTTATCTACCTCTGTACTAAATATTATGATCCTAGCTAAAGTATTATACTGTAATAAGAGTAATGAAAACAAAAGCAGCTCGTCAATTGTCATTTTCGAACTTTGTGGGCCATATTTTAGTTTATTCGGAGTCATGAATGTTGTATTATTATGGTGACGTCACTTTAATAAGGCGTGATTTTTATCCAAATATTTCAGATTTTAAACTCAGAATTCATTTTTATTTATTAAAGCTTATCGTAAACAATATCAAGTTAAAACATGAATGTTTTTGGAATTTATAAAGGTTTTACTATTTTGATGACGTCACTTTGTATGGGAGGTGGGCGGAATTTCAATTTTTTTTATTTTAAACAGCAAACATCGAGTGCATAGCTAAGATTTAAACAAATTTGCAAGGTTCTTTTTGTACTCATTGTACTCCTTTTTGGTGGAATTTAAGAAGATTTTACTGGTTTCATAAAACATAGACCAATATTACAGGTCTATGCTTATGTGTAAAATTTGATGTCATTATATTAATTTCTATGGAATTAAAAGAGATTTTAGCGTTTTGATTTTCATCCGATTATGCTCATTTTTTACCTCGATATTTATTTTTGAACTCTACCCGGTGTTACTCGAGAATTTATATATATCGCCCATTTCAAATTGAGGTGACCTATCAGTCGCACTGACCATCTCTGATTTGGCTCAAAATTTGTTTTTAGGTTGGTTTTTTGTTAATAAAACCAATTCCTGAGTTTAAAGGTTTAAAAAACTTTTTTTTGTGCAGAGCCACAGCCATTCGAATGCCAAAATAGGACCTATTTTTAGACAACGTAGCTCAGTCAATTTAAATCCGATTTTCGTAAATAAGGTATCATTGGAAAGGTTATTTTGTCTATTTTAAGGAAAAAATATAAATTTTTTTGGAAAAATTGCAGTAAGTTGGCCCATTCTTGGTTTTAAAGTTTAATGCCATGCCAACAACAGACGCTATAATTTTTTTCAGTTTTTTAATTTTGGTATTTTGTAAGTTTCAATACCTTTCCAACGATATAAAATTAAGATGTATTCTTGAAGGGTTCAGAAGTTATGGCGTATAACGTGCAGTGCTAAACAATTTTCAATACAAATTCAACTAGCTATCAAAGCTTCACAGCATACAATTTTTTTCCTTGTTTTGAATTTGAAAAAAAGTTGAATTTGTTCAAAATTAGGCGATTGCTTACAGCAGCTTGTGTTTTTGTGTGTACGTGTTTTAGTTTTTGCAAAACACAAGTTTGCAATAGAAAACAAATTGTATGTCGGGAAAAGCGAGCGAAATAGACTACTTGCTGAGCATGTATGCTGTAAAGCTTTGATAGCTAGTTGAATTTGTATTGAAAATTGTTTAACACTGCACGTTTTACGCTATAACTTCTGAACTCCTTAAGAGCACTCCTTAATTTTATATCGTTGGAAAGGTATTGAAACGTACAAAAAACCAAAACTAATAAACTGAAAAAAATTAAAGCGTCTGTTGTTGGCATGGCATTAAACTTTAAAATGAATAATGGGCCAATTTAGTGCAATTTTTCCAAAAGTTTTATATTTTTTCCTTAAAATAGACAAAATAACCTGTTCAATGGTATCTTATTTACGAAAATCGGATTTAAATTGACTGAGCTACGTCGTTTCAAAACACACCTTATTTTGACCTTGAAAAATGGTTCTAAAAATTTATAACTTCGGATTTAGTTTTCTAAGCAATAAACCAATCTATGAACAAAATTTGAGCCAAATCGGAGATGGTCAGTGCGACTGATAAGTCACCTAAATCTGAAATGGGCGATATATATATATATATATAAAACCCTCTGAATCATAACAAAATGCTTCCAATTTTTCACGCTATTATTCGCAAATTTTGTGCTTTTCTATATACAAAAAATTCAAAACCATTTGGCCATTTCAGCCCTTGAAAGGACATTAACAGAGCTTGATATGAGCTATGCTGCTATGCGTTTTATTAAATTTTGAATTGATTTTAATGGAATGGATCAAAAACTGGACCAACTTTTTTTATACCGACTACAAAGGGCTAAACTGCATGTTCTCAAGGAACTTTTCATGGCATTTATAATTCTATGGGGTGTGCCATTGTCTACAACAGGGGTTTAGGTCCATCAGAGCCAAAGCCACGCACTTACACTTTACTTACGTGGCCGATGCCGAGGCCAACGCCGTTTTTATATTTAACCATTTATACCCAAATTTTTTACCTTTTTTTTACTCACCAAGCATACTTATATCTTCAGATTCATCAAACACCTTAAATGATTAAGGTAAATATCCTAAAAGTTATATTATTGCAATTTGGTAATTGCATATCTTTGTGTAAGCAACATTCTTGGTTAAGATGTCTTTTAGTAGAAAAATTTCGTTTTTTATAGTAACATGTAATTTGCTTAAAATTTCCAAGCAATGAAGCATACAAAAAATTTTGAGTACTAATTTTTTTTTTGGTGAAATAGAAAAAAATCAATCAAAAATAGAAGTGCTGGCTTTGAAAGTGAATAATTCGGTCATGTTACAAAGATTGCATTAATTTTTTAATTTTGATTAATTGTCCGTCCATCGTGTTTTAATCTTTTCCATTTTCGTTTCCCTTCTTATTTTTATAATTTTCCTAAGAAAAAACCTTAATGAATTTCTTTATTTTGCAAAAAACTTTGGTAAAAATATTTATTATTGAAAAAATATTCAAACCCAAAAATGGCTTTTTTAATGTTCTTTCATAAGGTATACACAAATGTAGGGTTGATTTAAAGTTATATCGAAAAAATCAAGCTTATCAGAAAAATTTAAGATTTTTTTTTTTGTTTATTTTTATTCATTTTGTATTTTTGTAATTTTGTTTGCATAAAAAATAATGGTGTAATGAAAGAGTCATGACAATTTCTCAATTCGTTTTTAAGTTATACCTTCAAATACCCCTTTAAACACTGCCACAGCAACAACAGCGCCACCTACCGGGTCAAACCTTAAAACAAAACCGTCTACAGACCCAGTCGCAAACACACACACACATACACACACACACGAAATATCATCATATTCGGTCCAGCCATTTATTAGGAGTTTAGTGACAAAGCCATGTACAGAAGAATTTTATATATAAAGATATATAAAATATGCTTATACTATAGATAGTGGTATGGTATGAAAAAATTTATTTACAGTGCAATAACTTTTGATTGGAAGGAGATTGGATAGAATGGATTGGAGATTGGATGACAAAAACAATAAATAATTTTTGCACTTAACTGGAAGAATTCGTAGATAGAATTTAGATAGAAGACCAAGGTAGACAGATGTTCAATTTTAACTTGATTTTCTTTTTAAAACAAAAACAAATTTTGAGTAATATTTTGAGTAAAAAGTCAATACTTTGGACCTTTTTTTAAAAAAAAAAAGATAAAAAATATATACGCTGACATAACGGTACAGTTAAAACTATTTTCGTGGAATGCTTTCATGTGAATGCAATATATATAAAAACATCGGTAATATTCGCATAGAAATTCAACACTTTGATATTCATACCGTTTTTTTTTATCTCATTCTTAGGTAACTATGTTTTATGAAAAAGTCATTGTACCAAAAATTTCTACAAATTTGAAGATATAGTCGTTACAAAAGTGAACTTGCGAATCTGAAAAATTATAATTTTCATTTCTAATAAAAATTTTATGGAAAATTAAAAACTAAATTTTTCAGATTCGCAAGTTCACTTTTGTAACGACGATATGTAAATGTTTTTTGGTGTCAAAATTAAAGAAATTTTTTAAGATTAAATTGGCAGAAAAATTTGATTAAAAAAAGTATTACAGAAACAAAATAAAATTTAGTTAGAAAGAGGAGAAATGGGCGTGACCAAAACAAAGAATGTAAAAATTTAATCTAGAAGTTGCAAAATATACGTACCGAATTTGAACGTGATTAGTCGAGCCGTTTAGATTTGTATTCAATTATTATTTGTGTGCGTGGCATTATTCTAGCCCCTCCAATGATTTGTTTTTATACATTGCTCCTTTACTTATACCAAATATCATAATTTTTACAATCGGCTCACATTTTTAAAAAGTGGGCGTATCTAAAGAGCGACCTCGCCAATTTTTGGTACAATTTTCAGTAGTAACCAGACGTAATAGATTACCAAATTAAAGTTTAATACAACCAAAACCGCTTGAAACATAGATTTTTTATTGATTTGTGGGCGATAAAAGGAGGTGTGTCATTATTTACTTTTTCTCTAAGCCTTCCCTGAGTTGAGGCAAAAAAAACAAAAACAAAACTGCCTTTCGAGCCTTAGCAAGACTAACGCACAGCAATTGATTTTTAAATATATAGATAGATAAAAAGCGAATATATAGAATTTCGTTACGATAGCTTTAAAATTACGGCTGTTATCGTGATCACAGACGGACAGACGGACCGATGGACGGACGGGTATGACTAAATCGACTCAGGAGGTGATGCTAAACAAGAATATATATACTTTTCTATACGTGCCACGCCTCCTTCTCTGCGTTACAAACGGAGTGACAAAGTTAAAAATAAAAATAAAAAGAAAGTAAACCGATAACGTGCTATAGCACAAATATGATATTATAAAACTTTTTTCATTAAAATCGACCCAGTATTTTTGGAGTAAAATGGTAAGTCTTAATTTGCACTTCAGTTTTATATAAAATGTTATCTGTCTGTGTGATGGATCTAGTGTCAGGAAAAATGCTAGACTTAAAAATGCTATATTATATTTATGTAGTAAAAATGAGCATGGTCGCACTTTAATTACGCTATAATTAAGTTTCGAGTCTCATGTTCATATAAGTCTTGCTTACGATTAAGTCAATTAAAGATGCTATACAGTGCCTTTGATGTGAAATAAGAAAAGGACTATCAGGACTATATAGAAAAAAGTTATTGGACTGTTGAAATACCACATAAATATGCGTAATTGACTCAAAAAAAAAAACAATAACAAAATGTCACCAGAAATGATTTTCTACAAATATTATATGATTTCACTGGAATAATAATGAAACCAACATACAGCACGTGGATCTAAAATGAGAAGAGACAAACTGCTTTCAAGCAATATACTTCGTATACTTAATTTTATTTTTAGCAAAATAATCATTAAGCGCCATATTATGTGCATATTTAAAATTATTGCAAATCACTTTGCAAAAACCAGAACATTTAACAAAAAAAAAAACACATGTAGCTTCTTATTAGATACAAACTGTTTGAAGGGGTGGTTTAATACAGCTGAAAAAGCAGTAGCTTTCTACATGGCTGATTTTTCTTTATAGAATTGTTCATGTGAGGAAAAGCTTTGAAAATTTGGGGTTGAATAAGGACAAATACGCAGAAAGAATATGCATAGAACGTTACATAATATGTATAAGATAAATATGTGGCAATGTTTTTACTAAACGAGATCAAATTAATTTTTTTTAAATTCCTAAACGAGGCAGGCAAAAACCTTTTGATTTAAAGAATTAATATTTGTGGTAACATGTTTTTTTTTTTCTTAGAAAATAAACATTTTGAATTATATCTTTAAATGAGCTTAATTAATAGAAAAAAAAACTTGTTTTTATTAAAAAATAATAAGAAAATATATAATGTTGTAATAAAGCTTAGACTTACTTTTCCGAAATCGTTGAAACGTATGCTGAAACTAGACGCTATAAAGCGTTTGTCCTTTAATGAAGCGACTAACGCCCACTTCCGCTTTCCGCTGAGGCAAAATAACTGCTAATGAACTGTGACTGGTATTGAAGCTTGTGTTAATTTCCGTTCGTTTTATGGCTGAACGTGGTTTTATTTTATTTTATATATTCGCTCACTTTTTTTGTAAAACTTGTTATGCCTCACCGAATCTCACAAGAACTACTGCTCTAAAAAACCACAATAATGCACACATTTAATGATAATGCTTATTTTAGATAATATTTTTTTTAATAACAAACACTTTAAACACTGCTATGCTAAGCACTTCCGGAGCTACACTAATACTAATACAGTGGCAAACACTGAAATTTCTTTTAGCTATTCTTTTTTTTTTTTAATTTTTTATATCCAAAAATTAATGCGCTTCAATTATTCTATATGAATTATTAATTTTTTTCAATTAAACACTCTGACCGAATAAATATTTAAAAGCTATTTTAAAACTTTTGAAGGATTTTATTTCCGGCATCGTGGCTCATTGAATAACGGTGCTTAGACACGAATACAACAAAATCAGCCAACTAATAAATTTGATGAGCTAAAGTTTCTCATATGTACATATGTGTGTGTTGCACAGCTAAACTTTCTGTCTGACTGTCTGCTACGCTGCCAGAGAAAGCGTGTGTCGGCAGGAATGTCACCGGATGTCACCGAATGTCAGGCGGAAGTGTTAGTTTTGCGCGTGCAAAAGTTTTATTAGTTATTATTTTGCATACATATGTTGGTTGGCCTTTGTTTAGATGTATTATTGTTGCTGCTTTTCCTTTTGTTCTGCTTTGATTTGCTTTGGTTTATTTTTTTTTCGCTTTGTTGCGCTGCTACTTCCTGAGTTGCGTTTCGTTTTGTTTTGGTTCTTTGGTTATTTGCCTTTTTTACTTCCGCTTCCGCTCATTAATAGCATAATTCATAAAAGGTCAAGTATACATACACGCCCTCTCCAAACACAAACTCCTCTGTCCCACGTCACTTACACACATGCTTCAACATACGCATACACTGCGTATACATTGCATATTTGGTTCACACGCGCACAAATACACGCACACTAGCAACACACAATATAACCGTTAAGCAGCGCATTTATATTGAGCTTTAATGTTGCGGGCTTTTATGTTCCATGTATTTTATTGTGTATTTTTGTACTGAAACACTTGAATTTGTTTACTTTTTAATGTCCAAATTTATTACTTCGTGCCGAATTAATGGTTTTTACATGTTCTTGCATGACTTTTTATTTCATTTTGTTTTCTTTTCGTGATGTTTTGTTTCTGTTTTTAGAGCGTTATTATTTATTTTATATATTCTGCAAGAAAAAGAGAGAAAAAGAGAGCTAAACTAGAGTATTTATTATTGACTTGATAAGATTGCATTCATTTTACAACTGTTCTATAGAAATTGCTAAATTATGATAATTATAATTGGTTTGAAAAACTTCGCTTGGATATGTTCGCAACAGAAAAAACACACGCCTGGTCCCGCGTATTAAGGGCGCGCGGGAATGTCAAAGCTAATTTTATCAAAGAAATCAGCTAAGCTTGATGTTATGCTTCAGAACCTACCGATTCATATTGGTCAGTCATTTGACATCAAGCATGTACACTAGACACTAGTCACCGCACACCAGCTAATCTGAAGCATTATTAAAATATTCGAAAAACAATATTTTTTTTTGACCGAACGTAGGGGTCGCGCATTTTCATATTTCTTCATAACTTTGGTATTTACCGTCCGATCTTAAAAAATTATACGTCTGTATTTTTTCTTTGGGAGACTAATTTTTTGTTTTTAGGACTCATTGACCTCAGTTGACCCTTTGTAGTACAGACCCATCGGACCTAGTTTCTACTATTTTAAGGTACCATTTGATTTGAGAAATGGAAAACCCGTAAAAAATCAATAAACTCTTATTATAAAGAGAAGATTTTCGCTATTTCCACTAGAAATATTTAAAAAAAATTTGATTTTTTTTGCAAAACGTAGCGCAAATTTTTAAACTTATGCACCGAAATATTCTTATCAGACAGCAATTCAAACACTGGTTTCTCCTTTTAAACTTCGTCAAACCTTCGACATTAACAGCATGATCTTAAGGAATAGTTAATTTTAATTTTTATTTTTTTATCATAAGAAAAAACATATGGAAAGTTTATATGTAGTAGAAAAACTGTTTCTAAAGAACCTACCTTAAATATTGTATTGAGTTACTTTTTTAATGCACATTGAAATATCTGTGACATATCAAATGAAATTGTGTATATTTAACGATTTAATAATATATGTTAGTGTTTAATCCAATTATAAGAGTGCATAAAATTAAATTTATAAAAAATTTCCTTTTTTTTTTAGTGAATTTAATATCACAAAATTGCTAACAGAGCGTGATGTGATTAATTTTTTGTTACATCTGCAGCATAACAATGATTTAAATCGAAAGTTGGGTGCATTTAAACAAGAAGTTGTCAGAAAGGTAAGCCTTTTGTTGAAACGCGCAGGCATTCTAATTATATCGAAATCAGCTATTCGTAAACGTTTAAATGAGCTTGTTAATTAGGGTGGGGCGATTTGAACATCTTAATGGGCGCTTCGTGTTTCTGATTCTTGGGATTGTACTGAGCAAAAAAGTCCACTAGACGATACGGCTACGGTGAAAATCGAGCTTCCAGATTTTGACTTGCAGTTTTTTCTCAGACTTTTGTGACTTTTTTTTTGGATATTTTGGCCTATAACAGCCAAACCATTGAGATTTTTGTCTTAGTATTGGATCGAAAATTTCAATGGTTTGGCTGTTATAGGCCAAAATATCCAAAAAAAACGTGACAAAAGTCTGAGAAAAAACTTCAAGTCAAAATCTGGAAGCTCGATTTTCACCGTAGACGTATGATCTTGTGGACTTTTTTGCTCAGTACAATCCCACGAATCAGAAACACGAAGCGCCCATTAACACTTTTTTCCTTCCATACTAATCGCCCAGCACAGCTCGATGGCTAACAACAGCATCTCGGATCCTCCGTTATTATGTAACGTGCACGAAGCCCGCACTGAATCTAATCAATTCGACCTCAACTGAGGTCAATAAATTCTAAAGACAAAAAATAAGTCTTTCTGAGACAACAACATGGACATATCATTCTTTTAGATCGCATGGTAAATACCGAAGTTATAAAGAAATATGTCGATGCGCGACCTCCACATTCGGTCAAAAAAAAATGTTTGTTCAAAACTTTCTTTCAATAATGCTTCAGATTAGCTGGTGTGCGGGGCGAAATTTATTTTTTCGATACGGTGAATTGATGCTATTCATTACACACTTCAATCATAACGACAAATTTTCATTCTTCATAATTTTTTGTGGAATACAGACGTGCGATGAGTGACACGGACGACTGTATAGCATACATTGCATTATTTACTAATCAAGTAATTATTAGTTACTTATTAAAAACCGTAAAAATAAAAGGTAAAGAGTCAATAAACTCTGCAGACATGTTTATCGCACGGCGAAAGCCCAAAAATTAGACGAAAGATTGTCAATCAAGCCGCTTGACCAGCATTGCAAAATATCACAAAATATATATATTGGTCAATCAAACCATCATCGAGTCTGTCTAACGGCTACGAACACATATTTACTAGCACATACAAATCATTGATGTCTAATGATGAACGTTTCAGGTCCGCATAAGACTATTTTTTGAAGCGAAGCATTTTACTGCTCGTTCTGTTGAATTGCTTGCATGAAAATGTAAAAAATCGATATTTTTTTTTTGTGACATGACTTTCTAAGAATTTTGTTGCTTTTTGCTTGAGTTGAAACTTTAGGTATAAGATCTTTGGTAGAAAAGTAGAAATTTTGGAAAAAAAATTTGCGTGACCTTTTAAACAACAACTTGTCCCAAAAATTAATACGATTGAAATTTAGGGAAACATAAAATACATTTATTCAGAAAAAAGACACAAGCTTACTTTACAGTTAACATTAAAAGTTAACAAAAATTATAATAAAAGATAAGCAAAAGTATTAGATGCTAACAAATTCAAAGAAGACTTCAATAAACTTGATTTTTTTACAATAATTTCTTCAGTTTAATAACTTAAAAGCTAAATATGGGCAAATCCACAGAAAAGTCAACGTGACAAAAGTGACCAAAAAATTAAAACTTATTAAAAAGTATTATTTTATGATAGCATCTGAGAGACACATTTAAATCTTAATAAGG
Organism: Dichetophora obliterata; assembly: GCA_963920525.1. NCBI lineage: Eukaryota > Metazoa > Arthropoda > Insecta > Diptera > Sciomyzidae > Dichetophora > Dichetophora obliterata. The sequence goes on along the minus strand of OY986436.1, from coordinate 53,659,712 downwards.
GTATTCATGCAAATGGGCAATACCATTATAAATGAAATAAACTGCATAAGTTAATCAGCCTTATAAATGAACTGTCAAATTTGTATGGAGAAGCCTTTGCACAATCCAGATATATTTGCTCTTCGATTTAGGTGTGCAAACGAGGTGGCAAACTAATGTGATCAATCAGCTGTTTTCGTTTTTCGAAAGTTAATTAATTTGTTATCAGAAGCCGGCAAAAAAGCATTGAGAGGGTAAGAATGTGTGTATTTGAGCAAAAGTAATTAATATTTAATTGAAAATGACAACTTAAAAACTAATCGGCAACATATGCATCATATGAAAATATTTTGCAACTGATATATATGATCCCAATGAACAATCGACTTTAAGGCTGTTCATACAAAATAACTAATTGCTCAAATTATAAGACTGCCACTTTGCATGAATACCCTTAATAATTTTATCAATATGTACATAAATTCATTTACGATCAAATCGCCTAAACTATCGTTTTTCTTTTTCGTAAATATTTAGTAAATGTTTCGTTAGCTTTTTTGTTTTAGAAAAAATGAAAGGCATTGGCTAAATATAATGAAAAAATGGTTGAGGCTAATTAATTAATTACTAATTAATTACTAATTTACATAATTACTTAACTACCTAATTACCTAATTGCTCAATTGAACTAAACTCGAAAAATGTATGACGTCCGACACGTACCTTCCGAACAAATAAAATTGTTCTAGCGAAACAGTACAACTCGTTTTAGTTCTATGGTGTACCTCGGCAAACTCGTCGAGCCCAAATGAATGCGAAACAAATAAAAAGCAACAGCAAACAGACACACAATCCCTCGTAGAGTTATAGGGTTGATCTAAAAATACTTAGTGCCTTCATCGTCATATGATAAAATGGCCAATGAAAAAATTTACGTCATAGAAGTTTATTCAGACAGACAGCTGAATCACTAAAGACTACTGAAGAAGCAATGCTAAGTGATTGACTCTTCATACAAACATACTTGATCTAAAAAGCTCACAATTGAATTCATGTAAAATTGTTAAATGTTACTTAATAAATCTTATGTTTTAGATGATGTTTGGTTTTTTTCACTTTTTAAATTTGCAATTTTTGCTCCTTTAGACTTTGGAGGTGCGATCGACTATTCTCAGAAATATTCTAAGTTCGAGTGTTAGTCGTACAAGAAATAACTTTTTTAGTTACGTTGGTATTCAAGAAAAAATAACAATTTTTATGTAAACTGCGGTAAGATGCAGGATGTTGTAATTATTATTAACTAGTATCGCCAGTGGTCGAAATTCGACCAACTTTCTGAAATTTCAATCGCTTTTCTCATTCTGAGGCATTGACATTGCCTTAAGAAAATGTGCTGTACTAAGAAAATCTTAAGTTTCGAGAGAAAGCAACAGTTTTCGAGATATCGTCATAACTTTTATATCAAAATTTTTCAGAATTTGCTATTTGTAAAATAAAAAAAGTACTATAAAAAATGCTTATTGTAGGGTATCCGTAAGAGATAGTGAAAAATGTTTTTCCTACATTGTATTAATATCTAAAATTTCCACCTACGCCATGTTCTTCCATTTCTTATAGTTTAAGTTTTTCTTCAGAAATATGCTCATATTTCAGGTCAAAGGTCACATAACTATTCAGTGAACTTCTTCTCCCTACTCTAATTTATTTAATTATCAAAATTGGTTCCGAAAAACGGAAGAACTGTTTCTCCTACGCCTATTTTTATATATAACGAAATGGCTTAAAACATAGATTTGTGTAAGTAACTTTGGAGTGCTTTGAAATATTTGAAAATTTGAAACTGTTTATTGAATGATGTGTCAAAATGAGGCAATTTTTGCAAATAAATGATATATCATATGATAGAGTGTGAAAAAAGAAAATGTAATAAGAAAAACAAAGAAAACGTTTGGCTTATTTTTTGAGCAAAAACTTAATATTTTAGAGGTTTTTTTAAAACCATATAAAACATTAAATTGGTGAGATAACGGTCAATCTTATTTCTCCAAAGTCATTACATTGATCTTTCAGACAAAGAAAATTTGTTGAAAATCGATTAAGAAATGGCTCCGATATTTGCTTGCAAAGTCAAAACTTGAAATTCCAATAGTTTTTTTCTCATTCTGAGGCGATGACCCTGCTTCAAGGAAATACGTTGTACTGAAAAGATATAAATTTTTCGAGATATATAAATAATTTTAATGTCATTTTAATGGGATTTTTTTAACATACTATCCGTGGAAAATATTACCAAGAAAGCTTTCGTATACCGTTATATACGTTTCTCAACCAACGACTTTTCATACAAAAATAAGTTGTACTGAGAACATCTATAGTTTTCGAGATATCGCTATAATTTTTATGTCAAAATAACGGAAATTTCTATGAGTACTATTTGTAAGAAATTTCACCATCACAATATATATTCACTCTTGTTGTATACAAAAATGCGTTTTGTAGGGTACTCGTACATCTCGCACAACTTTTCAATGTCTAAAATTTTCTCTTACATTATATTCTACCATCTGTTACTTTTATATTCAATAAATGCTCTTTTTATGCTCATATTTCAGGTCGAAGGTCACCAATCTAAAATGTAATCATACTGTGCAGCCAGATTTTTCATTTGACACCATTCACCATTCTACCTCTTCCTAGCACTGAGACTCCTTAATAAAAAGAATTAAAATTTTCAACGTTAATATTTCGGGTCAGAGGTCATAAATTTAAAATTTAAAATGATTCTGCACATATAGGGCGCAGTACCTTTCGAATGACATAAGTTTCATTGCCCTTATTCTAAAATAAATATTGAAAAAGTGTACGACAACATTTGATGTTAGCCTATTAATATATAAGATTACACTCATGCAGAGCTATTTAACCAGATACAAATTAGTTAATTAATTGAAAAACTGTTAATAAAAACGAAATTTATAAAAAATGTATCCGAATGTAACGTCCGAACGCTAGGACTTACCCATATGTAACAAATCAGTATTCGCTACTACACGGGACATCTTTCTTGTATGATGACGTAGTCTAAACATTTTGATATCTTTATTTTTGCTTCAGCTGCTTCTTCCGACAACTTTTCTGTCGATACTAGAGCATTTTCTAAAACGTTTGGTATAGAAGGGGGTAGATAAAACCACAGATATGTGTTTATTATTTCTCCGGCAGTTTCAAGGGCGAAAATCCTGAATTTTTCTATATTTATGTAATTCCCTGAAGACATGGCTTGCTATAAAGCGCAACATCTTTTTAAGAAATCTTTATCTATACCAGTAATTTCAGCAGATAGATCTAAATTATTAAAAAATTTTCTGGATATATTCCCATTTTCTCGTACCACCTTCTTTTGGCCTATCGACGATCAAACCCAGTTTTTTTCAAAATTGAGTTGGAATAAAAGTTTTCTTTCTAAAAACTTTGCTTTTTATTCTGACTTCCTTATTTGCCGTTTTTAAAATCAAATCTGTAAGAAACATGTAAAAAATATTCAAAACATCGAATCCAAGTATGCAAAGGAGATAAACCCAAATGTTTAACGCTCTTTATGAACCTGCTTTCGTCAAGGTATATTTTTGTTTAGAACAGATAATAATTCACTGTGAAAAGCACCACGTTGATGCATTCGCTTGTGTGATTTCTTCATCGCTGTGTCCGTTTTGATGCCATTTCAAATTGTATTTGTTTTAAAACTCCACGTTTTTCATGAGTACTCAATTCAAATGAACAATCTTTTTACAAATATTATATTTTACATGTAATATATAACTGCTATTGAAAATAAAAAAATTCTTATAGTGAATAATAATAGATTTCACCACAGCGTCGTAAGCCTATCGTTTTTTTAGCGTCTTTGCCATGTTTTGTGCACCAAATTTCATAAATGTGCAATCGGGTAAGACTTCAACGATAGACCGCGTTATATAACAAAATATATATATTTTTAACATCTTTGGTCACAGTACACAAGCACAAGGGTGGTCTTTTGAGTATGCCGAACTTGCAAAGAGAGTAACATGGTGCAACTTTTTCTTGATTTACTCAAAAAGGCGGATAAAATCAGGGAGCACCGAAGAACACCAAAGGCAAAGCACAGTGGTCGAAATACCCAATCTAGCGGCATAAAATTTGAAACTGTAAAATAAGAGAGCCTAATGCTTATTTTCCTCTACGAAATTGTTATATATAAAAAAATTTTACTACATTTGTATTTATTTTATTGTTTTAAAAATAAAAAAATAATAAGGTTACTGCAAATAGCTTATGTCAAATATATCTGCTTCTAATCAGAATCAGAATAATCCGAACCATCAGTGTCTTCTTCAATATTTGACTCTGAAAGCAAATTAAGTACATCTCTACTTATTGGAAGTAGATAGAAGGTCATTTAGATAGTGAAGATATTAACAGGATCTGAAGAGAAAAGAAGGGAGTGCATTCAATCCTCCACTGTGTTTTTTTCTAGAATTTTTGCGAGTATGATGCTGGCAAAAATTCCACAAATCCTTATTTTGGGATTCCTGTGCTTCTCCTGACATCATGCCAATTTGGAAGGAGACGTTATCTATGATTTCAGCACAGTGAATTAATATTTTGTTCACGGAAAATGGCATATCGAACCATGAATATTTGTTTACGTTACGTAAGATAATTCTGAATCTATCAATAATTTCCCCTATTAAAAGTGTAGCTAATTTTGGTTGTTGAAAAACTTTTGTAGCAGTATTTCCGTTATTAGTGTTTCCTGACCCAGGCTTAGGAATGACAAATAATAAATACATGTCCTTTCTTCATTTTTAGTTTAGTTTGTTGTACAATAAATTTATCATCAGAACTACGCTACTTTTTATTTTGTAATCGGTACGCAATATGTAGAATGCACACAAAACGTCTTATCCAAGCATGAAGTGTTGACAGGCGTGTACGCAGGGAGATTTTGTGGGTTAACCCCCTTTCTCCCGCCCCCCCAAAATGAAATAATTTTAACCAAAAAAAAAAACCCAGAACTACATGGAAAAAATAAAAAGACTTAATTTAAAACATTTATTGTGAAACGACTATAGACTTAAAATTTTTTAAAAGTACACTGAAGGAATATGTGTTAAAATTTAATGGAACTGTGTTCATAATAAATGCATTTTTTTTTAAATAGAGCTTGAAAAAATTTCATTTAACTTAAACTCAAATTTTTGTACAGTTCAATTAAAAACAAAAGCCTTTTTCAAAACAATGTTTTCAAATATACTTTTATAGTAAACATTTAAAGTTTAAAAAATATTTGTTTAAAAAAAATTGTAAAACAAAAATTTAGTATTGAAAACAAATATTTTAAAACATAATTTTAAAACATCGTTCTTAAATTAAAAACAATAAAATTAAACCGCCAATTTTTCGATTCCATTTTTGAATTTTTTCGAGTTTTCTACGTCATATTCGTAATTAATGACCCCCCGAAACCCCTCGAATACCATATTTTAACTCCATTCGATGTAGTTTGGGTTTATTGCAGCTTACTATATCTAAATATTTTAACATTAAAATAAAAATTAGTTTTTATTTCTTCTAATGTTAATTATTTGTAAAACCAATTTAAAAAATTATTTTCACGCAGTCAAATGTTAAATCGGGGTTTTTCTCAGCTTAGTCTCAATTATCTGGCAATTATTGTCAATGATTCTACTGAACATAATTTTTTAATACAATTTACTATTTCAAACTCAAATAGCGACATATTTTTTGTTATTGTAAGGAAAAAATAAGAAAAAATTATAAAAAAATAAATTAGTTTTTAGTTGAAAATTTAATACGCTTATTTTAAATTTTGTTTTGTAGAAACGAAAAAGCATTAAATTTCTATTTTAAAATTTTTTGTTTAATTTTAAATAATATATTTATTTATTTATTTATTAATATATTGATTTAACTATTAAAAAATATTAAAAAATATTCAAAAATGCATTTTTTGTTTGTTTTAATTGCATCTTCTTCTCGATAGGTGGCATAAAAAAGCAGTCCTTTTCAGCCGGCGTAGACATTTTGGTCCCGATTATTCGAAAAAAAAATTAAAATGCATTTTAATAAGGAAACTTTTAGATATAACCTTTACTAGAACTATTCAGTTTGGCCCAATAGGAAAAATTTAGCACGACTTTTTAAAAAAAGCTGTAATTTTCAACTCTTTTGATCACAGTAGCGGGGGAAAATTGTAACCACACCTTATAATACTAGTTAAGGTTGTCGTAATCTTATTAATTTGCACTTTGATTTTTTTTCCGATAAATTGGGACCAAAATATCTTGACACCTTCTAAAAAGGACTACTTGTGCTTTGAAAAAAATGAACTTTGAAAAAGAACTTTTTATTTTATTTGCGTAAAAAATTTTTTAAGATACTTTGTATTGTAGTCTTTTTACAATAAATGTCAACGCTAGTTGAAATCGTTGAAAAAGTTTTTACGACTGAACTCTTAAAGAACACACTTTCATTTCATATCTTTGGAAAGGTATTGGAACGTAAGATAATGAAAACAATGGAAATAAAAAAAAGCTTTGAAATCAATAATGGGTCGTGAACCTGCAATTTTTCAAAAAGTTTAATATTTTGCCCTCAAAATAAAATTTCCAATGATACCCTATTTACGAAAATCACATTTAAATTGACTGAGCTACGTTGTCTCAAAATAGATCCCATTTTGGCATGCACATGGCTATGGGTCCGCGAAAGAAGTCTCAAAACCTCAAATTCCGGATTTGGTTTTCTAAAAAATAAACTAATCTAAGCACAAAATTTGAGCCAAATCGGAGATGGTCAGTGCAACTGATATTACACTTCAATGTGAAATGGGCGACATATTGAAAACAATTTGTTCACACTTTGACGAATTATGCTTAATGCAAATTTTCGTATAACATTTCGAAAAATTGGTTAAAAAATTGCTTGAAACATATTTTAAAATATTGTATGAAAAATTTTGCATTGATATTAAAAGCACTGTGCTGAATTTAAAAACGAGATGATTTTTTCAGTATATAAATTGATTTTGATCAATACTTTGTACCCCATATTTTTAGTATTTTTATTTGTATTTATTTATGTGACTAGCTTGTACAACAAGATTTATTAAAAAAACCTTATAATTACAGTACCAGCTTCATGTATCTATTCAATTATCATGAATATAACTTTAAAAGAAACATGAGTTATGACTTAAAATAAAGAACTAAAAATTTTTAAAATAAAAAAAGTATAAATTTACTTAAAACATAATAAAGTTATGTGGAAACAAATAAATATTAATATTTAGTGTTATAAATTATGTCACTGTAACAGTGGGAGATACATAGATAATTTATTTTTTAAATTGCACAGCGTTATGAACATATCTAAGCTCAATGGGTAAGAAGTTCCAAAGACGTATTGCGTAGACATAGAATTGTCTTTCCGAGGTTAAGCAAAAGTTTCGTATCTGGATTAAAATTTTAGTTCGAATTGAACTCGAAAAAACAATCTATCGCGTAAATACAATATGCAGGCTCACCAGAGTATATCACTTTATGCAGCAGCACCAGAGTTCGAAATTTTAGTATATTATCTAAGGTCATATTACATATTTGCTTAGAATATTGTGAGACACTGTCACGACTTTTCAGTCCAAAGACGTATCTCGCGATGTTGTTGAAAAGCACTCTAAGTTTTGCTTTGCAAGAAGCATCACAATTTGCAAATAATTCACATCCGTAGAGTAGAGTGGTAAGAAGATGGGTTTTAGCAAGAACTAATCTAATTCGTAGTGACGTAAAGTGTTGAGTTATCCACAGTACACGTAGCATTCCGTATACTCTACCAAAGGTACTCCTAATATGCGCGCTCCTAGACAACGTTCTATTAAAAATAATTCCAAGATTTTTAGCAGAATCTTCCAATTGTATTGCACAATTGTTTAGGATGACTTTAGAAAAACTTGCAGTGACTATTAGTCTTTTTGTTATAACTAAGCACTTTGACTTTTTCGGATTGAGACATAAACCGTTTTCGCCGGCGCATTTATTTATTCGACTTAAATCATTAATAATGATAGCTATACAATAAGATTCAAGATTCCGACTGCAACTTGCATACAGCTGAACGTCATCTGCATACATATGAATGTTACAGTTTTGAATAATATCAGGTAAATCGTTGATGTAAATTGAGAACAGGAGCGGCCCAAGGACAGGTCCCTGTGGGACTCCACGTTTAACGGGTGAAAAATCAGATTTCAATATATTTGCACATACAGCTTGCAATCTTTTAGACAGATACGACTGCACTAAGTTTGTTGCAGTTATTGAAAAATTGCAATAATTCAGAAGTTTGGTATGAAGGATAGTATGATTAGGCACTGCTTTAAACAGACAAATCTACCTGTAACGTTTATATATCCATACGTTATATGTCCATCAACAAGCCGATTCCTTAACTCTCATCGGTCCTTCGAGAAATACATCTAATCGGTCCAATTGTATACGCGCGCATACACATATATTTTTAATTGTAAAAAAGCTAAAAAAATTAAGAACCATTTATGAATTGTAATTTTTTGTGTTTATTACATTGTTTAATATCATATTAATATATTTGATCTTCATAAAGGTAGATTTAGAATGAAATTAATAAGAATGTTACATATATTAGAAAAAAATTGAATTTTTAACTTTTGTCAATTATTTGTACATTTTCCGCATAAATTGAAATTATGTTTAGCACAAATGAAATTTCTACACTTTTCACCGCGTGTAGCAAAAAAATTTTTGGTATTTTTATATGTGCAGATGTAGCATCAGACTCGTTTTGATGTACTTGGTAAATGGCGAATCTCCCGAATTCTTTGAAGAAAACTGGAAGCATCATTACTTTGAGGTTGTTTTTTACGTTTAGTGATCTGTTTTTCAACGAGATTCAATCCAAGCTCCTCGATAAAAAGGCAACGACGAATATTATGGTTCGTTTTAAAATTTTTCCAATTCGGGAACAATGCAATGAACGTCACGAATGCATTCAACGCACTAACATCAAGCATGTTACAAAATACTGCCATTGGCCACCGATTGACTTTTCGTTTGCATGTGTACGTAGCCACCATTTGATCCATAGTATCAACTCCACTCTGGTTTTGTTGTAGTCTTCAATGATGTTAGGTTTCTTCTATTCACTATTCTCATTTATGCTGACAACATTGTGGTATGTACTGAGCAATGTCACAAATTGGTAACGGCGAGGAACATATGACAACATAACTGCTTGCAAATTATGTTCATATACAACTTCTGTATGATAAATTGGCTTTTGACGCATGTCGAATAGAACTGAAGGAATTTCAGTCCTATTTTTCCTTATTGTTCCCAAAATAGTCATGCATGCGATTCTTATGTAAATCTTCTGCCAATTCATACGAAGTGAAAAAGTTGTCACACGTTACATTTCTGTCAGAAAGTCCTTCTACCAAATCCAAAACAACACGCCGTCCGAGATTACGTTCAGGAGTGGCATTACGATTCCGACCAACAAAAATTTGTGTGTTGTATGCATACCAGCTTTTTGAGTCGCATAGCACTCAAATTTTGATGCCATATTTCGCCGGCTTGGATGGAATATACTGTCGAAACGGACATCGCCCACGATACGGGACTAACTGTTCATCTACGGTAATGTTTTTTCCTGGTGTGTATACAACTTTCAAATTATGATTCCATTTATCGTATACATTTTGAATCGGTGCCAATTGGTCACGTACAGAAGTACTTGTAGATGCAGTGTTGGCCATACGTTGTTCGCGGTCATCAAATCGAATGCAACCATGGATACGCTTGAACATTTTCAAAGACATTGTTGCTTTAAATATTGGCCGACCAGTTTCGTCATTCCACAGTTTAGTGATACATTCACCGTATGACCGATACATACCAGACAGCAGCAGCAACAATCCAAAGTTTGAGTGCAGAATGTCCAAATCAATGTTTTCCCAATCGTCTTTGTACTTTCGCACACCATATAAATTCGTCATGTTCAAAATAATATTCTCAACCGGTTCAAGGAACATGTGAAATGCAGACGAAACATCAACTATAGAAGCAGCTGCTAATGCTTTTGGACCTGAATTATAACAAAAATGAACATAAAAAAGAGGGTAGGTTTATACCTGAAGTGAAATTTTCTGCACGTCGAAATGAATTTCTTCGATTTATTTCAAATGGTTGCGATGAATACTCAATTTTCTTATTTTTTGGAAAATATTTATTTTTTCTGCATTTTCTTCTGCTAAATTTTGCTCAAGTGGCTCAATGTCGTCTTCATCCGAATGCACGCTAACTTCACTTTCATCATTCTCCTCGTCTGATAATGCAAAATCATCGTCACTATTGCACGGAGATTCGCCCGCTTCGCTTTCCAAATCAAAATCTATTTCTAGTTCATCTCGCTGCCTTCTTTCACGTAAAACTCTATCCATTTTTTATCAAATACTTCGAAACACAACCAAAATTCAAATAAATGCGCAAAAAAACTTCCAGCACAAACTGAATTTCATAAAACGAAAAAATAAGAGCGTGCTATAAATCCACACACAAAAATAAGCCGCAATTCCAGGTACCTGCTTATGTGCATGCGCGCACATACACAGGGACCGATTCGTAACTATAACTGCACAGGCAAATACAGTAAGGGTACGAATTCAAAAACGGGTTTTTTTGGTTGTTCAGGCAAAATAATTCTACTTTGCAAAATACAAGGTCATTCTGCTGAACCGTTTTTATATTATTCAAGGTTAAAGATCAAAATTGTATGCGTGCGCATACAGGGGACCGATGAGGGTTAAGAGTGGTGCAACGTTGCCGGTTTTAGTCGCTTCAAGCAAACCCTCGTTTTCGTCGCTTCGAAGACCCAAAACATGCATGAGAAGTAAAACTGGAGAAGAAAGGCTCAATGGGTTAGCTCTTCTAAATGTTCACAGTGATGTGGAAGTGACCACGGAAGAGATATTAAATGCATTAGACAAAAAAAATATATACTATTTTTAAATATTATATAAAAAAAAATTGGAATAAGTCTAAACAAAAAAAAACATTAAAAAACCTAACGAAATTTTTTTTTCTAGGTACGCGTCTGAGTGTTGACAAGCCATACTCATACATATTTGTATTTGGTGCTAGATTTCTAGTAGCATTAAAGACATTTATCATTTTTGGTGTGGTTCGGCAAATGCCTCATGTTTTTGAAGAGGATTCTGAAATTATACTAAACATTTTGCCTTCGATCATTGTCATATAAAATTTGTGATACATTTTAAAAGAATCAAACTATGTTGGAATAATTTCAGATATTTTTTGTTTTACTTTCCTAGCTTCAACAGTAATTAAGACAGAACTTTATTTTTCAAAATCGTGTTGAAGAAGGCCGAGAATTCTCCCACTCTTTTGCAGGTCGTGGAATATTATTGCTTTTTGTTGGCTCAACTAATATAATGGTTCTATTCAACCAATCTTTATTACGTTCTTCAAAAACTGATAAAGTTCTATTGCTGTTCATCCACTTTTATACTATTTTGCCCAAGAAGTTTCTTTTTTTTTTTTTGCCTAAGAAATTTTTTATTTCTTTGTTTGTCTATTATATTATTTAATACGTGGGCTTTTGAGAAATGTGTGTCGTAAAATATATCCATTTTATAGTCGTCACAATTGACCCACCGAACAGTCTATTCAAGCTATTGTGACCAAATCTAGTGCAAAAGTTTTACTTTATTGGACATTAATCCACCAACCCGTTTGCGGAGAGTGCGTACCGAGGAGAATATTGCTGCTGTATCGGCCAGTCTCAATGAAGATCGCGATCTGTCAATTCGTCGCAGTTGTCGAAAAATTCCTGCGACGAATTGACAGGGACCCTGAAAAATTCACTGTTTAGTGCGGCTTGTGGGCCGGCGTCATCATTGGACCGTACTTTTTCAAAAGTAATGAAGATTGCAACGTTACATTCAATAAGATCAAGGTGGAAGAATTAGACTTGGTTAACATATGATTTCAAAAAGAGGGTGCCACATGCCACACGGCACGCGATACCATGGACGTATTGAGAGGCGGGTTTGGTGAGCAATTCAACTCACATTTTGGAGCAGTCCGTTGGCCACCAAGGTCATGTGATTTGACCTCACTAGACTATTTTTGTGGGACGACGTGAAGTCTGTCGTGTGCAGGCATAAACCAGCCACAATTGCAGCAGTGGAAGACAACACTACATCTGCCATTGGTGAGATACCAGCCGAAACGCTAGGAAAAGTATGTCGAAATTGGAGCTTATAAATGTAACTGCGGGCAACATTCGTTCCAACAAAATATTTCATTGACTACCGCAAATTTTCAGTTTTTTAAATTTTCAAAAACCAAACGCAAAGCATTTCTTTTAAGTTTAAAAACAGCTTTACTTTTAAAGATCGTTAGCATCACATACACAGAAAATGTAATTTTCTATAAAAAATGCGCATTTCTTGAATTTATATATAGAACGCTTTCAACAAAAAATTATTGGTGCAACTTTTATAAACAAAATTTGGGTTCTTCTAGCAGCAAAAACCGCATATTTTCTCTCAGCTCAAATTGAATGGCGCAAATTTTTTACATAACATTTGGGTTATTGTTCAACAATTTGTTATTGAGCCTAGTTTTATGTTCGAATTTCCTAGTGTAGTGGTTAGTGCTAAGAACTACAAATCTTAGCGGAAAAGGTTCGAACCACCTTTTTTGACGAATTTTTTAAGTCATAAATATTTTTAATTATTTAAGTACCAAATTACGAGTTATTTCTTTATTAAAAAAAGAAAGAAAGAAAGAAAGAGAGAAAGATACAATTCTTAAATAAGAATGCAACACGTGATCTCAAAAAAAAATATAAAACTTTAAATAAGCCAATCTGGATGAAAACCACACCTACCTCCTATATAAAGTTTCTACATAAAAATGTTAAAATCTCTTAAAATTCTATTCAAATTCACGTTATTTTAATTTGCTTACGTTGACTTGAAAGTTTGCTAAGCTAAAAAAATTATGAGTAATGAATAAAAAAAAATTTTATCTCAAATACGCACTCGTAGTTTGAAATTTGGCAAAATTAAATGAAAGATACCTGCAAAGCAATATGACTAGAAGGAAATGGAAAATTTCCTAAAATTTCTCAAAACTCAATATAGTGACTTCAAATTTTGCACATGAGCTTTGACCACAAAAACGTGCAGTGTGTTTAAATTATGGCAAAATAAAATAAAAACTACACCTGAAATTCTTCACAGTAAAGTAAATGTATTCTCCTTTTAAGTCTAAATTTTAAATTTTAATAGTTTGGCTGAAATAGGAAAATATGTGACGAATTTTAAAAAAAGTATTTCAATTAAAATTACAAAAGATAGATAAATCTATTAAAACTCAAAATAAATAAATTCTTATAAATTTCTATGGATTAAAAGGAAAACAGACTGTCTCAAAAAACATTTCAAAATTTGTAAACTAGTACAGGGGCATTCCACGCGAAATGGGAAAATGAGTTATTTTTTTAAATTGATATTATTAAAACCAATTTATTCTTAACGCAAAGTATAATATTTAAATTTAAATGATCTGTAAAAATTATTTAGAAAAAAACAAGATTTAGTATTTTTTCACTATGACAAGTTGTTGTTTATTGTGAAAGAGTCGTACAATTTTTAAATTTTATTTTATTTTTACAACACGATGTCCCACCAGTCACAATTTCTACTTTCTTTTTTTTTGCAGAAACTAAATATGGTACTAGTTTTTAGTTTCTATTTTTTAGTATTAGTACCATATTTAGTTTCTATTGAAGTATATTTAATCATTTCATAGCATAGTAAAAGAAATCTGTCAAAGAAATCTGAATTGACAGTGCAGAAGGCGGAAGTGAGTTATTTTTGACTATCCCACCAGTAACTCTACTTTAACCAATGAAATATTACCAAAATATTTATATGAGTTATTTTTTTCGATAAAAGTTTTACAAGTCGGTTCAAATTCTATTGTAAAATATCTACTTGATCATTATATTACATCAAAATACATCACAGTTACAGGTCTAAACATTAGGGATTCTAGAATAAACTGCCCCACCAGTCACTATGGAAAGCCCCTACACTGAACGAACAAATGCACCAATTCATTCTAGCAACTGAGCCATAAACGTATCTCAACTAGAATTGCTGGTCACTGTTAACCCGAGTATAAATATTAGCGGTCGAACCTGGGTCGAACATGGCCGAAAAATAAACCAAAAACTTTAGCGATCGAATGTTGGGTCCAACAACGTACGTGGCCTAAATTAAGTTTTACGGCCTCTTTATGACAGTTCCGAGTAAAAATATTAGCAGGCGAACAGTGGTCGTACATGGGCCACACGGCCATACAAGAGTTGAACATCGCCTAAAATAGTCCGAAAAATCTAGCGGCCGAAAGTTGGGTTGAACAACGGCCGTACAAGGCCTAAATTAAGTTGTACGGCCGCTGTTCACCCGTTGTGTGCCATCAAATTTTTCATAGCTCTTATTCAACAGCAAACGTATGCGCAACAACAAAAGCAAGCCTCACTCGACGATGCTGATATTGGTAGTATCGCCTCTTCTATGTGGCTCAAAAGATTTTTTTTTTTGTGTATGAAGTTAGTTAAAAAAAAGCTGCTCATTTTCATTGCCAATGTACGTCCGCTGTATGCCCAATCTGCAGTCAAAATGATTTCATCTGTACGACTCTTGTACGGCCGAGAAAATTGTAATAGTTAGGCCTTGTTCGGCCGTTGTTTGGCCTTAGCTAAAAAAAAAATTTAATTTTTACTCCGCAAGAGATAACAACAGATCTTAGTACATGCTACGTTAAATGCTTATGTTACACCTAAGACAAGATAATACAAACTAAGACTTAACATTGAATCAAGAGTCTCTGTGAACATGTTTATGCGGCTCAGTGGGTAAGACTGGCGCCAAGTGATCGAGGGGTGCAAATTCAAGTCCGTCGTATGGCAAAGAATATTTTTAAACAATTTTAGAAACTCTGTTTAAAAAAAGCTGTAAGTTTTTGTGATTTTGGTCACAGCGAATCAGCGAAACGAGGAATAAGCAGAACGGGGAACAAATTCACTTCTAAAATTTTGCAAAAAGCTTCAACAAAAAAATGTCTTTCAAAACTTTCAAAACTGAACACATACATATAAACCGGACTTATTTACTATAGAAAAAAATTTTAAAAGACACAAATTAGGGAAAAAGTTTCAACAGACGAGATTATTATTTTGTGTCAGTTTTAAAAATCAAAAAATTATAGGTTTTGAAAAATGTATCTTTGAAATAAATTAACCAGACTTATTTTATATATTGGTTTTGTATAGCCAATTATTTGTTGAAGACACAAGCTATAGACACATTGAAAAGCCTAAAAAAAAGTCTTTAGTTTTACCAACAAAAAAATAGTAAAAGTTTGTAAATAAATTTATGGTTTCAACATTTAAATATATTTTTGACAACAAATTCCATTTAAAGCTAACCTTATAATTCCGTTGTAGGCAGCAGCGTTCGCCCAAAAAAGCAGCTCCTAGCTTAAATGCGACAGGTTTTAGTTTATTTTTTTTTTTCGTAAGCCTTGTGTTGCTTTGGGGCTAATTGAAAATAAAGCAACGTTTTAAAAACGTTTCTGTGTGTTGTTTTTATTTTTGAGAATTTTATGTTTTTGCTGCTTGCTGCTGCTTCTTCTGCTGCTGCTGCTGCTGCTTAGATTAACAGCCAACGGGCCAAACCAGCTGAGACAGCAGAAATCACAACAACATCATGAGCAGCAACGACACAAGGACAACGTCGTTGGGAAAAACGCACAACAAACACATCACAGCACATCACAGCGATAACAACTACTACAACAACAACAACAGCAACAAAAACTATAAAAAAACCAGAGCAAATGCTTCGTTTTTGTGCTTTTTTAGCTCTCACACACACACACACTTGTGTGCGTTGTTGTTGTTCTTAAGTTTAATTTTATTTTTTTTCTTTCTTCCGACAACGACGACAACGACGAGGTTTTTATTATTGACACCAGGCAACCCTGCGTGCGTTCGTTTGGGTGGGTGGCGCTCAAGTTTGTGTATGTGTGCGTTTGGTTGATGCGTGTGCCTGTGTTTGTTGGAACTCTAATGCTGATTTTAAGTTTTTTTTTTTTGTAATGTCCTTTCTTTTTTTTCACTTTTGAGAATAATTATTTTTAACTTTCAAAAACTTGCACTAATATCCTTGTTGGCAGCTGGCTTTTTTTTACTTTTATTTTTTCTCTATGTCTTGCATCATTTTTTTTTTAATAAATTCTTACACCCAATTTATTTTTGCTACTGCTACACGTTTATTTTGTGCTCGCGCGCGCTTAAATTTTATGTTCCAAGTTGACCCGACGACTGGAACTCCATGACTGACATTTGCCATCGAAAAACTTGTTTAGCTTGCTCCGGAAAATCCTTGCAGCTCAAGTCTATGTTGGCTCTATGTACGCGTGTGTGTGTGTATGTGTTTGCTTTCGATGTGCTTGTGACGTAAAGATGTTCGAAAAAGCTCTACGAATTTACAACGTTTTTCCAAAGTTCCAGTTTCCAGCAGGTGAAAATTTGTTCCAGTTGTTGTTGTTGGGTTTGCTGCTTGTTGTTGGAGTTCGTGTCATTTCATGATTGTTTTTGTTGTTTTTGTAGCCAGTGATAAGGTACTAAAATGTGGGTGAAAGCTTCTGTATACTTTTTTTGTCCCTGCCGAAGCTTACCGCTCTCTCGCTCTCACGGAAAACACCGTCTACTCTCCTTGTTACTTTTAAACATGTCCTTGAGTTTTCCTCGCACTTTAGCTATTTTAAAATAATTCTCTGCTATAATTGTTTTTGTTGTTATTTTTTGTTGCTTTTTTTGTTGTTATAGGTGTAGATGTGGACTATATTTTGTCTTCTTTGTTGGCAATACCAACACAGCCGGCGTTTCTAAATACTTGCCGTTGTGTTGGTTGAATTCTCTTACATTATAAAAAAAAATTATGAAATTATTTCTCTAGAATTGTGGCCATCAACACGCGTATTTATTTATTCAACACGCGCAAAATACTCTCAGAGCGCAAAATTCTTTTTTAACAAGATGTTAAAAAAAACTTATTTAAGCGCTTGAAATGACATTTTCTCCGCTTCTAATGATCAACTGAAGCACCCAGTGCAATAACCAGATAACTCGACTTTTTCGATAAATATGTTTTCGAATGCATACCAAAAAAAAGGTATGTATGTGGCCTTCACGCACGGTAAGACTAAAACCTTCCGAAAACTGTAGAAAATTTAGTTCAACGACTTTTTCATCAAACATCGTTAAATAAGTGTTCGATGGCTCCCTTTAATGGACTGTAATACTTACTTTTATCCTTTTAAAAAACACAAAAAAACCCGACTTTTAAATTTATATTTATTTTTTACAGAAAACTTTGAGTTCGCTTTATTTTATAGAAAACTTTTTGTTCGCTTTTTTTATATATTTTTTTTAGATATCTTTTCATGACATGCTTGATATAAAAAAACATTCTATTTCTTCTTTTCGATACAGTAAAAAACTATGTGATTTGAATATATGATTTACATAGGTAATAAGTCTGGACAAGCAAAATCATCATACGTAGACTAGACAACCTAGACTGCGTCAGAATTAATGCCGGTTTCAACACACTGCGCCCTTGAAGACTGTCCTTCAACATCAACTGGAAGCCGGCACAATTTCTGTACAGGGCGCTCCAGAGTCACCCTTTTCATTTGCTTTTCGCCAGGCTCCCAGTCAGCTGTAGCAACCCTCAAACGTACGTTTCGTACTAATCCATCCTGACCTGAGAACACCTGAATTACACGAGCAGTCTTCCAAAACGTTGGTGGTACATTATCTTCGCGAATTATCACCATGTCTCCCACATTTAAATTGCTCTGAGCCTTACGCCACTTCGGTCGCTGTTGCAGTTCATTTAAATAATCCTGAGACCATACCTTCCATAGCGACTGAGTCATTTTCTGAAGTTGTGTAGCGAGTTTTAGCCTGTTGTCGGTAATAGCCTGTACGTTTGCTCCAAATGGTTGAATGATCGGTTCACCAATCAAAAAATGCGCTGGTGTTAAGAATGATAGATCGTCTGGATCATCAGATTGTACTGATAGTGGTCGAGAATTCATGACAGCGCTAGTTTGAGCTAAAATTACTCTAAAAGCGCTGCTTGTTAACTTATGAGGGCCTACGATTCTACGAAGGTGGAATTTCATTGATTTTATCGCGGCCTTCCAAAGCCCGCCTTGATGTGGAGCGGATGGAGTAATAAAACGCCATTCTGTACCGTATTCTTGCAAAGTTTTAGCCATGCCCATTTCATTCCAACTCCGCAACATCCGTGCTAACTCTTTTTCTGCGCCCGTGAAGTTTTTTCCGTTGTCGCTCCATAATCGTGCACAAGCGCCGCGAATGCTCGTGAAACATAAAAAAGCCTGAAGGAAATCGGCTGTAGATAAACTATCCACTAGTTCAAGGTGAACCGCCTTGGTAACCATACAAACGAATACAGCCACGTATTTTTTTTCGATGATGGTGCATTTACCTCCTCTTGCTTTTAGAAGAAACGGGCCAGCATAGTCAACACCGGAATGTCTAAATGGTCGACATGGCCGCACACGGTCTGATGGCAACTCACCCATCATTTGCTGGATCCCTTGTTGACGTTGCCGTACGCAAACGATGCATTGTGAATTACTTGTGTGAATTGCCCGACGGAGATTTGTTATCCAATACTTTCGACGCAAAAAGGCGGTCATTTCACGAGGACCTCCATGTAAGGTATATGAATGTGCTCCTTGAATCAAAAGTTTAGACAAAGGGCTAACATCCGGCAAAAGCACTGGTTTTTTCTGGTGTTCATGTATCATCGCTTGATTCAAGCGACCATTTAAACGGAGTATCCCATGCTTATCAAGCCTCGGATTAAATTTATATATTGAGCTTGTTGTATTGACATCAAGATCTGGTGACTCAGTCAATGCTTTAATCTCTCTTATATAATATATATATTGTTCCTCACGGATCCAGTATTCCATTGCTTTTTCAATTTCGTCATTGCTTAGTGCACCAGTTTTGCGACGATCGCGATTCTGTTGCCGAGCATTGTGAATGAATCGAAAGATCCAAGTTGTTAGTCTTACTAGAGCGTACGCACATGATGCGCGTGAGAGCAAATCAATCTCCCGGAGTGTGATACTCATTGCTAGTTGTGCCTTTTATGAGTTCCGTATCTTCGCATCTTCCTCCCGACTTACTATCCTTTCCTCTTTTGCTATATCTTTTAATGTTTCGTTTGATATAATCGGTGACGTTTCTGGCCAGTGAACTGCTTGTCTAGACAACCATTCAGGTCCGTGCCACCAAAGATGTGCGTTTTGTAATTCTGTCACTAACATTCCATGACTAAGCAAGTCTGCTGGGTTATCCGACGAGGGTACATAGCGCCAATCTGCATCAGCTGTTAATCGTTTAATCTTTTGGATTCGATTATTAACAAAAACCTTTAACTTTGCTGGATTCTTAATGAGCCATGCCAGAACAATTTGTGAATCCGACCACAGTGATGTTTTGATTTGTAACAGCTTTGATGAAGATTTGAAGGAATTCACCAGTTCGCTTAATAATTTCGCTGCACAAAGTTCTAGTCTTGGTATCGTAATTGACTTAACCGGCGCCACATGCGACTTCGCTGTAATAAGTATGCATTTCACTTGCTCCACTGATTCGACTCGTGCATACAAAACTGCACCGTATGCCTTCAATGGAGCGTCTGCAAATCCATGTAATGTTATGTTCTTATTATTGCTGATTCCAATCCAGCGCGGTAGACGAATTTCTGTTATATGCTCCAGCTGCAGTTGAAACTGCTGCCACTTACGGTATATTTCTTCTGGCACCGGTGTGTCCCAGCTGATGTTTGCCTTCCAAATGCTTTGCATGATTATTTTTGCCACAATTACTACAGGACCAACATAACCGTTTGGATCAAAAATATGCGCGATATGACTGAGCACCCGTCGTTTTGTAGCGTCTTTCGCTGATAATATTGGTGGTGGTCGAAATTTAAACATGAGCTCGTCCAAACTTGGCAGCCAGCGTAGGCCAAGAACAGTGGTGTCGTCAAATTCTCCGAGATCAAGTGCGTCATTGATTTGTAAATTTTCATTGTTCGGTACTACACCCAAATGATTCGATCTCCACTTACTAAGCACAAAACCGCAAGATCAAAGTAGTGCATCCATTTCGTAACATAGCTGTTTAGCTTCAGTGGGGTCTTCCGCACCTGATAAACAATCATCCATATAAAAATCATGCTTAATGGCTTTTGCACCTCTAGGCCATTGAAATTGATGATCACGAGCCCCTTGGATCATTGCACGAACTGCACAGTGTGGAGCCGATGCCAAACCAAATGTGACTGTCGTGAACCAATACTCCTGAACATCGCATTTTGCGGTCGGCCTCCAAAAAATTCGCTGCAAGTCCCACTGCTCCGGGTTAATTCGTACTTGTAGGTACATTTTCTTGATGTCAACTGTGACAGCTACCGGGTGACAGCGAAAACGCATGATTAACTGCGCTAAGTCGTCTTGCAGTTTTTCGCCTACTAATTGCATATCGTTTAGTGAAATGCCACAATCTGTAGGACATGAAGCATCATTGACGATTCGAAACTTCTTTAGAACTGCGTGATGTGGAATATGGTAGCACAATGGCCCTGGTGGACGATCGACCAAACGCATCTGATCAGCATCCATCAGCTCTTGAATGGCATTGAAATATTGATCTTTAAGTGATTCATTACGTTGAAAACGTCTCTCTAATTGTTGAAATCGATGAAGTGCAATGGCTCGCGATGAACCCAGATGTTTTATATCGTGACGCAGCGGAATATTAACTTGATAACGACCATTATCCAGCCTTTGATGGGTAAGCATAAAAATTTCTTCACACTGCTCTTGCTCAGTAGTCCGAGCTCGTACTGTAGATACTTCTTCAACTTCCCAGAAACGGCGCAATAATGAGTCCAATTGTAATTCTGCTTCATCTCTTGTAAGCATATTTGTAGTGACTTCCGATAGAGCACAAGTTTCTCCACCGAATACTAAGCAACCGAGCTGTGATGGCTGAAAAGCTATACTCCTGTTATTTATAAAATTTCCCTCAAGCATCACAGCAGCCCAGACGCCCGCGTCTAGCAACACGTCTACCGGAGCTGGTATATGAACTTTAGGATCTGCGAGCTGCCCACAAAAATCATTTTAAAATATGTATTTTGGTATTGTTTTATGCGGCAGCCATGCATTCGTGATTTGTGGGACAACAACTAATTCTAGATCTATCAGCGGTTCATCGCTAAAGTGTGCTAATAACTTGCATTTAATCTTGCGTGTGTGCGTCTTGCCAATGATGTTATCAATTCCATTTAAACGAACTTTACAGGGTTGAGTCGGCCATTGCAACGACTCTATTGTTGCTGCATTTATTAGGTTTATTTGCGCGCCAGTATCACATAGTGCTCGAAAAGGTGGTGAGATATATTTTTCCATTTGGAATCGCACAATTGCTGTTGCCAATAGTGCATCGCAAGGTTCTTCTTTTAAATTTCTGGTATTTACAACTGCTGGCACACCGAGGTCTCTGCGCCCGTGACAAGCTACTAATTGCTATTCCGATTTTGAGCGTGCTGCTATATCTGGTACCCGCACTGTACGGCGTGCTTCAGCACTGTGTTGCGTACGATAAATTGTCTCTACTGGTTCGCCTATATTCGAGTTGATGGGACACAAACAGCTATTGTGGCGCTTGTTGCATCACGGACATGGCTTGTCTGGGCACGCTACTGCGATATGTTTTAAGCTGAAGCAATTGCGACACATACGATGATCGTTGACATATTTGAGCCGATCAGTGATCGGAAGCATTTTAAATTTAACACATTTGAAAGGCCAATGATATGATGCAGGGCATAACCCACAAGCTGGGCGAGGCTCGTCTCTTCGTCCAGAGCTAATGTTTCGTTCTAAAGTTTTATTTGGTCTATTAGATGATGCACTGCGAGAATCGTTGAATTGCGATGGCGAGCGTGTCTCTTCCAACTGCTGCAGCAAGCTGGCTCGCATTTCAAGGAAAACAAACATTTGTTGTAATGTTGGCAACGTGTCTGGAGCACGGCGCAACGCCCATTGTGTTTGACTCTCCGAATCTAAAATGCATTCCAGTTGGTGAAGAAGCATGTACTCAGATACCTTCTCAGGTGTAAGCAACAATTGCAGCTGCCGAAATGCACTGCGCGCTGTATCCAAAACCTCACGTATTTTGTTGCAGGATGATACTTGTATTGGCTTTAAAACATACAACACGTGCGCATGTGCTCGAATTGTGCTGTATTCATTATTGTATTGGTTGCATATTGCTCCCCAGAGTTCAGTATAACTGTCATCATTGTTTGTTGGCCAATTTTTGTAAACTTGTTCAGCTCGACCTTGTAAGGCACCCATTAGATAACGCATTTTTTGTGCGTTCGACAACCGGGAGCTGTTGTGAACTTCAGATTCAAACACTGCTTTAAAATTAGCCCAATCAACCTCAAGACCGGAAAATTTAGGCAGTTTTGGCGGCTCTGATAGTTGGATTTGAATCAATCGACCCCCGTCCGATAATGTAAATGGTTCAGGATTTGATGTAATGGCCTGATCAAACATAGTTTCGCGCATCCGAGTACGCAATTTTGCCTTAAAATGCAAATATCCGTTGAACCCTTGGCCATACATTTCAGTACACTTATTAAACTGAATTTCTGACATTGAACAAACTCCTAATGCATGCCAATTTGATTCGAAGATCTGCCATAACTTTTCCAGACACTCTAACCGCACAGACAAATCTTCTGATGGCCAATCTAACATATCGTTTTGCCCTTTAAACATATGCATTAGCGCTGTAAAGTTTAACCGCATTGTTTGCTGCATCATATGGTTAGTTTCTTTGCTATCAGCTCCTGTACGATATTCGGCATCTATTTCCGCTTGCTGCTCACGTGTTATGCGTACGCAGGCTCCTGGTATCGCTAGAGGGAAACATAAGAACGGATATTGCTAAATGCTTAAAATTATACATATCATTGCACCACCGATCGGTATTGTCAAAATCGTTTGGCCCAACAATATATACTCTTTCCGGTGCCCCGTGTACAAGCTAATCTTTTGTACGCAATAAAACTTAATTCTTGTGAAATTCTATACAAGCATTGCACAATTCAAAAATGCTTTTTTCGTGCACTGCGCATTTCGTACGGAATACAAAAGACATCTCAACATGAATTAATTCCTATTCACTGCCCGAAATAATCACAAAAACAGCTATAAAATGGCACATTCCGTGCAGTGCGCATATATCGCACGGAGTATCTAAGAAATATTAACATATCATAATCGCAGCTAAATTGCACATTCCTTTAATCGAATAAAATCCTAGCCCAGATTGCGCATTCCGTGCAGTGCGCATATGTCGCACGGAATATAAATAGACACTATCAATCACATAACCGAAATTGCACATCTCTTTTTTATTAAATCAATTATCTCTGAAATTGCACATTCCGTACATTGCGCATATGACGCACGGAATAAAAATGGACACTATCATCTAACCCCATTACCGAAATTGCACACCCTTTTTTTAAATCGGTTATCTCTGAAATTGCGCATTCCGTACATTGCGCATATGTCGCACGGAAACTAAAAATACATTTAAGCAATTTAGGAAAATATGTTTTACAAAGGCATGTTTTAAAAACATCCTTGTGATTGCGCCTTCCCTATAATGCCTAAATTTCGCACAGAATAAAAATTATTTTGATTTGCCAATCCGATTCCCAACATCAATCGAAGTATTAGAACTACAATTCGCACTTACATGCATCAGCTTGATGTAAGCCTCTATCATCTAAAGAACTGCTTCGCAATCGCTTGTTTGCTCTGTGCATTGCGGTTTTCCTTCAAAAGAGATAACAAAATTAAAAATGTCTATTGATATTACTAATTTTAGATTCATAAGGCTAAATTTATGAAATGCATTATTATAAGCACAAAAACTTCAAATCGCCAACAATGGCTGCATTGATGGCGACAAAAAGCTTGCCCCCAACGCATGATGAGAACTCCAACATGTTCGTGTCTTAGTTTTTCTCACACTTTTAACAAGAGGCCACTATCCTACCATTACAGCTTTCGGCTATAAAGAAATTCTTGAAGTAATTGCGTCCATTTTGGCGGAAAATAAAATTAAGCAAATCTTTTTATAACGCCAAGGGCGCTGTTCATAATCTTGGTTCGATGGACCATGTTCGATGGCTCCCTTTAATGGACTGTAATACTTACTTTTATCCTTTTAAAAAACACAAAAAAACCCGACTTTTAAATTTATATTTATTTTTTACAGAAAACTTTGAGTTCGCTTTATTTTATAGAAAACTTTTTGTTCGCTTTTTTTATATATTTTTTTTAGATATCTTTTCATGACATGCTTGATATAAAAAAACATTCTATTTCTTCTTTTCGATACAGTAAAAAACTATGTGATTTGAATATATGATTTACATAGGTAATAAGTCTGGACAAGCAAAATCATCATACGTAGACTAGACAACCTAGACTGCGTCAGAATTAATGCCGGTTTCAACAATAAGAATGAACAAAAAGCGACTTGAAAAACAATATTTTGACTTTCGATGCAAATATATGCCCTGTTTTTAAATATATGTAATTAATACATTTTTTTTCTAAAGTCCAATGAAAGGTCTTAACAAAAATAGTTTAAACTGTACCGTTTTGTCACTGAATATATTATTTTTTTTATTTTTTCAAAAAATATTATGAGTACAGGGAAATATTCGCTTTTTTTGCTCTCTCGAGCAGATTGAGCTTCCAGCTTAGTTTTTTATCCAGTATAAGGTCCAGGTACTTTGCTTGATCTGAGAAGCTAAGTCTTGTGTTTCCCAGTTTAAGAGGACTAATTAGAGATAAATTGTGTTTTCTGGTGAAAGCCACTAACTCAGTTTTATTTGGGCTAACGCTGAGCCCACAGCAGATATTCCAGTTGTTTAGAGTATTTAGGCAGTTTTGCATAATTTCTCGAAGTGTATATGCATATGTATTTTCCAAAGGTAACAATAGCATCGCCATCTGCATAAGCTATTTCCCTGCAACAGATCTGTAGCCAGGATTAACCTAAGGAGAGGGGGGGGGGGGTTTGATAAAAAAATATTGATAGTTTTTGATATCGATATATCAAGAAGTATTTTTTTTATATTAAATGTTTGCTCTCCCATAGACCAAGTTATTGACGCCATAGACTAAAAATAGTCGATTTGAAATAAAAAGAAAATCTATAAAGTTTCGTGCCGATTAATATACTTTTAAAACTAGCTCAAGAGACCAATAAATGGAGAAGCGTTTTACAAGAGTTCGAAACACCTATTGAAGTAAATTAAAATAAAAAAAACATGTATGCATTTCGTTTTTAAAGTAATTGTTCTCTAAAATGAGTTAACAGACCTAAAAATCGGATTAAAAGTACTGGAGCTGTAATATTTTACTTTTCGAAAACTGTTATTTTATTTCTTGTTTCAAAAAAATAATTGTAAAAATTCAAGCTTGAGCAATTGCAATGAAATGTTGTTGAAATATGTTCTGAAAAAAACACTTAATACAAATCTTCCGTGCAATCACAAAACATAGTTAATGCCATTTTCAGGATTTTCATTTTATGATGAAACTTAAATAAAATTTTTTTGCTCTATCTAAAACAGTCACCCTCTTGTCTTTACGATGAATAGTTTTTGAGATATTGGACTGTCTAAACATGGTATGCACATTAGACCGTCTTACTTTTTTGACTTTTCGAAAAGTTCCCGGGACACGCAGATTTCTGATTCTACTTTTAAAAACATGAATTTTGGTATATAACATTTAAATATTAACTAACGGTTAATAGTACCGCAAACGGCTTAAATAAATTTCTTCTTTAGTATATTTTGCATATAACTACGAAACTAATGAAAAAATTTTATCAATTTATACTTATTTATAGGCAAATAAAATTTTCCATCTCATGCTATGAGAAAAAATGCATTTTGTTCAGTACATTTTAAAAAAAAAAAACTCTGCAAAGTGAAATTTTGATTACAATTTTTTCGAAAATTTCTGAAATAAAGAGCATGAAAAAGAAGTTTTTGATTATGTAAACTTCGTATTATGAGGAACTTTACGGCGATTTTTTTACGGAACGGTTTTTTTAAAGTTTTTTCTAAATGACCTCTATATTTATTATGTTGACTTTATATGATTTAAATACAAATTCTAAATGTTTGATAGTTTAAATCATACTTGATTTTAAATACAAATTCTAGTTGTTTGACAGTTTAAAATCGTTTATCGAGCTTAAGGTCAAAGTTAGAACAATTAATTGTTCTAACGAATTTTTCTAAAGAAACAACAACAACAACAAAGTTTTTTCAATATGAAAGGAAAAAAACCACTAGCAAATTGATTTTATTGTACAATTTCTGCGGTGCTAAACGCGTCATCAGAAATCTTTGTGATTGCCCGTGCAAGCGCGTAGACGCACTGCACCATCGGGGCGATGAGATTTTGAAGCTTCAATTTCTCATTTTTTCCTTAATTTCATAATGCCACATTCGTTGTTGTATTTTTGTTTTACTTTAGTTTCTATGCTTATGTATATATGTAGTCCAACAGCCTGCTGGAATTCTGCACTAACAAAGCATGTTTACTGAAGTTGTTTTTAGAATTTTTGCTGATTTGTTTTTCAGCTGTTTCCGTTTGGTCGAGCTCTACCATTTGATTAAAGTTTTTTCTAAATGACCTCTATATTTATTATGTTGACTTTATATGATTTAAATACAAATTCTAAATGTTTGATAGTTTAAATCATACTTGATTTTAAATACAAATTCTAGTTGTTTGACAGTTTAAAATCGTTTATCGAGCTTAAGGTCAAAGTTAGAACAATTAATTGTTCTAACGAATTTTTCTAAAGAAACAACAACAACAACAAAGTTTTTTCAATATTTTTTCAAAAAAGCAACACAACTGCACAGTGAATTTTTCCGAAAAAAATTCAATTTTATTTTTATTAAACGTAGCTGCATAAGTAGATGTGTAAAAGATATATGTATATAATATTAGCTTTAATTGCAAGACATTCAACTTTGTTTTTGTAATGTGCAATTATTTAAATGACTATTTCTGTGGTCACAAGGAATAATGACTAAACTCAAAGTATCGGAAAAAACGATATCTTTACTGCACTAGCTCCGACCTTTTTCCCGAAATATATGAACCGTTACAAAAGAAATATGTGCAGACATAAGTGATACTCTATTATGTCTAAGTCAAAAACAAATATGTGCAGACATAAGTGATACTCTATTATGTCTAAATAAAACGTTTTTCCTGCATCCTTCCAAAGATTGGCAATAAAGAAAATGGCGTATCGCTTTTTTAAGATAGCTTGAGTTTAGTCATTCTTCCTTGTGACCACGGATATTATGCTATTGATCTGATATTGGTCATTCTTAGAAACAACAACAATCTAACAAAAGCACGGATCTTACAGGCCGGCTACACAGGCCAGTATACTGGCTCTATAGTTCGAGAAACTCAATACATTCATACTATTTTACAAATACACTCACACTTGGTTCACTTTTAGGCCACTTTCAGCGCTACTGGCAACGAAATTTCAGAGCCAGTGGATTTCGACAGCAACTGCCAGTGTATGTCAAAAAGGGGGATATCAGTGTTGTTTTTAATTACTTTTGGTGGGTTTGTTCCGGGTTTTCGTCGATTTCGTACAGGAAGCAACACTGATAGCTTGTTTACAATTAAAAGCAAAAAAAAACAACAAGCAAAGCACACAAAACTGCTATAGCAGCGAGAACCTTCACATTCGATGGAATTTTTTAATGAACTTTCACGTCCATGTGTAGAACCTCTTGCTACTAGCATAAAATATCGAAATTTTTCGAATCATTCGAACAGTACACGTCTTCTTTCGCACTTTCGCTGTCACAGGCCTGTGTAACCGGCCTGTTAATGCACTTGTTTTTTTAGTTGGGCGATTCACAATCTCGTGTATTTTTAAAGTTTGTGCTTCTTTAAAAAATTTTAAAAATTTTCTATCAATTGTGAATGGTCTTTTTGATATAATTTATTATAGTTGTTGCAAAACATGAAATTCATAGCATATTGATGAAAAGCAAAATTATTTCCCTCTGTAAATTCGCTTAACTCAATTTCGTGTCGAAAAAAATCTTTAAGCCTAATTAATAGATTTTTTTATTCGCATATCTTCTATATCAGTTTTTTTCGCCTTTACTTTTTTTAATAATCAGCTGTCAGTTTGCGATTTAGTATTGCAATATATAGTAAATCTTAGCTATGAGCTTTAGTGTTGTTAAATTTGTTTTATTTTTTTAGTGTAGAGTAAATATATATTCTACTCTTTTGCAAATGATATGATGCAAAACCATTTGCACTGGATTGTAAATAGCCCTAGTATATTCTCAGCACTGCGATACATTGTATTGCATTCTACTGTTATTTTTTTGTTGTTATACAGCTTTGTTGCTATGAGTTGGCCTTTGAGACCTTCGCTGGCTTTACTATACTATACAGTTTTTCAATATTTTTTGTCTTGTTTTGAGATGCATCCTTCCTTGTGGAGTACGAATGCAAGTTTTTTGGAAATTAAATAATTGTTAAAAATTTAACTATTTTAAATGATCCAGCAGAAAGAAACGCAGGGCTTCTAAATATGGTAAATAAAACGTGAACAATGGATCCAAGACAACAAAATTGTGTTATCTAAGTAAATGAATATTACAATAACAAACATCCGGACAATCGAAAACGTACAATACTTCGCAACTTAAACTTATGTCGTATAATTTTTTTTCTTATGGTTATTTACATAAATACTCATGTAGCTACGTTTAATAAAAATAAAATTGAATTTTTTTTCGAAAAAGTTCACTGCGAAGTTGTGTTGATTTTTGGGAAAAATACCGTATCATAAATCTTCGAATTAAACAAAAAAATTTTTTGCTGTAAGCTTCCTCAATATACGAAATTAACATAATCAAAAACTTCGTCCTCATGCTCTTGTAACGCGGGGTAATGTAAGTTGAAGTCATCAAATATTCGAAAAAATTGTAATCAAAATTCCACTTTGCAGATTTTAAAAAAAAAAATAAACTAAACAAAATCCAATGTTTCTTACAGCATAAGATGGAAAATTCTATTAGCTTTTTAATAAGTATAAATTGATAAAAATTGTTTCATTAGTTTCATAGTCATATGCAAAATACTAAAAAAGAAATTTCTTGTTTTTTCGAAAAACTTAATTTTTAGCCAACAAGCCTTAAAGCCGATAGCGCGACTATTTAGCGTTAGTTAATATTAAAGTTTTATGTACCAAAATTCATGTTTTTAAGAGTAGAATCAGAAATCAACGTGTCTCGGGAACTTTTCGAAAAACGTCGAAAAAGTGTGACGGACTAATTAATGCACATACCATATTTTGATTTTGTAAATTTTTTTTTTTGCTTATATTTTCAAAAAGGTTTACAAATTTTTTGCAATAGTTTTAAGAGTGATTCCCGAATTTAGAGTATTTTTGAAACTTATTAGCATTTTAAATATATTGACTTAGACAATAATTACAAAGGGCTAAGGCAAAAAATACAAAAAATCAGTTTTCTCCAAACTATGAAAATGGAGATACTATGTTTTGTCGTTGTACGGGAGAAATGAAGAGTGTCTGTTCAAAAGTTCCTATTGAACATTTTTAAAAAAAGTTGTTTTCACTATGGCTTAGCACTTAAAATATTTAATCCTACACTCTAAAAAGTTTTTGTTGAATTTTACTACAACTCTTGTAGGCAACAGTTTTGCGGCTGTTTCTGTAGTAAATTTACACACCCTTATTTAATTAAACATATTTTTTACTATTGACTTGTAGTGAAATTCAACGAAACATGTTTATGTTTGAGTTAAATATGTAGCAATATAAATAAAAAAATATTGATATTGTAGTAAAATTAAACATCAATTGCTATCATCTGTGTAGTACCATAACAATATTACTACTCTCATGTTAGCAAAATTCAACAACTAGAATTTGTTTTTACTACAATTGATGTAATCTATTGATATTTTAGTAAAGGCAACATTCTTAGTTTTGACATTCTTAGTTTAAAACATAATTTAATATATCTTAAAACTTTACACTCTTGACGACACGTGCAGAAATAAATTTGACTTATATTTACTGCTTATACTTCATTAAATTAACACTATAAACACCAAAATGAGACATACACACTTGCATAAAGAAATTCCTGCCGATTAGTACCCGAAAGAAAAAAACAAATGAAACACAGATATTTTTTTATAGATTTTTATTTAATTATTAGCATATTGCCCACATTTACCCATTTTGTTGTTTTGTACAACATAAGATACTACAACATAGTAAAACTTTTACTAAAAATCGAGTTAACACTAAATTTTTTTCAATTAAAATTCATATAACTCTTATATAATGATCCGTACACGTTGACAAGCAAATTCGACTAAATATCTGTTGAAAATATTGTCCATGTTGAATATTCAACATCTGTTTCATTAGTTCAATTTTGGTAGTAATATAAAGCATTGTAGTTGATATTGCAGCAAAATTAAAAATTTATAGCTTAATTTTGCTAAGAATAGTGTTTAATGGTAAATACTCAAAGATCAATATAAGATTTATAGTAAAATTACACATCAGTTTGAATTTCAACAAAAAATTACTATAATAATTATAGTAAATTTATATTTATTTTTTAGAGTGTATCATTTGCACACAAAAAAGAACAACAAAATCGTAAATCTTTCCAATATTTTGTGCATTAAGATTTATGTTTTTGTTCAAAAGGGCCTTAATATGCAAACTGAAAAATTGCTTTTGAAGATATTTGAACAAATGGCACTAATTTCCATAAAAGGTCTTAGTTTTTGTACAATATTTATTCAAACGTTCTTATGAAATTTTTTTATTGACTCAATTACAAGTTCCCTTTGAGGTAAGAAACTGATTATTCAATGAACAAAAGTCCTCAATGAATCCTCATTACTACACTGAGAAACCGACGCAGTACACTCTAAATAATAATTGCAAACCTTATGTCAATATCATACTACTTTTTTGTTAAAATTCCAACTATTGTGTAATTTTACTATTAATTTTATATTGAACTTTGAGTTTTTATCATTAAGCACAATTCTTAGCAAAATTAAACTAAAAATGTTGAACTTTGCTATTATGAATATGAATTGCAAAGTTTTATATTACTACATAAATTGAATTAAAATTGAGCAGATATTTTCAACACATGCTCATACGAGTTGGCTTGTCAGTGAGTGAAGATCACTCTTTAAAAATTATCAGGATTTGACTAAAAAAAGTTTAGTAAGAATATGTTTTTCGGTAAAAGTTTGTTAGGTGTTAAGATGTTAGCAGTTAAATGAAAACAACATGTTAATAAATAAATAAAGACCTTTAAAATAAACAAAAAATGCCTGGGTTTCATTCGTCTACCTCTTTAGAATACTCATTGAAAGGATATTCTGTATGCAAGTGTCTGTTCTGCGTTTTGATATTTCAAGTACCAAATTATTTGAAAATTATAATAAAAAAAAAAAAATCTAAATATGAAATATCTCTGCATTACCGTCAAAACTATAAAGTTATAAGATAAATTAAAATATGTTTTAATATATACATATTGTTATAAAGAATGTTTAAAAAAATGTATTCACTTGAATAACAGCAGAAATTTGTAAATACTACATTATTTGTATTAAAACTTAGTAAAACTTGTTGAATTTTACCAACATTAGGGTAGTAATTTTAAAATAGTACTACATATATTATAGTAACATTAAATAATTTATGTTTAGTTTTGCTACAATATCAATATTATTGTTTTAATATTACTATATATTTTTATCAAAATTAAACACTATTTGTTGAATTTCACAGCATATCAATAAACAAACAACATGTTGAATTAAATAAAGATGCGTAAGTTTACTACAGTTATGGTAGCTAACATGTTATGGTAGCTAACTATTGTAGTAAATATCAACAAAAACTTTTTAGAGTGTATGTGAACGTATTGAGCCCAACATAGGGCACTTACGTGTTTTGTGAATTAAATATTTCTGTGAAAATTTCTTATGTATATTTATTGTTGTGTTCATTTTATAAAATGTTTCAAAACCTTATAAAAAATGCCTATTTCTTGAGTGACTGCACAAAAGGATATACTTTTAAATTAGAAACTAACTTTAAATTTTTGAAACTGACTTTCTATAACTTTGAAACCATTTAAATTTTCCTATCCACACAACAAAAACTAGACAATTTTCAGTTCTCTTCAACTTCATACAATGTCGAAATAAGCACTTTTAAACAAACATCAAAATCCCAGAATCCCCAAAAATACGAAAATGCAAAATTAAAGAAAAAAAAAACGATGCAACGGGGTACTATAGCATAGTATTTAGCTATTTTTTGAAAAAAAAATTACAAAAAACAAAACTCGAATCAAAAAGTTTTAGCTGTTGAAACTTGATGTTTTTCAAAAATCCTCAAAGTGCCTATGTTAGGGCATTTAAAACACAAAAATAAAAAAATCATAATAAATTTAAAAAGCTTTCATTTCAGTATTCATTTTAAAAAACTTCAGTACTAATTTATATAGTAATTTTAAATATTTTAAAATAGCAACTCTACAAAATAACCAAAGTGAAATATAACTGTTAAACATTTCAATTGACGTTACTTAACTAGTGACTAATACTCTTATTAAATTTTTCTGTTCTAGTTGTTAATTTTTGAGAAAAAACAACAAAGAAAGCAACTGCTACTTTCTAGACCCTAAGAGAGTTTTAACCTCTTAAACCCCCCATTGTCTACAGGCCTGCCTTGCACCCCTCTAGTTCCAGTTTAAGAGAGGCAAAAGAACCTTCCCTGAGGGGTTCCCCTTGGTAAAGATCTTAACGTGGATGCCGCACCAAATTTTGCACTTATAATCCTGCCAACAGCATTGGATTTATCAATGCTATCGGTATGGCATCCACCCCAACTTCGTCAGTGCATTAGTAATAGCTCTTGCTTCGACGTTATTAAAGCCCCCCCCCCCCTATATATCAATTAAAGCTATCATCGTATATTCCTTCTGATTTAGGAATTTTTCAATGATGGAAACTATGGAGCTGTTTCCACGGATTTGCCTTTGGTGTAAGCATGTTGTGCTATTGACAATAGCTTTTTTTTCTATTTTAAATCTCAAGTGAATGTCGAAAAAAGAAAAGATGAGAGACTAACTGGTCGAAGGTCCTTATTGTTTACGTGTGAGCTTTTGCCTGCCTCAGGTATTAAGATAACCTTCATGTTACGTCATCGTTTGGGAATGTGATTTAGGTCGAAGCAGCTTAGGTAGATCAACAAAAGCCGCTCCAAGGAATTGGAGAATTTCGAAGGAGTTTCCTTATTCTATTAGATATATGGTCAGAGGCAAGGGTTATATCTAAGATTTCCTGCCTATTACTAATAATGAAGGTCGGTTCATTACCTACATTATTTATGTTTAGATTGGTATTAACAGTGGCGGATCTAGAAATGGCTCGTGGGGGGGATGGAGTTAAATAAGCAAATTAGTTTTTTTTTATTCATTGTATTTATCGATGTATTACATAGTGAACATATTTTTATAAATTAAATTTACGTTTTAAATATCATGAGCATATAATTCAAAAGCATATCAAAAGTTTCAAATTTATATAATTTATAAGAATTAAAGAAAAGATGTAGCTAATGATTATATTCAACTTAAAATTTAACATCCCAATTCGCGCTACTCATGCGTCGCTCTCTTAATTTACTAAAAATTTCAGCAATTTCCTCTGGGCTAAAATCAATTTCTTTGTGAATGGTTAATAGGGCTTAACCATTTAGCCGATTCTGTGCCATTGTGGATCTTAAGTAGGTTTTCAGTCTTCTCAATACTGAAAAACTTCTTCCAGCAGTAGCTGAAGTCACTGTAATAACTGCTTTCGTTTTTAAAAGTAACAATATGTTAGGGAAGAAATGTTCGTAATCCTTGGTAATAATTAATATTATGGTATCCATCACTGTTATTGCTGTTTTTAGATCTGTTTTAGAACAATATCGTTGCCCAAAAACTATTTCGGCTTTCAGCTCTGCTTCTGTTAACACGTTCAAACTATTATTACATATTAAGGCTGCCTTTGTAATTTCATTTATTGAAAATTTGCCTTGATTGCTCGGTACTAAGCTCTCCAAAGGTAGTATATCCTGAAACTTGCCCTTAAATTTAAGTTCCAAGGATAAAATCATGTCGTCCAGGTATGGAGAGTTTGGCGTATCGAATTACAATTTTTTTCGAATTTCGTATTCTTTGGGTCAGGATCTCCCAAAAAAAATGTTAGAAAAAATAAATATCTCTTCCTCTCCCGCAAGGACAAAGATGTTTTTTGAGAAAAACAGTAAAAAATCACGATCTCAAAATGCTTTAATTTTTGTAAGAAAAACTACATATGTGCTAAAGCAAAAGTAAATATGAACTTTAACTAACAATATTTTGGCAAACACAATGCTGCTCTTGGTTTTCACAAAAGGTCCTGTGTGAAGGATACTCGAATCTAAAGGTACATTCAAGATAGCACAGAAGTTTTAATTGTTTTCTGATTGTCTAAATTTTGGTGATATTGATTACAGTTTTAAGTCTTTCCTTAAATATGGCGAACTAATAATTTGTATATTTTTTGCACATGCATTTTCTTGTTTTGAAGAAATGTATACTTGAATGCAATTTTTTAATTTTTTCAAAAAACTTAATATAAGGTTTTATATATCGGGTTTTATAGAAGTGGTATCGAAGATAATTTCCTTAATTTAGATTCTTCATATATTTCTGAAATTCGCACATTTGGGCAGGGGCTTCAAGATCTTATTTGGAGCTTCTGGATCGAATTCAACGTCGTGCGATATATTTGATAGGGGATGAAAGTACATCATCCTCGCTCAACTCTCTTGAGCATCGACGCAATGTTGATTGCCTAAGCCTACTGTATAGGTATTACCATGGGAAGTGTTCAAGGGAGAAACATGGCCTGACGCCACCAGCTCGTGTGTTTCCCAGGTCCACTCGGACAGCTGTCCAAGCCCACCCTTTTACCATTGCATCGATGCCCAATAGAACATCGCATTACCGTGATAATTCGTTCTTTAGTCGCACGGTTAAGTTGTGGAATAGCCTCCCTGCGAGCGTGTTTCCTGGCAGTTTTGAGCTGTGCAAATTGAAAACAAATATTCACCGACACTACTCCATCTATCCACCCTCCAACTAACTATCACCCATCTTCCGAATCAACACAATGCTTACGCATTTATAGGGGGCATCCCCTGAGCGTTGGTTCAGTCTAAAAAAAAAAAAAACAGCACCCAAATAATCAATTCAATATGGGGAAGCGTGGGGTTTTTAGTTCGATAATTTCAACACGGTTTTCACTAAAAAATTAAAAACAACAAATAACAACGATAAATTGTTTTTTGTATGCTAAATTTTATGTAAGTTAATTGAAATAATAACTAATTGAAAATTTGTGTCAATAATCTATGATTTTTTACAATTTTATCGCGTAGAAATTAATGCATCGATCACATTGAAAGAAGGATTAACATCAGTTATTTGGAAACAATGACTACATGAGCTGAATGACTGTAGGTATTTAAAATTTTCTTCTTCAATTCAATAAAAAAAAGCAGCCAACGTCACAACCGAATATAGGCAGACATACTCAACGTTATCGAAATTTAAGAGCCAACCGAGAAAATCAAACACCTTCATAACATTTTGGACAAAATTACTTTTGGTTTTATGAAAAAGAAAGACCTTCAAAAATAATTTGCTTATTTATATTTTAATATTTTATAGTACACAGTTATTTATGAGCCACAAATATTTTTAATTCCTTTCCAAAAATATAAATGCTGAAATGACTCGAACTTACTGCGGACAAAGCCGCGGGTAACTGATAGTATTTATTTAAAAAATTAAATTAAGCGTCTGGGGGCTTCAGCCCCCATACCCCCTGGATCCACGCCTGGGTATTAGGGATAAATTAAAAAAAGTCTCACCCCGTTCGATGGTGTTTGAACTTCCCCAGATCACGTAATGAGCATTGGCATCGCACCCTACGATGAGGTCTTTGATTCCGATGCTGCAATGAAGACCAGTTTTACCATGTTGTCTTCCGGAAGTACCTAGTGATCGTGCGCGAGATATGCTGAGATGAGCCACAAGCTTCGACCCATCTTGTCGCTTATGGCCACGGTGTCCTTATTAATCTAATCCACGGTGATTAGAATACACGCTCTTGGTTTACCTTGTGATTTTGTATACACTAGCGTGTATGTTGGAGTCCTGAGTCCGCATACTAGGCCGCAGACTATACTCGGCTGTCCTCTCCATCTCTTCTATCAGGACGATGTCCTATCCATCTTTAGTTAGACGGAGGATTAGGCTGGCGTACGCAGCCGTCGAGTGATGGTGGTTAATTTGAACTACTCTCAGCATCTAGACTGTTAGTTGTCATTTTAACTTCCACAACTGTCGTGTGGAACTCTTCGTCCAATTTTAGGACGTCATCCTCTAAGGAGGACAACCTGAAAGTCTGCGCCAGTTCCGTCATGGGGCTTGCGCCCTCAAGTTATGGTGCAGGGGGCAGGTTTGTATAGAAGAAGCATCTTTAATTGGATTGAAAGCCTGCTCTTCCTCCAACGATGCTTCATCTTTCTTATAGACCCTCAGTGTGAACGATGAGAAACCAAAATCTACCTCGAACCGTTTGGATGACAAAAAGGTCAGGGACTCTTAATTGATAACAAAAGTTACCGATCTAAAGTCTCCCCTTGGCTCTTCAACCCGTGTCAACTGCCAGTTCGCTGTTGGCTGACCGTGTTTTCCCAATCTGATTGCCTCCTGGATTGTCTGAGAATCAGAGTACACTGCAGGAACACGGGAAAATGCATGCCATTCATCCAACTTGATCGCACTTTCTGAAAATACGTTTTTTGAAAAATGAACTATTCTCATATAAGTGCGATCATATCGGATGAATGCCAATCCAAAAAGTTGGAGTAAAAATGAACCAATCCAGTTGACGAACTCTTCTCCCATTTAACCATAATCGGCAATATGATATATGTGCCTACAAAAAATGAAGCCAGGTCAATAAAATTTTGTACACCAGATTCTTTGCTAACAACAACCAGTTGGTGCAAAAATTAAACAAATCGGCCAGCACCCAGTTTTCATATAACCGAAATCGGTAAGGTGGTATATTTCCCCAGAACAGTATTCCAGAGCAATGAACTTTGACGCAGCTAGTTTTTTTATAGTAACTACAAATTTGAGTGAAAACGAACCAAATCGGCCGACTAAAATGCCCTCCCAACAGTTTTACGCAGTTTTTATCTCTCTGTCGCAATTGGGTTTTGACCTTTAAACCTCTTAAGAGAGTGCACCTTAAATAACACCCTCAAGATTGTTGGTTGTTGAAAAGATAATAAAACGAACATGGATTTAGCTTTATTTAATTGAAAATTATTTTTCAAAAGGTAAGCAGTTTCGCTTTTTCCTCCATTTTTACAATATTTGAATGTTTAAAAACATACAAAATCATCAAATTTTTTTACTCAAATTAGTGTTTTTATTTCATAAGAAGGTTAAAATGGAATGGCTGCATAGTAATAACACTGTACATGTGAAAATATCAAACAAGCTGGAGACATATCATTTCAGCATAATTCGAGGACGCTGAATTTAATGGCGTTTACCGTTTCTTTTTAAAGCGAATACCTTTACGCCCCGTTTTGTTATTTGCTTGAGTGAAATCTCAAAAACGACACTTTTTTCCATACACCTTTTCTTAGAGTTGTTGTTCCTTTTTGCTTGCGTCTGTTACACCAAGAGAATATAAAATTAAAAATATTTCTTAGCTTGCAGTGAAAATCACCCTTCGATTGATAGTCCTATACACTACCGACTGATCTAATATTCTTTGTCACGTCGGTTGGTTTATTCAATATTAAGTATTAACTGAAGATATGTTGCACCAGATAGCATCTTAATATAAAATAAAAAGTAAAAAAAAATTTTCAAAAATAAGCTTTTATTTCAAAAAGACGTGCACTAAACATAAAAAATAAATTTAAGTTACATTTGTCATCTTTTTATATAATAGGTATATTCTAGGTGTAGAAGAACCTCTCCCTTGGTAACTCATCATCATAATATAAGCGTACGTAAATTGGTAAGTTCTAATTACTTATATAAATTTAGAATTTCTCAAATACACTTATATTTAAAAGCTTGAGCCACCAAAGTCCGCGATCCGTTATACAGGCTTACTACACATTATCAGTTGCATTGAATCTTTTAGTAAGCTTTCTGTATGTAAACTGCGATCCATTATACAGGTTTACTACACAATATCAGTGCCTTATGAAATAAAATGTTTGTTTTTGTTTATGAATGAATTAAGCATTGTTTTTGCATCCTTGGAAATCAGATAATTCTCTTAAATTTTTAGATAAAAAAAATTAACATTTATCTACTCACTTTTGACGCTCATAATAGATAACAGATTAAAAAAATAAGTTCAAAAAACTAGAACCCGACTACTAAGAAGCGCTCTCTAAAAAGTGTGAAACAAGAAAATATTCTCAACTGAAATGGTATTGTACAAACTATAAAATTTTTTTGTCTATTTAATAATTTTCTTGCGTATAATACTAATTTATAGTGATGTTTAAAAGATATACGTGGTAGTATGCCACCTCAAATACTCGTATATTGTCATATGTCGCCCTCTAGATGTATAATGTACTTCGCCCTAAAGCTTTTGATCGCTTACTACTGTAAGAATGTATTGTTTTGTTAAGGTAAGGGGCATACGACCACGTATATCTTTTAAACATCACTATAAGTTAGTATAATCTTATATAAATAAAAATCAAATGTCGTTCGTTGATAATTGCATCAGTTGAGAACGGCTAAACCGATTTGGATAATTTTTTTTTAAATGTTCGTAATAGTCCAACTTAGGTTTTTACGGAAAGAAAAATTGACCACGCCCACTTTGCGCCCACTTTTTTTGATTTATCTAAAATCGGAAAACGGCTGGACCGATTTGGATAATTTTTTTTTTTTAATGTTCATAGTAATCCAATTTAAGTTTTGTTGGAAAGAAAAATTGACCACGCCCACTTTTGCGCCCACTTTTTTCAATTTATCTAAAATCGGAAAACGGCTGGACCGATTTGGATAATTTTTTTTTCAAATGTTCGTAGTAATCCAATTTAAGTGTTTACTGAAAGAAAAATTGACCACGCGCACTTTTGCGCCCACTGTTTTGATATCTATATAAATAAAAATCAAATGTCGATCCTTGGTAATTGCATCAGTTGAGAACGGCTGGACCGATTTGGATATTTTTTAAAATGTTCGTAATAGTCCAACTTAGGTTTTTACGGAAAGAAAAATTGACCACGCCCACTTTTACGCCCACTTTTTTATTTATCTAAAATCGGAAAACGGCTACACCGATTTGGCTAATTTATTTTTTAAATGTTCGTAGTAATCCATTTTAAGTTTTTACTGAAGAAAAATTGACCACTCCCACTTTTACGCCCACTTTTTTATATATACCTAAAATCGCAGAACGCCTGCGCCAATTTGGCTAACTTTTTTAAAATGTTTGTAATAGTCTACAAACGTTTTTTACAGAAAGAAAAAATGGGCGTTGAACAAGGGGGCGTGGCACTCTCATACAACCCAAATTTGCGATATCGAATAGCTTTTTAGTTACAGACCGCACAGGCTCGGAATTTAATATTCGAACTCAATTTACACATTAAGTTTAACTGATAACATTTTATGATGTTGGAAAAGGGGGCGTGGCACCTTCCATACAACCCAAATTTGAGATATCGAATAGCTTTTGAGTTATAGTTCGCACAGCCATGGAATTGGGTTTTCGACCACAATTTACACGTGCCGTTTTACTGATAAAATTTTATGGGCGTTGGGAAAGGGAGCGTGGCACCTCCCTTAAAACCCACATTTAATATTTTGAATAGCTTTTGCGTTATAATTCACACAGCCCCGGAATTCAATATTCGACGACAATTTACACGTGCTGTTTTACTGATAACATTTTATGGGCGTTGTACAAGGGGCGTGGCTCCTCCCTTGCAACCAGAATTTGCGATATCGAATAGCTTTGGAGTTATAGACCTCCACAGCCTCGGTATTCGAGCACAATTTGCACGTGTCGTTTTACTGATAACATTTTATGGACGTATGGTGTGGCAACCTCCCATAATTTGCGATATCGAATAGCTTTTCAGTTACAGCTCGCACAGCCTCGGAATTCGGTATTCTACCACAATTTACACACGCCATTCATGGGGCGTGGCACCTCCCATACAACCCAAATATGCGATTTGCGATATCGAATAGCTTTGAAGTTATAGCCTAAGAATTCATTATTCTACCACGATTTACACATGCCGTTTCACTAATCAAATTTTATGGGAGTTAAACAAAGGGGCGTGGCACCTCTCATTCAACCCAAATTTAGATCAACCCAATGCAGGTTCACTGATTACATTTTATGGAAGTTTGGCAACGGGGGCGTGGCAGCAACGCGCCGGGTTCCAGCTAGTATGCAATAAAATATATTATGTGTAAGTTGTTTATTTAATATTAAAAAAAATTTAATATTATGTACATAACAATTTCAGGTGAGAATATTTTCTTGTTTCATACTTTTTAGAGAGCTCTTTTTAGTAGTCGGGTTTTAGTTTTTTTAACTTATTTTTTATTTAAATTATTTTGGGGATACAATTTTTATATAATCGAAAGTATTAACTACTTATTAATTATTTGATGATCAATTTATAAACAGAGATGTTTAATATGGCACTTAAAATTTTTTTAGTGCATGACTTTATATCTTATAGAAGGCGCCACATCCAATTAAATATGACGCCACAAAGCCTATAATAAGCGGACTAAAAGAAAACGCTTCCAACGATACCTGATTTAGAAGATAGTGGTTTAGTTAATTTTCTGTTCTCTAGAGGACGCTTTATTCTATTTAATGTGACATTACATAGCCTTTAACCAGCGCACGTATAAAACGCTTTGTCAAAATATGACAAGTATTTTAGAAGTAAGTGATTTATTTCACTTACTAGCTGGAACCCGGCGCGTTGCTGCCACGCCCCCGTTGCCAAACTTCCATAAAATGTTATCAGTGAACCTGCATTTGGTTGATCTAAATTTGGGTTGAATGAGAGGTGCCACGCCCCTTTGTTTAACTCCCATAAAATTTGATTAGTGAAACGGCATGTGTAAATCGTGGTAGAATAATGAATTCTTAGGCTATAACTTCAAAGCTATTCGATATCGCAAATCGCATATTTGGGTTGTATGGGAGGTGCCACGCCCCATGAATGGCGTGTGTAAATTGTGGTAGAATACCGAATTCCGAGGCTGTGCGAGCTGTAACTGAAAAGCTATTCGATATCGCAAATTATGGGAGGTTGCCACACCATACGTCCATAAAATGTTATCAGTAAAACGACACGTGCAAATTGTGCTCGAATACCGAGGCTGTGGAGGTCTATAACTCCAAAGCTATTCGATATCGCAAATTCTGGTTGCAAGGGAGGAGCCACGCCCCTTGTACAACGCCCATAAAATGTTATCAGTAAAACAGCACGTGTAAATTGTCGTCGAATATTGAATTCCGGGGCTGTGTGAATTATAACGCAAAAGCTATTCAAAATATTAAATGTGGGTTTTAAGGGAGGTGCCACGCTCCCTTTCCCAACGCCCATAAAATTTTATCAGTAAAACGGCACGTGTAAATTGTGGTCGAAAACCCAATTCCATGGCTGTGCGAACTATAACTCAAAAGCTATTCGATATCTCAAATTTGGGTTGTATGGAAGGTGCCACGCCCCCTTTTCCAACATCATAAAATGTTATCAGTTAAACTTAATGTGTAAATTGAGTTCGAATATTAAATTCCGAGCCTGTG
Source organism: Dichetophora obliterata (assembly GCA_963920525.1). Taxonomy (NCBI): domain Eukaryota; kingdom Metazoa; phylum Arthropoda; class Insecta; order Diptera; family Sciomyzidae; genus Dichetophora; species Dichetophora obliterata. The sequence goes on along the minus strand of OY986436.1, from coordinate 53,617,287 downwards.
CGGTCTGTAACTAAAAAGCTATTCGATATCGCAAATTTGGGTTGTATGAGAGTGCCACGCCCCCTTGTTCAACGCCCATTTTTTCTTTCTGTAAAAAACGTTTGTAGACTATTACAAACATTTTAAAAAAGTTAGCCAAATTGGCGCAGGCGTTCTGCGATTTTAGGTATATATAAAAAAGTGGGCGTAAAAGTGGGAGTGGTCAATTTTTCTTCAGTAAAAACTTAAAATGGATTACTACGAACATTTAAATAATAAATTAGCCAAATCGGTGTAGCCGTTTTCCGATTTTAGATAAATAAAAAAGTGGGCGTAAAAGTGGGCGTGGTCAATTTTTCTTTCCGTAAAAACCTAAGTTGGACTATTACGAACATTTTAAAAAAATATCCAAATCGGTCCAGCCGTTCTCAACTGATTCAATTACCAAGGAACGACATTTGATTTTTATTTATATAGATATCAAAACAGTGGGCGCAAAAGTGGGCGTGGTCAATTTTTCTTTCAGTAAACACTTAAATTGTATTACTACGAACATTTGAAAAAAAATTATCCAAATCGGTCCAGCCGTTTTCCGATTTTAGATAAATTGAAAAAAGTGGGCGCAAAAGTGGGCGTGGTCAATTTTTCTTTCCGACAAAACTTAAATTGGATTACTATGAACATTAAAAAAAAATTATCCAAATCGGTCCAGCCGTTTTCCGATTTTAGATAAATCAAAAAAAGTGGGCGCAAAGTGGGCGTGGTCAATTTTTTCTTTCCGTAAAAACCTAAGTTGGACTATTACGAACATTTTAAAAAAAAAATTATCCAAATCGGTTCAGCCGTTCTCAACTGATGCAATTACCAACGAACGACATTTGATTTTTATTTATATAGATTAAATTCAATTTTACGTCACATAGCCTTTAACCACCGGAGACGTCAAACGTTATCTCATTTGTCAAATTACGATAGGTAGTTTAGAAGTTAGGGCTTACTTTACTTTCTGTCCTCTAGAGGGCGCTATATTCAATTTTATGTGACGTCACAACCTATAATAGCGCACGGTGAAAACGATTTTAACGATACCTCATTAGTCAAATTATGATTAGTAGTTTAGAAGTTAGGGTAGTTTAGAAGTTAGGGGCTTAGTGGACTTTTTGTTCTCTAGTGGGCGCTATATTCAACTTTATGTGACGTCATATAACTTTTCTTCATCGGGCAACCAAAACGCTTTTAACGATACCTAATTTGCTTGTCACTAAACAATTTTTTTTGCTCATGACCTTATGTCCGTTAGAGGGTGCTATATTAAATTAAATGTGACGTCACCAGCCATTATCCAGAAGACTATCAAACCGCTTCCAACGATATCTCATTTGTCAAATTATGATAAGTAGTTTCGAAGTTAGAGTGGAACAGATGAACATGCATACATGCATCCATACATACATATATACATACATACATACCGGTCAAACACATATACCTCTCCTTTTGCTTCCCCGTAGTCGGGTAATAATCTGGCCTTAGAAAAAATCGTCAAATTTAATAAATTCATACAAATGTATACAAGAAAATATATATAATACTTTTGATTTGATAACTATAGTATTAACAAATATAAATGTATCTCCACCAGTGATGTGATTTGGTGGGATCTCGCCCTTTTTGTGGGATTTTTAAACCATAAAAAGGCGAGAGGGCGTTTGAGCTTTTTAGCTGGATTTTTACAGTGTCAAAATTTTTAAAGATTGAAATCCTTTATTGGAATTTATTGGCATCACTTCACCTGTAATCTTGTACAATATTCGATTGAATTTTTTGTTTTTCAAAGTTTTCGTTGTAATTAATTAAAAAAATTCTCATTAAATTTGAATTAAATTGATTTGATTCCAGATTTTTACCCCATTTGGATTCAAACTTTATTTAGATTCATTCAAAACTCAGCTTGAACAAATAAAATATTATTATACGTGTACTAAGGGGCCTTACAAAAAAAAAATTTCCATTTTTACACCCCTAAAATGAAACATGGCCTATTTTATGATATTTCCAAAATATTTTGGATTTTACGATAACCTTCAGTGACCAAAACTTTTTGATAAAACTCAAAAACAATATGTTTTCATAAATATATTAGCTTGTGTAACTTGTTAAAAAAATAAGATGTCAGAAATTTAAGGCCGGAAAATGCTCTTCATATATGTATGTATTCACATATTTTTGATATTTTTTTATATGATTTTCATACAATAACTTTGAAAATTTACATAACATCATTATGTTATAAATGCAATTGTGGCTACGGGCGTGCGACGTGTAAGTTTCACTGGTGTGTAGAACTATTGCTGGATTGTGGAATACAATCTTTGGCTATGTTAAGACGACAATCAAATGATTAAGCAAATCCCTTCTTTTGTTTTTTTTTTTTACTCTATTTGACTAATTGATTCAGGTCTTGAGCGTCATCAAATTTTGACTATGTTCGAAGTTAATTTTCGCTCTCGCATAGTTCAGTTTTTTAGCTGGAAAAAAAAACAAAAACTTGGATTAATTCAATCATTTGATTCAATTTTTTTTGGACAGTTTTTATTTTGTAATTTGACAGTCGTGTATTGAAAAGCAAATAAAAAAGGCTGTGACGAGAATCAAATGACTGAATTAATCCAAATTTGTGGTTTTTTTTTCAGCTTAAAAAAATGAACTATGTGAGACCGAAAATTAACTTCGAACATAATCAAAATTTTGATAACGCTCAAGACCTGAATCAATTAGTCAAATAGAGTAAAAAAGAACAAAAGAAGGAATTACCTTAATCATTTGATTGCCGTCTGAACATAGCCAAAGATTATATTCCACATGCCAGCAAGAATTTTACAAGCCAGTGGAACTTACTCGACGCACGCCCGTAGCCTCAATTGTGTTTATAACATAAAGAAATAAAAATTATTTGTTTTGCTTATTTTGACATTAAAATTGAAGGGATTTTTTGCGGGATTTAAGAATATTTTGGAAGGGAAAAGTGAGCAAAAAAGGGATTTTTATAAATGGATTTGGGACTTTTAGCAAAATGAAAATCACATCACTGATCTCAACTAGAAGGCTCAAATATACTCGCATTACTTTTATTTCGACCATCATTAATTTATTTCGTACTTAGCAAGCATGCCGTTTGTTTGTTAATACCAAATATTGGTTGATAGAAGGAAACTATTTTCTCAGAGCAGAGCAGAGATACAACCTGCTCTTATTGAGTATCAGACAAGGTTAAGCTAGTAATAAGAGAAGCTTTGTTTTTGAATTTTATTATCAAAAAATCAAATTTAATTATTTCTTCTATATATAGTCAATGCTCTATCAAAGCATTAAACAGTTGACATAATTAAAACCGAATGATCAGAACAACAGCAAAGAGCAAGATGTTTGCAAAAGCAATATTATTTCTACTAGGTAGAGCACTGATTTTGCAAGTTAGTATAATAAAAATATACAAATATATTGAATATTCTACACTAAACACAATTTAAAATTTATATTTCACATCCACTGCAGTGTTCTCACGCAAATGACGTCATGACAAAAAATGATACCAGCTCTAAAGTAGACCCGTTTGAAGAGCTGTCATCATTAACTACAATCAGTCCCGATCTCAGCTCAGAGCAACTAGCTATCGACAAACTGTATTATGATCGTATGAAATTAATTTTTCGTTCAATCGATGAATTCTACTTTCTTACCTATGATGTTATACGTGCGGGTAAGAAACTTTTCGAAGATGTGCTCGTCGATTTACAAAATAAAACAACGATTCAAAAAACTACACATTTAAATGCCAAAATCTCTGAACTGACTGCATTTAATAATAGAGTTGACAACTTTAGACCACGAGAAGATTACTATGTTAAAATACATATTGAAGCGTTGAAGGACTTTTTCGATCAATTGGATGCCCTGAATGCCACTGCAATAGAAAATCCAAATAATGTAGATATATTCATTGATTCTTCTTTGCGAACGAATGGTTTGCAGTCTGTTAAACAGGCAGTAATTTTAAAATTAACCGTATTTGGGAAAAAATTTTCCAAACAGCTAAATGAGTTTGAGGAATCACTGAGTGGAAGAGAAGCCGCAGCACAAGAACACGTTAAGGTTTGGTTATTGCAATTACATGATCTGAAAACAACACTTGCTCAGTTCTCCACTATGTAGACATAAATAATCAAATCAAGATAATCTATAGAAGAAATAAAAAACTTGTTTTTTTATACCACAAAATAGTTTATTTCACAAAAGTAAAAATAAAAGGTTTAATAATAATTATTAATGCTTTCCAGATACTGTCGTTTTTCGTTATACTACTATAGATAGTAAAGGTGCCCCCAGACTATATGATTCATACAGATGACATGTCAAAAAAATTACCGAATTTCATCTGTGTGTCAAAATTAAGTTTTTGTTAGGCAGCTTTTATCTTTTATCTCCACACTATCTGACACGTCATTTGAAAATAAAAACCAGCTTTTGAAATTTTTGTAAGGAGTAAAGCGTCCATCTTTGGCCATTCAAACTAAAAATGAATTAATTAAAAAGCAATTTATCGAATAAATATCATAAAATTTACATTTTCTTCCATTTTCACAAAAAACTTTAAAAAAATTGACATTTTGTACCAATTCAAAATTTTACAGACGCAAAAACAAACGACATTTCAAAACCACATTTTCATATGTTCCACACTATCTGTAGCTTAAAACCATTTGTAATTTTTGAAAAGTCATATGTATGAAACATATAGTGAAAAGGCACTTTAAGGGAAAAGTTATGTACTTCTGGATATCTTTACTGAATGTATTTGTATGTATTTTTATATTGTTTTTTTTCTCTGTTTGTCAGAAAATTTGGCTTGTGCCTGGAGTTATGTAATATTTAGTGTGCGTATAAATCTTGTGTATTCCAAACTTTAGTTAGTTAAAAATTAAAAAGAAAAATAAATTACAAATTCAATTAAAAAATAAAATAAATAAAAACAGAATATTATACAAACAGAAATACATCAATATGATTATATTTGAGAGGATTTCTGTAATATCAGGATTTGTAACAAGAAAAGTGAATAATGAGGTATTGAATCAATGTGCTGGATGAATAAAGTATAAACACTAACGACGAGTGACATCGAGTTTTCAAAAAAAAAAATTTTGTAAGAAGGACGCGTTACTTAAAGTTGATTTTTTAAATCATATGTGTAATTTGAGTACATAACGAGCTGTAAATTTATTTTCGGGCTCATTTTTAAAAAAAGGGCGAAGTCACTACCTCGGCGTTATTGTTTACTTTACAAATGCAGATCATGTTATTCTGCAAGCAAAATGGTCCTACTTTTCTCGCATTGCTTCATGACAACGTAACGTCCACGCAAATGATGTCATAAAAAAAAATTATTTTTTTTTATGTACGTTAATAATTGTTGAAATCAATAAAAATCTTTAGGTCTGTTTCCGTTCTTTTTTGACAAAAAGTGTTAAAACTGTCAAAAGCGTGAGAATAAGAAAAAATCTCTCAAAATTAGATACTAACACAAAAAATTACTGGAACGTTTTTCGAAATAAAATTGTGTTAACTATCAAATAAAATCGTTTGCCGAAATGAAGAAAAATTGCCACATTCATATGTATTACAATATTGAAATTAATTCTCAAATTAACATTTACATTTAGTTTTTTACAATTTAACATGCTTCTAGCTTCCATTCCAATAGTTTTTATTTATTTCAAAGAACTTTTTATGTTTTACAATTTCCTTGCTAACTTGTAAACAGCTGATTTTAAGCAGTTTGACACTTTTACCATTTTTACCAGAAGAAATTTCTCGGACTAAAACTTGCAACGTTTGACAGTGACGGGAAATTTTTTACTCTCTCGACTGCATTCTCTTTTACCATTTTTTCAAGTACGGGAACGCTTATCGGACTAAAACCTGCAAAACTGGTAAATTTGGCTAAAACTTTAAAGTACAGGAACAGACCCTTTTATTTCAGTGTCTCTGACCATTTTTTTTTTTAGTATTCTTCAAAAAACGCCTTCAGAATCGATTTTATTACATAAAGGTACCCTTAGTTGTTTTTTAACAATTTTGTATTTTGCGGAAATGTTTGGTGCGTTTATTGATTCCGAGAGAAATCCGGATACACGTGTTAACTTCTTTTACGTAGGGAAAATTTCATAAAATTTTCAGACGATTTAAAAATATCAAATTTAATTTATTTGCATACAGATTTGTAAAATAATGACCCAAGTGTAGGAAGAATTGCACTAAACCTTGTAGCACTTAAATAGTATTCGAAAATTATTCGTTTCAGAATACATAAAGATCCTGTTAAAATCAACATAAACCTAACTAGTAGAGCTCCAACTAAAGCACGTGTTTCGAACTACACGTATACACTAGACCGTATCGAAAAAATAAATTTCGCCGCACGCCAGCTAATCTGAAGCATAATTGAAAGAAAGTTTCGAAATAAAAAGAATTATTTTTTGACCGAATGTAGGGGTCCGCGCATCGACACATCTCTTTATAACTTCGGTATTTACCGTCCGATCTAAAAGAGTGATATGTCCATGTTGTTGTCTCAGAGAGACCTATTTTTTATTTTAGGAATTTATTGACCTCAGTTGACCCCTTATAGTACTGACCCACCGTACCTCAGTTTCTACCATCTTAAGGTACCATTTTGATTTCAGAAAATCCCGTAAAAAATCAATAAACTTAACAAAAAAAACTTTCGCTATTTCTACTAGAAATATTTAAAAAAAAAATTTTATTTGTTATTTTAAAGAAAATTTTAAACAATTTTGTCATATCTATTTATTTATTATTTTTTTTTTATTTTATTTCATTCTACTGATTATGTATCTTGCAGACTATTACAAAGATAACTTAATAAATTATGCCATCAATTAAAGAGTATAAATAAATTTAATCTAAAATGGCTTTCATCTACATTAAAATTAAGAATTGGAGAGATCGTATTACTTAACCGTAAGCATCTTGCGACTGGCTCTTTATATGCATAATTTGTCGCGTGCGTTGCCTTACAAAACCGACGGTTTACTCTCAAATCCCTATTAGCAATATAACTTTAAAAAAGGTCAGATAGTTCGGGACAGACTAATTTTCCACTTAGTAATTTATACACAAACATTATAGAGAAAAATGATCTTCTATCCTCCAACGTAAGAGGGCTTAACATTAATATCTGACCATTGCATTTTTGAAAATGTTTATTTAGAAAAAACTGTTTGAATTCGTTCAACGCGATTTGAAGGAACATTATAATACGGGTTCCATACAACTGAACAGTAATCCAGTCTACTTCGCACAAATGCCACATACAAAGCTATAAAAGATGAATGATCACTAAAGTCCGTGGTGTTTCTTTTTATAAAACCTAACATTGAATAAGCTTTTGCTGTAATGAATTCTATATGAGCGATGAATTTTAATTTAATATAAAATATAACTCCTAAATCTTTTATTTTATATTGACGGTTTAAAAAGTAATTATCTAAGTATAATTAAAAATAACTGGATTTGACTTCATGGTAAATGAAATCAAATTGCATTTATTTTTACTTAAATAAAGATTATTTCTACAACACCAACCTCGAAGACTAGTCAAATCGTCTTGAAGCTTTAAGCAGTTCGAATTATTAACTACTTTAAGAAATAGCTTGACATCGTCTGCAAACATAAGACATTGCGAATGCTTAATAAATTGTAGTAGATCATTTATAGAAATCAAAAAGTGTAAGGGTTCACAATGGGAGCCTTGTGAAACACCAGATGTTGCATTTATAATCAAATTTGATCGATATGAATCTATTTTAATAAATAATTTTTTTTCACATAAATAACTACCGAAAAATTTTAATAAAGAATCTTTTATCCCGAACTTTTGGAGTTTATAGAGTAAAATATTGTGATCAATCTTATCAAAAGCCTTAGAAAAATCAGTATAGATAAAGTCTAACTGAGAAAGCTGTTCCATTGCTTTTGAAATTCGATTTGTAATCAACATTAAGTTCGAACAAGTTGACTTTCCTGGTAGAAATCCATGTTGGTTATTACTTATTACGTTTTGAATATGAATGTATAATTTTTTTTTAAGTTTCCCTCCAGGAAAAATCGGAAGGCTTCCATCTAAAAGTGATAAAAAAACATTCCCACCGTATCTTTTGAAAGCTAAGGGTAGTTTTGTATTTATATTGTTTCCCCACCGCATCTTTTGGAAGCTTAAGGGTAGTTTTGTATTTATATTGTTTCCAAACCGCTTCTTTAAGAATGCATGTGGAAACTTTTATTTATTGTCAAGCAATGACAATAGAAAATATTAATAACATTGTTTTCTAGCCACTTATTGTAGAATTCGATAGTCTAGTGGTAGCGCGCGCGACTGTCGCTCAGGGGTCCCGGGTTCGAATCCTGGCCGAATCCATTTTCATAACAAGGGAGAGGAATGTTTCCACATTAATTTTTAAAACAGGGGAGAGGACTGCTTCCAATTCACTTTTGAGGACAGCGGAGACGAATGTTTCCACATGATTTTTAACACAGCGGGGAGGAATGTTTCCCTCTAATGACATGCTATGCTAAAAAAACAATGGAGTGTGCAACAAAGGGAATGCTTCCTACATTCCATGGAATGTTTCCTGGTAATATCCGGGAATGCTCACATTTCCTGGTGGGTATATTATCAAATGTTTTGACAAAAACGACTTGCTTAACGATAGCTCGATAATTAGTTACATCACAACGATTTCCTGATTTAAAAATTGGTTAAATTGCACATATTTTCCAGCTTTAAAGAAATTCACTATTTTTAAGGCAAGCTTTTTACAGAATCAAAAGAGGTTTGATAATACTTTTGGAAAACGTTTAAAGAAAGCAAGTGGGAATTTATCCATTCCAATTTTAAAGAGTTTTTCAAAATTGAAAATGCTGTTTCTATTTCAGCTTCTAATAAATCAAAATTTCCAATATTATTAATATTAGGACGATCAAAATCAAGAAAGTATTTGTATTTGTATGTGTTTCATACACAATTTAAAAATATTTTGAAAAAAAGTTACAACTATCTGAAACATTATTTTATTTAATATTTGATTTTTGTTTGTTTTTAATGAAATGCCATAAAACCGACGGATTTTTTGTGAGGTTTGATTCCATATATAAAATATATTGTTAGTATAAAAAATTATGGAGGAAATCAAATTTTTTTCTGATACGATTAAAAAAACATCTTTAAAGCGCTTTATGATGCACAGAATTTTTAGAAATTGGGTTAACACAAAGTTCACAAGTTGCTTTCAGTTCATCAGTTGCAAATACCAAATCCAATATTCTACCAATATCATTTTTATTAAAACTATTTAACTGATGAAAACTTTTTGAACGATAAAAACTTGTAACAGTTGATTCTATTTCTGATAAAATGTTACGAGGTAAAAGAATTTTATCATTATCAATCCATGTTATATTGCCAAGGTTAAAATCTCCAACTACAATCATTTGTTGCTTTTGTGTTAAATTAAAAGCAATAATCTCAATATTATTTAAATGACTTTCATAAATATCTAAAAAACTATTCGGTGGAATATATGATACAAAGAAACATACCGAGTGGCTATCTAAAAATTCAATATTTACACAAATTTGTTCAATAATACTATTATTGCAATTAAGAGATACTATTCTGCTACATAAATCACTCCGAACCGCTAGCAAGTCTCCACCACCTCTTTCTCTTGCAGTTGCAATTGGATTTCGATCAAAACGAAAAACATTATAATATGAGTCAAAAAATGCATTGCTTGAAATGTTGTTGTGAAGTCACGTTTCTGTTAATGCTACATATTAATTTAATTTCCGCATTCAGCGCAGACAACTGTTGTGAAGTGTAATGGTAGCGCTACCTTAGTTCACGATGTTTTTATCTGAATGTGTTGCTACTCTACACGTCAGAAGTTAGATTCAATTTAATTATATATAATTTTTATGTAAATTTAATTCAATTGCAAAGGTTTCTCACTTAAATTTGTTGCGTTTTTTCTGTGTTTATTAATGTAACAGCGTCAGTAGCAGCATCTGACAGTTAACCAAACAGTTGTGTTCATGTAGCATATAATTTGTTCGCTCGATTAAATGGCGCCCGCTGCCTGATCAGTTTTATTTAGTTAGCGAATTTTCACACAACAGTTGCCAACTGTTGTCTGCGCTGAATGCGGCCAATGATAATTCAAGCATAAAATGAGAGGATTTAGTTCGCATTCCGCTGACGTTTTGATAATAAATTTTGTAATTAATTGTTTGAGAATTATCTTTATTAAGAATTGTGTTTGATTGTTTAGAGCGCGTGCTAGCTGGTAGAGGCTCATAATATGATGTTTGCTGGTTAAGAGAAATGTTGTTATAGATGAAAAACTGCTTTTATGTTGTTGTTGTTGTTCGTATCGTATCGAAAATATCGTATTATTTTTATAAAATATGCACCAAAATCGTTCTTATTCGAATTTACCATCCTAATTTACTATTCTAAAATACAATTGAAGCCCTCAAAAAACCATAAACTCTTCCTAAGAAAATCACTTAAATAAAACACAGATTTTTACTGTGGGAAAACTGTTGATTAAAAACACACTTTTATTATTTTACTAAGACACTTTTCACATATTAAAATCATCGAGTTTTAATAGATCAAATTTCGACATGATTCAAGTAGACTGTATTTCTGGCGGCTTTCGAGTTTAGATAAAATGTGATCCATACGTTGTTTGACCCATTAATTAACAGATTCATGTACTACGTGTACACAGCGCTCAGTATTTTGAGAATGGCATAGATAAACTGTGAAAATAATTAAGTTTAGTAAGGAAAGACTGTTTCAAATTTAGTTGTTTACTTTACCTGGTAATTCGATTATGTCATTTGAGTATTGCAATGCTTCAAGTCATTCTGAATTTTGTCAAGTTGATCATATTGAAATATAGTTCACTTTCAAAATTTATAAAATTGTCTACTTCTGGACCGAACATTTGTCGAATGCAGCCTATTGCTTCTTTGCGTGCTGCTAAAATCTTTGCATACCCATCTGAACGCACTAGCGGATCTTGGTCCGTTATCATCGATAACAAAACATTCTCGGGGTAAAAGCAGTACGCGTTATTTTTAATGCACGGACGGACCGTTTGTTGAACTGACAAATCCAAGATATATATTTGAAAACGTTGCGACTTCCATGTGCTGCCAGAGGTTGATTTTTGACATGAATCCAGAGTGGCGCATAGACTTTTACAACGAACTGCGCTAATTTTATTAGATTCGGTGCGAGTTCCGTGCACGTTGCATTACAACGGATGATCCGAGATGCTGCTGTTAGCTATCAAGCTGTGCTTATTGCACCGGGTTTTTGGCTGGCTAGGTTCTTGCCGCACTCTCCTGAATCGACGGCTCGAACCATATGGTACAAATAAAGCTGATCGCCTTGAATATTCCAACCTTGTATATTGTCTGAAATTTCTTCCATTGGAATGAGTTTGAAGTTTTGATTGACCTGGACAAAAGGAATATGCAATAAATGATCCCCATTATAAATAAATACCATTCTTACACATACAAACACTTTACCCTACGGTCCATAACTACTACCCTACGGGAGTCCATAACGAGGGTACCCGGGTACCCTAGTGAAGTTTTTTTCGTTTATATTCAAATAAAATAATATATATATGCACAGATTATTAGAAACGCTTAATTTTTACATCTCAACTGTACAAATTTCATGTTTGTAAGATAAAATTGGTTTCTATGGGCATTTTCTACCTAAAAGGCACACAAAAGTAAACAGAAACTGGTTTTATGTTTCTGTTTGTGTTTTTAGGTAGCAAATGTTGTGTTTGTATTTTTTGTGTTTTTTTTTTTTGTTTGTGTTTTTAGGTAGCAAATGTTCAGCTACGGTAGAAAAAGAATACATTTCAATGATTTCGTCAGTTTAAGTTGAACAGTTGAACAATGAAGTTGAAGAAAAATAAACCGCAAAATAGAATATTTAACTGAAAGACAATATATGCGTTTAAGTGAAGAAGCCAGAAGCAGATATATTGAGTATATACTTGATAATATGAGTGTGGATGACGACGCTTTAGAGCCAATTGAGGAAGAAGGAGAGGTATTTACGGGAGAAGTGCAAGACTCAGAAAGTGAAGACAATGACAACGAAATTCCAGCCGCTATTGACACGCTAATGCAAATTGAGCAAGATGTATTTGAAGATGAAAGTAACAGCGAAACTGATATGGTTGAAGAAAATGTACCAACATCAAGCACAACAAAAAGTATGATTGCACGTGATGGTACTCAATGGCAACCAACACCACCTGTTTGTCAACAAATAAGGAGTCACAACATCGTAAGAACAAAAAAGCCAATTCAACTCATGATGCCTACAATGCAGCAAACCCAACAAAGCGACAATTGAAGTAGAAGGACACGACAGTGGCAGAAATATACGCATTCATTGGAATGCTGATAATGGCATGCGCAAATCATTCCAATGATGTAAATGCAAGAGACTTATGGACGAAATTGTCTCATCCTCTATTTCGTGCAACAATGGGATTAAACCGCTTCTGGGATCTTATTCGTTTTATACGTTTTGATGACGCGAGAACAAGAATCGAGAGGCAGCGCACAGACAAAGCTGCTCCAATACGAGATATTTGGATAATGTTGAGCGCCAATCTCGCAAAATATTATGTGCCTACAGAAAATTTAACAATCGACGAACAATTGTATCCGTACCGCGGCAGAACAAAATTTACCCAGTATATTCCATCGAAGCCTGCGAAGTACGGGATCAAGGTATGGTGGATATGCGATGCTAAAAATTCATATCCTCTTCATGGCCAAATATATACTGGCAAACAAGACAGTGGTCGCGAAATCGGTGTAGGCGAAAGAGTAGTCAGAGATTTGGTTGGGCCATACCACAATAGTGGACGTAATATCACCATGGATAATTTTTTTACGACGCTGCCACTGGCAAAGCAGTTGATGCCGTCAAACTTAGCATTGTTGGAACACTGCGGCGAAACAAAGCACATATACCAACTGAAATGAAATACGATAAGAGTTGGACCGATGGGACAAGCAAATTTTGTTTCCACGAGAAGGTGACTATGGTTTCATACAAACAGAGGAAAACCAATTCCGTAATATTGTTGTCGACTCTGCATGATGATGCAACTGTAGAAGAAAACGGCAAACAAGAAGTCATCAATTTTTATAACAAAACGAAAGGTGGCGTGGATGTTATGGACCAGACGCTTCGGGAGTATACCACACAGAGACACACAAAAAGGTGGCCTTTGTCGTTTTTGTACAATATGCTCGATGTTAGTGCTTTCTCGGCATACACTATATTTTATGATAATAACAGAACTTTTCCATATCAAACAACACGGAGAAAACCCTTTTTGCGTAAACTTGCTGGAGATTTGTGTGCGCCAATAATAAAAGAATGAGTAGCTAATCGCCAAGTAACGCGCCATTTTTCTACTAAATCAGCAATTGAGAGCTTTTTGGGAAGACCAGTGGAGACGGTAACCTATACCGAGCAACCATCTACTTCTACGGCTGCTTCTACTGATGGCAGAAAGCCAATAACAGGATGCTGCTATTTGTGCGCTTCTTTGCCAGACAACCAATTTGCGATCAACATACTCAAACAATATCAGAATGTTTTCCATGCTTCAACAATGACTCAAGATAAGACATCAAATATTAGAAATAAGTTAAAATGAATAAAATATAAATAATTTAACTAAAAAACAATTACAGTTAATTTTTTACACATCAATAAACATTTTGGAACAAAATAAAAATGAAACAAACGTTTTTTCTTTGAAATATTAGGTTATTTGCACTAAGGTACCCCGGTACCCTGGTCATGGACCCCTGTATGCAAAAACATTAAACTCATTTTTTAGTTAATATATTTAACCAAATTGATAAACTTTTTTCTAGTCTCTAAGTTTAGCCGAAATCTCTGATGATCCGGAGTTTCATGTTGATATCTTCAATAATAAAGGAACAGCAGCACTTTAAAGTTCAAAAAAGTACCCAGGTACCCGGTTATGGACCGTAGGGTTAAAAGAAATAATTCACTAAACTTACAGAATATTGCATGCAATTTTGAATCCCCGCTCCGATACTTCCTGGCCAGATCCCAAGTCCTGTTTCTTTGCTAAGCAATAATCTAATTACCGCATTGTAACTCTCAAATGGTAACTCGTTAAAATGAAAAAGACACACGAACCATTGCAACGGTCTTTGCAACTGACGCTCCCTCCCCGTTATGACTACACCTTTGTAGCCAGTGTTGGTTGGAGTTCTATTACAGCTTATAACAGTCAAATGTTCCAAATTGAAGTTTTCTTAGCTCAAAAATTCTACGATGCTCTTTTGGACTCCCAAAGCAAACCTGTCAGTTGCGGAACGAAATTATAATTCAAAAGGATTATTTCTATACCAGAAAAATTAAACAGTTCAGGCTTTACTTTTGTATTTCAGGATGCACTGTGTTAGCTTTAAAATAAATTGTTTAATTCTGATATTTCTGAACGTTTTCGGAAGAGGAAAAGTAACATATCGACATTTTCTGGCAAGAGGCAGCTTCTGTTTGTTGTTACTATATTTCCTGCAGTAGAAAAGCAACGCTCTGAACTTGTTGATGTCGCTGGTATCGAAAGGATCTTTTTAGCTAACATGCTAAGCGTGGTAGACTTCCATTCGTGTAATTTCCACCACTCGAATGGGTTTGAATCATAACGTATCTTTTCTTCAGCCAGATAAATTTGCAACTAAGTTTTGGAATCGTTTTTTTTTTTAAGCTAAGGTTATACAGGAAATAAAACTTGATTTCATGTCCCGTTCCATCTTCTTTTTTGCTTATTTTTCTTCTTCTTCCACATTTTGTACATCTATTTGCATTTTATCTTCAATAAAATGAACTATTTGCGACGTAGATTTGTGACTTTCATGAAGAAGATATGTGTATCTCGGGTCCAAAAACGATGCTTCCTGTCTTGCTCATACATCAATTGGCTCATATCCGTCACCTATTTGAAACTTTTTTTGTAAGTTATTGGCTACAGTAGTCTTCAACATCATGACTAGTTCTGGATCTTTTTCACTCAATTGGAAAATATGATCTATCATTTGTTTTAATAAGGGCCTTACCATTGAAATCGGCGAAGCTTTATCTGAACAAAACACGTCTGTGATAAATTCTAATGGCTTCAATAGAGCTATTATTGTCTCTATTGGGCTCCACAGTCTTCCTCATTTATAGCATGTTTCTGTGCTATTAACTGTCTGACCAGAATCATGTCGTTGGCGTGTAGATAAGAGAGAATCGCTAAGAGTTGGCTTAGAATTAAAGCTTTGGCTTTGTCGTTTTCAGTTTTGCCGTCAACTGATCAACTTGCATCAGTGCTGCCGTCATAATCCAACTGAAGTTGTAATTACTCCATATTTATATATTGTACTACATTTCTTAATACCTTTAAGATAAATTTACTACATTTTCAACTTCAAACTACTTCTTTTGCTATTTTTGCTAACAGGAACACTGTTTTACTCGCTAGTTTGGTTGACAAATTCTTAAAATTTTTTTAAAATATGGCAACATTTTTTGAGGGAGCTGCTGTCAAATATACGACAAGGAGAAGTAGAAATATAAATGTTTCTATATTGTCGTTTTCGTTGTCGTTTTATATCACAATTTCCTTCCATAAGGTTTGCATTGATTCTGCCAGCGCTCTGCCTGACGGCACGACAAAAACGTGATTCTGGTCAGGCAGTAATGAAGAAGAAATGCTTCGATTGGCCAGAACATTCATTACTTAATTCGGTTGTTAACCAGTCTTTCCAACATGATATACGTTTAATTTCGTCGGGTTGGGCAACAATGACCGAAAACTTACTTGTTAATCAAAGTTTATACGGGCTTTCCTGTTCTTTTTTAAGAATATCCTATTTTAATTCCAAATTTACCTGTGTCCTGTATATCCTAGTCGATCCCAGGCAGAGATTGGAAAAAAACTGTACGAAATAACAAAACCTAAGAATAATTAAGCTGCGTAAGCAAACAAGTAGAAATTTTTCAAGTGAGCTCATGATTTTTAATGTTTTGATGTAAATTCAAAATATTTACAGGAACACAACCTATTCAGTAGTAGAAAATAATGGCAAACAAATTTCTGCAAAAAAATAATTTGTTTTCATGCAAATAGACTAAAAAAGTTTTTGATTAAAAAAAAGTAATTTTCTCTTAAAAAAAATAAATAACTATTCACGGAAAATTTTTGAAAATTTGGAAGGTTGGACAAAAATAAACGTATCAAACAATAGTATTTACAAA